>JARHVA010000864.1:4195000-4307844 GCA_037957365.1 Torreya grandis
AAAGCTTGGTCAATCTATATCAATTACATCATCACCATGTCATGTAAACCCATTAACTCTAACACACTATACTCTACCAATGTCATGTGTCATATCTCATGTAGAATCTCTGGATGTCATGACCATGATGTTAATATCCCTAAGTCCTCCTGCACCAAGCATACCAACTATCTATCATTCTTTCCATCACCCAAACACTCTATCCTCATCACTCACCTACTCTATCCAAACCACCTTATTTTACCCTTTATTACCCCCTCTATCATCCTAAGTCTAAGTTCCTATTTCTCAAACTATCTAACCAACCCCCTCACTTAACCTCAATTCACTAAATCCACCAACTAAAACTCCCCTAACCCTATCACCCAATCCCTTACCCTTTCCTTATCCTATTAACTCCCTAATTTAACCCAACCCAGACTTAGCCTTTTTACCATTAAAACATAATGCCACTACTCACATCTTATAGGATTGTAATCTCATTATTTCATAATCATGGGATTGCAATCTTGTGATTCCCCATTAATAAGATTATAATCTTGTGATTCCCCATTAGCAGGATTGTAATATCACCATTCCATCATTACATGATTACAATCTCACCACTTGCCCCAATGATCCTGCCAGTTGCATCGACAACCTTGTGACTATGGGCACAATTCCCAATCATGGGATTACCAAACTGTAACAGATGACATCTTTTTCTATAAAAATCCAGTCTAAAATCTACAAAAACTAATCAAAATCACAAAAATAATAGAGCTAGGGATTATTTACTCATTAGAGGTCTAGCCTTAGCATCCCTCTAGTACTCTTGAACCCTCTCACCATGATGATAAGCTTATGGAATCCTATCCATGTTTTCTCTCCAGAGCTTTGATCTCCAATAGCTAAAAGTGTAAATGAATACCAAACTAGCTCTTTTGTCATATATGATATACCCCCCTCCCCAACTATATTAACCCCCCTTATCCATTTTCACCCCTAAAAACTAATTTTGTTAATTCTACAAATCCATTACTCACATCCCAAGGCATGTCATGCCTACCACCATTAAAATTCACATCATCTTATGTCCCAAACTATACCAGCCTGAGCCCTCTTCAGACTCTATAATTACCACCTGACCCCATTATTGGTACCCAGAGATCACTCGATAATAATTTATCCCTTATCACCATCCCATTGATGAATTTATCATTAATCACTTTAAAACCCTGAACATTATGATAAGTGTCTCTTTATTCTCAAATGTCAACTGATACCCTTTTTATCCCTTTTCGAGCCTCTCGTAGCATGTATCCTGACTACTAGATCCATCATCAGCTCAAACCCATCATATTTTTAAAATCAACTTTATCTTATCAATTAATCACCTTCTAAACAATTGTTGATTTTCTAAACCCATCACTTGATCCATTCCCTTATCAATAATGGGGCATCTATTCAATCAACTTAGGGGCATCCCAACCCTTATCAAGATTCCCACCTTGGGACTTTTGATTGAGTAACTATTTGGGTCAGATTTTCTCCCTGCATGCTCCCTCGAGGAGGCATCGTATCCTACTAACATCTAACATCATCCACATCATGGTTTTCTTTGAAATACCATTACTCCTTTTACTCATAACACCCTTTCAAAGAGGGGTAAAATGTATGCATTAAAATATGCTCGCCCTGCTAATTTTATTAATTCTTTTTAAATTAATCTAATTCCCATATTTTCTAGCTATATTAACCATTGGCTTAATACACATACCCCATTCCTATATCCTATATAACCTTTATCCCATCTTAAAACCAATTAATTTCCTTATTAAACCCTTAATAGATCTTATTACCTACTAACCTACCCCCTAAACCCATTAGCCAATTCAAAATTGAAAAATATTCCAACTACCCACCCACCACCCTACACTAGCTTTTCCTAAAACCTAAACCCTATGGGGAGATTTCTAGAATTGGAGGATTCTAGAAATCTTCCCCAACTTAGCCCCTTCCTCTAGAATTTTCCAGTTCTTGAGAAATCTATGGAATAAAAAATTCCATGGAAATTTCCTAACCATAGATCTTAATGGCCTAAATTTGAATTTACACCATTGATCTTCTCTCCCATTGACTATAAAACTAAACCTTCCCTCTACCCTCTAACTAATGAAAAAATCCACTAGCAAGCCATTAAGCTCTCCCACAAACATCCATCAAAGCCATTATCCACATTCCATATCCTTTTGGAAGCCATTGTCAAGAATACCACAAGCAATCAAACATTCAAGATTTTCAAGTTCAATCACACAAATTCAAATCTTGGAATGGAGCTATGAGAAGGTAAAGTGGATGGTAAGAACATTATATTTGTTATGATTTATCTTCTCTGTTCATTCTTATTGGTGTTTATCAAGATTTTGGATTTTATTGTCATTTTGATAATATTGCTTGAATCCAACTTTTGGTACATAGGTGTCTTGAATCATTTCATAGTAAGGAAGTAAGAGAGTGTTAATAAGCAATAGGTATTAGGCAGAATCCTACAATATTATTAACTTTTTTCATAATGCAATTCTTCATTATTCTTTACAATGTTAGGTGTCAAGCTTGTGAGTTGGTTTAGGGATTTTAGACCATGTGGATTCCCTTTTCAGAGGTATGTGAAACTCTCACATGGTATCATATCTATATAGTCCCAATTGCATTTTCAACCTCATAAGTGTATCATGGAGAAATTCCAACCCCACTGTTGATTTTGGATAATGTTGCTTTGCAAAGGAGGGCCCTCCTTTAAAATATTTTGACCTCCATAAGCTCTGGATCTACCTTTGTTTAGTGGTTAGGTCATATTATTATTATATTATTTTTTTGTCAAATAGATAATATGCTATGGTAATTTTTTATTTATTTTTTATTTTTCAGTTTAATATAATTTTTACATTTAAAATATTAAGAAAATGGAGGAGTCTTTCTTATTGTCTAGTAGTATGGATATTTATGGAGGTAAGGTGTTTTCTTTCAAATCAAGAAATTTCAAAATAAAAAAATCAAGTTTTGTTAAAGATGCCTTTTGAAAAGGTTTTTTTTCAAATATTGATGGCTAGTTTATATGTGTTGCAAGAAACTTTGTAAGGACCAATGTTACAACCCCTTAAGTTGTACCTAGAATAATGTAGTATTTTTTTCTAAACTATTACTTAACATTTATTCACTCATTCCATAGTGACACTTAACAACATAAACAATCATATTAAATTATCACTAACTTAGAACAATAACAGTTCCAAATTCTAATATTGAATGCAATATAGCATATTGTAACTACAAGGAAAGTAAATACATTAAGACTCAACCATGGTTGGTCCAATAACACAACAATTGATGTTCGAGTATAATAAAAATAATATAATTACATTTCCATTAAGAATTCAACCTTAATACAATAAATAGATACCAATCACTATAGAGCTCGAGTCAAACCAACTTGTGTATCTTTGATAATTTCAAGTGTAGTCTCTAGGTGAGCACAATAAAATACATTGGTTGTTCTAAATGAAAAGTCTTGTGTACAATCCACAAAATACATTTCTCTAAAAGCCTCATGCACAACCACTAGTTCGACTCCATCGACTAGTTAATAAATAAAAGTATGCAATAAACTAGTGTTTACTTTTCCAAAAGCCATACACATAAAGTCCATTTGGAAAGCACAACTCTGAGAGTACACACACACACACACACACACACACACACATAAAAACTATGACCATCTAGGTCCAAGTGTATTTATTACATATATATTTGTATAAATCCATTTCTTCTTACACAGTTGAATCATTCCTTAAAAGATTTCAAATTAGATATACTAACAAGTGTGCAATCCATATACAAGTATGACGTATAATCAATTATGAAATCATATATAAGTCTGATATATAAATAAGTACGTAGTCTTACGTATTTCCTATATAGTTAGCTTAGATTCTAGATAGAATTTTTGGCATGTAAAAAGGTCATTGCCATGGGATTTATAATTTCAACTAAGATTTGAAAAACTCAATCTAATACTTCAAAATTTCCTCACAAAATAGGTGCCACATAAAATCTTACACTCAACCATTACTCAATTTATTTTGTGCTGAAATCTAAGATAAAAAGACTCAAGTTTACAGTATAGTTCATGGCTTTTCTCACTTACATATATATAAATATATATATTTGCACAAACCTTTACATATTTAGGGATTTCAACCCCTTTTCGTTTGCATATATATATATATATATATATATATATATATGTATTTGCCTATTTAAATTTTTTTACATAGTTGACTAGTAATACCAGTATTTTTGAATCTACATAATACAATTAATTTCTAATTTTCTAGCACGCGCGCACACACACACACACACACACACACACACACACACACACATATATTTGCCTATTTAAATTTTTTTACATAGTCGACTAGTAATACCAGTATTTCTGAATCTACATAATATAATTAATTTCTAATTTTCTAGCACAAGATTTAATTAAGGCTGAGTGTAATCCCTTTGTTTCCTAGGGTAGCCCAATAGTTAATATGGAAACCATTCTATTCATTCAGGAAGATACACACAGTCAATTCACTGGGTTTCTACATTGAATTCAATTTGTAAAAATCATGACTGCTTATAACAAGGTAGAGACCTGCGTTATTGGTCTATATTTTGGGTTTATTGGGTTTGGGTGTAGGGTTTTTTAGATGGCCAAGCCATCTGCAAAGCTCTCCACTCAAACCCATTTTTTTTTATCAAACCACAGAAAATATAAAACCCTTTCTATTTTCAAATACCATTACACTCACAAAAATGATTACAAAACCAACCTTTGTAAGATATTTGTCTGAGGGAAGAATTTGCCTTGCTCTTCCTGCTTCGTAAACCCTCTCAATTCTGCCTTCTTCTTCTATCTCCATTCACCTCCTTAAAAAATTTAAAGACTTACTTATTAAAACTTTCTCTTTCCTACTCTATTGCCCCCATCTTCTTTGCATGCCATTTACTTTATAAATGAATGATAAAGACTATTGCTAATGCACATTTTGCATTGTGAGTTCAAAGTAACCAAACTCTATAGTCAAATGCCATAATCATGCAGTCCTCAATTCCAACTCAAAATCTCAAGATCATTAAAGACTTCTTGAGTCCAATTTAAGTTACAAAAATCCTTTCCATCAAATCTTCTAATTAATTAAACATTTATTAATAACCAAACCTTTCTATTCGAAGGTTGACTTCATGCAAAAACTATATAATTATGCCAATTATTAATAATGCCAATGTTAACTAATACTTTGTAAGTCATTTAGAAATAGGTTTGTTATCTAAATAAACTAGGATAATCCCCATAGGGAATTAGCATATCAACTTAGCAAAGGTCTATTTATGAGTATCAAATGAGGATTGCCTAAGCCATTACCAGTTTTGATGAACTATATAATATATTAAATGTTAACATACCAATAATTGCCAAACCTATATTTCAAACATTTTGATGTTATGTCTATGAATTTGTTTGTTGAATTTGCTTTATAGACTAATTTAAATGTCTTTAACTATCTTTAAAAAGATGCATTAAATAATACAGATTACTTGGTTGCTAATAATAACATCTCACAAACACAACAATCACAGTAATCATAAAGCAATTATCATTATAATCTATCTATAAACTGTAGAATAATGAAACCACTCATTTAAATGCATAATGAGAAATATGATCAATATAAAAATACTTAAGTACTCAAAACCATACCAACCAGCTAACCAGATCAAACAAAAGAGTTAACAAGTTATTCTACTATGGTGTGTGAGTTTGGGTCACTTGCAATTCCTCTATCATCCCCCAATCATCCCATCTATTCCATCCTCTCTGATGATCCTCTCCCTCTGTCAATGCTCTGAGGGAAGGATCAATCCTGCATCCACCTCACAATAAGTAGGTAGTTAGTTTGAGTCATCACATATACTCTAATTATGGAAAACTAACAAATATACATCCATAATGTACATAATAAGAAAGTACAATGATCACATCATGTAAAAAAATCAACATATCACTATCCCATAACTAGTATATGTCATAAAGCTCAAATCAAAACAATAATAATTTGATGATAACCATATTAATCCATAAATTCAAAGGTTATAAAACATAAGGTGAAATCAAGATGTAACATTCTTCCCCCCTAAAATTGGTCATCATCCCGATGACACTTATTCAAACATTAGTTATGACTATTAAAAAGAGTTTAACATAAATAAGATTATAGTTTAAAATATCAAATCATGCAAACAAATGTGGAAATAACCTGTAAAACTCATCATAGTCTTCCCAAGTAGCATTATCCTAATATTATTGGTCCCACAATACCTTACACTATGACACTTTTCTATTACGCAAATGAAGTTTTTTAAGTGCCAATTACTCTGATTGGTTCTACCATGAGCACCCTAGGATCCAGAGCTTATAAAGCATTTCAATCCAAAACATGTAAAGGATCAACTATATACTTTTTAAGATAAGATACATGGAAAACATTATGTAATAGATCTAGGGTTGGTGGCAATGAAAACCAATATGCTATAGTATTGACCACTTATAATATTTCGAAGGGTCCCACATATCTTGGTGATAGTTTCACTGACTTCTTAAATTTAATTGAGCTCTTCTATGGCTTAACTCATAAGAACACTTGATTACTAATAAAATACCACCTATCTATCCTCTTCAGATCAATGTAACTCTTCTATCTATCATTTCTCTCATCCAATATCTTCTTGATTAATCTAACTTGATTTTCCATTTCTGAAAGCATCTCAGGCCTAAAGACTACCTTGTCCTCTAACATGTCACAACTAATTGGTGTCCTACACCTCCTTCTGTATAGAGCCTCAAATGGTGCCATCTTCAAAGCTGATTGGTATGAGTTGTTATATGCAAACTCAACCAATTGGAGATAATATTTCCATTTGTAATGTTGATCTATGCAATACATAGTTATAATATCCTCTAACACCTGATTTCCTCACTTAGTTTGACCATTAGTCTCTAGGTGATATGCAGTGTTGAAATTTAGTTGTGTACCCAAAGCTAAGTTCAAAGTTACCCAAAACCTAAAAGTCATCTTTGGATCATGCTTTGAAATGATCTTCTCTAGGAATTCATGCATTCTTTAGGAATTAATGCAACATATACACTTCCTTTATGAACCTCTTCACAAGGGTAGGTGCATCATCTGACTAATTTCTTGGTATGAAATGAGCCACCTTGGTTAGTTTGTCAACAACTACCAAGATCATATCATGCCTACTCTATGACATTGATAAACCTTGGACAACTTCCATATTCATCACATGTCACTTCCACTCTGGTATATCATGCATATATAATAATCCAGCTGGGTGCACATGTTTAACTTTTATTTGTTTACACTCTAGAGAATGTGACACAAAATCTACCACATCTTTCTTGATTCCCTTCCATAAATATAAAGGTTTAAGCTCTACCATGAGCTTGGTTAGTCTTGGATGTCCTAAATATGGGGCATTGTGTAAATCTTATAACACTGTACTCCATAGATTCTCTCGATCTAGAACATACATTTCCCATTAAAATGCAAAAAACTATCATTCTCAAAAGTTAATCCTTTATACCAAGAATTATGAGCATTCTCAAACAATGCTTTTTTAACCTAGCCATAAAATTTATCTCATAGTGATAACTCAACCACAAAATCCCTAATAGTACTCCTAGTAGTATCTATAATGGCTATGTACCTTTTACGACTCAAAGCATTAGCTACTTTATTATCTTTACCTTTGATGTAATTGATTTCAAAGACATAGTCAAAAAGAAACTCTAACCAACATCTTTGATGAGCATTCAAATTTGGTTGGGTAAAAATATATTTGAGTTCCAAGTTATTAGTCTTGAGCTCAAACAGTTTTCCAAATAAATAATGTCACCAAACTTACAAAGCATGTATAATTGTTATAAGTTCAAGATCATGAGTGGCATAATTCAACTCATAAGTTTTTAGCTTCCTTGATTCAAAACCCACTACTAAATTGTCCTACATAAGGACTCCATCTAGACCCTTTCCTGACACATCTGTGATCACTAAAAATTTACCATTGGGATCAATAACTCTCAACACTAGTGCTAAAGCAAGTATTCTTTTCAATTAGTGAAAAGCTACTTCCCACTTCTCTAACCAGATAAACCTTTAGTTCTTCCATTGCAAGGAGGTAATTAGATTAGTTATCTTGGAAAAATTTAGAATGAAGTTCCTTAATAGCCTGCTAATCTAATAAACTCCTTACCTCATGTACATTCCTCGATACCGTCGACTCCATACTAGATCTTATCCTAGTTAGATCTATAGATATACCATATACAAAAATAATATGCCCTATATATTACACTCTTTCCTAAAAAAATGTGCGCTTAGACAACTTGCCATAAGTTTGTGCTTTTGCAACTATTTTAGAACCAATTCTAGATGTTATAGGTGCTCCTCTTCATTCTTGGAATATATAAAAATGTCATCCAAAAAGACCAAAATAAAATGATCTAAATAATCTGTAAATACACTATTCATGAGATTCATGAATGTTTCTGGTGTGTTAGGTGAATTAAAGGGTAACACCGTGAATTCATAATGTCCATAATGAGTTTTGAAAGTTGTTTTCAAAATATCCTCATCTTGAATCCTCAATTGATGATATCCTACTCTAAGATCTATCTTAGAAAAGATCATTACTCCACATATTTGATCAAAAAGGTCATATATATGAGGTAGTGGATACCTATTTTTAATAGTTGTCTTGTTCAAATTTTGTAATCAATGCAGAGTTGAAGAGTACCATCCTTCTTCACAAAAATAACTTGTGCACCTCATGGTGACACACTAGGTCTAATCAACCCCTTAGACAACAATTCCTAGAGTTGAGCTTTCAATTCAACCAACTTAGTGGTTTCCATTATATACGATGCCTTAGACTATGGTTCTGATCAAGGTATTGTTGACGTAGTGGATTGCACCCAGGGTAGGAAGCCAAGCTCCTACCTTCCACACGTCAAAATGGAAACTCCCCTCTCACCTGTGGGACTAGTGAAGCTGGAGGGGAGAATATCTAGGTAAGGGCTAGCTCCCTTTGATGCATCTAAGTTGTTCCAATAAATGCTAATACAGATATATAGATATATAATGGGGGGGTGAAAAGAGAGAAGGATTACAGAAAAATAAAACTACTCTAAAAGAATTGATGCACCAAATAATTTGACCTACTCACACTCACACTTGAAGCCAGACAAACACATACGTACACTTTAAACTGGCAAAAGGACCAGATTACAGGAAGCTTAACAAGGAGGCTTTAATAGAACACACAAAAAATAGAGACTCACCAAAGGTGCCATAGAAAGGCACACTATATAGTAGTTTCTTCTATCTCTGCACTTCCAAATACAACTCTCCTTGTCACCTACAGAAATGGCACCTTATAGACACCAGGTGTGTTGGTGTTAAACCTGTGGAAGCATTAAGAAGCAATGACTAAACACAAAATGATCTTAGACACACATAGAGATATCTAACCAGAATAAATGTAAAAATGTGTTTATTGATTTCAGGTGAAAATTTGACAGGGCTTTGCCTTACAAATGTGAAAAAGATCCCTTTTTCAAATGACAAGTCTACCATATATAGAGGAAGGAAGGAGGCCTTTTGGTGCTCTTTTTACAAATGACTCATTTGTGCTCCAATTATTGGGAAGAGCAAGCTGCTTAAACATCAATGAGAAATTATGAGCCACAATGTTTGTCTGCTTGCAAGACCGCTTCTTCGAGGTGATTATGCAGTTTGTCTGCTCATTAATGCAAAATGAAGAAAAATCAATTGCACTGTTAGATATTTGCACCTCCTTATAATCAATTCACAGACATTGTATCACCTTTTGGAATAACTTCTTGAATCGGTGCCTCCCTTCGCCACTTGGACTATCTGCCTGTTCTACACTTGGCACTTTTCTCTCTTTGTTCTCTGGGCTCTTTATCTTCTTCTTGCTTTATCTCCTTCTACTCCTTCAGTGCTCAGGGGTGATATTATGGCGGGTCACTGCATTCCTTGGGCTCTTTCCATGGTTGGTGTGCAAGCAGTTAAAAACCAATGACTATTTTATCATATTAAATTTGACGTCCGCACGCCTGTCGTCGCTAGGACTTTTCCTTCGGCTTTCTTGCTTTGGCCTTTTCCTGCAGATCTTTTCTATGGTTTTTTCTCTATTTTAGACCCTCTCGAAGGGGAATTTTCCCTTCGACTTTGAAGAAATGCACTTCATTTGGCCAGTTGAGAGCCCCCCGTAAGGGAACCAACCCTTCGACAGCCTTTTCTTTTTGGCCCTCTCTGCGGGTCTCTTTTACTTTGGGCCTTTTCTTGTGGATAAAAAGTCTGTGGGAATTGGCCGCTCTGACTTCCCTAGGTATTTTTTGCTTCGGGCTGGTGGCCTTCCTCTAAATTCCCTCAAACTTTTTATCCGAAGGAATTCCTTCGGACAAAAAGTCTGAAAGAATTCGTTTCAATGTTAAGTCCGAAAAAATCTTAACTTTGTGGCTCTTTTCCTTTAAAGTGCTTCCTACCCTCCGCAAGGGATCTTGAACCCAAAACTTCCCTCTGCAAGGGCACCTACCCTTTAGCTTTGGGATGCCCCCTTAAACCAAGACATTGAACCAACCCATTAAACCAAAAATGGTTCAACAGTTCAACGGTTTGACACTGCGCACCATTCTCTTGAACCATGCCTTTGAACCATTCACTTGAACCAACTATTAAACCAATCTGTTGAACTGATTCAATGGTTCAACACTGCACACTGAGCCTTTGAACTGAGTGTTGAACCAAGCTCGTTGAACTGTCCAATGAACTGAGTGATTGAACCATCCATTTGAACCAAAGCAATTGAACCATGGTGTTGAACCAAGCTGATGAAATGATTGATTAAACTAAGCTGATTGAACCAAGGCAATTGATCCAAGCATTGAACCCACTGATTGAACCAAGCAATGAACTGAAGGTGTTAAACCAAGTGACGAACTGAAGGCATTGAACCAATTCAACGGTTCAAAGGTGCTAACTGTTAGAAAGATTATGTCATTGAATGACTCTTCCAACCTTAAGGAAAAGTGTCTTCTAAACCATTTTAGCTCTCTTTCCTTGTGAATTTATTCAGACAAGAGTCTGAAGAAGCTTTGCAAAACCTTACACGCTCTAAACTAGTCTTTCATTTATTCAAAGATTACACCTATAGAGTTCATAGAAAACTCACTGCTGAGTTCGTAGAAAATCAAACCCTGCTGAGTTTATAGAAAATCAAACCCTGCTGAGTCTGTAGAAATGGACTTGTAGAGTTCATAGAAATAGACCTGTAGAGTCCATAGAAATGGACCTATAGAGTTCGTAGAAATTCTTGGACTTGTACAAAATCAAAAAATGAATTGGCCTGAAACAACAGAGGAAGAAGGGGACCAATTTTTGACCTATTACGCTAAAAATGGTCAACAAATTGATGACTCCCAGGGGAAGCATGCCTACTATACTTAGAAGCCAGTTGCTTCAAAATCCATTAGTCACGGGGTCAGATTGTAACTTAAAGATCAACAAAAGCTCTGATAAATCTAGAACCAATCAAGAAGATTTACCTCAAAAGGAAATGAAAACACACACAAAGCTAAGAAAACTACTAACATGTGTAGAAAGCACTTAGGGAAAATAAGGGAAATATACATGATGGAGAAGGGGCTCAGTGGTAATGCTTAAGATGTATCCCATTAACTGGGATATATAGTTCTTCACCTTCCAACCTGGAGAGTTAGAATGCATTATGCTGCTTACACTGAGTGATTATGTACGGGCCACTCCATAGGGCATCGAACTTTACATGCTTTCCAGGCTTAGCTCAGTCTTCATCCCATTTTAAGATAATGTCTCCTTCAGAGAAACCTTTTGATGAAGATTTCTTGTCGAAGTGTCTCTTCACTTGCTATTGGTAGCTGGTCATAAAAGCCATAGCCTAGTCCCTTGCTTCTTGGAGTTCCATCAGCTCACATAGCCTAACCTGCATGCTATTTCCTTCTTCTAATTGTAGCTGGTGAGTGAGATCCAAGGCTATAAACTCGAGTGAAATGGGGAGCCTAGCTTCCCTTCCATAGATCAACGTGTATGGTGAGTTGCCAATCGCCCTCTTTGGGGTGACCCTATCTGCCCACAGGTCTGTTTTCAACTTGGCATGCCAAGTCCTCTGATTTTTCTCCATGGTCTACTTGATGATCCTGATCAGGTTCTTATTTGTAGACTCAACCAGTCCATTCCCCTGCAGGTAGTAATTGGATGAAGTGCTAAGATATATACATATCTCAGTGCCCATTCACTTGTTTTGGTTCCCATAAAAGCTAACGCATTATCTAAGATTATGGTTGCTGAAACCCTGAACCTTGCCACCAGATCCTCATAAAAATCTAAGACTGCACTTTCATTGGCCTCCTTCAGAGCAACAACCTCTACCCATCTTGTGAAATAATCCATGGTGGTCAGGACCCACTTGTGTCCAGCACTGGAGGGAGGATTAATCATCCCTATAAAGTCCAGGCCCCATTGCATGAATGGCTGCTCCACCTGAAAAGGCTGTAAAGGCATGGTAGCCAATCATTGCTTCCCATCAAAAAGTGTGCACTTTTTACACTTTCATACCCAAGCATGGGTGTCCTTGAAAAGAGTAGGCCAAAAATAGCCATCTCTCATTATTCTCACTGCAGTAGCCCTAGGAGCAAAATGACCACCGGCTGGTCCATCATGAAACTCAGATAGCACCCTGTCAGCCTGACTTGAGTCCAAGCATCTTAAAAAGACTCTTCAGAGATCCTTCCTGAACAACACTCCATCAATTAGGGCATAAGGGAGACACTGGAGTCTGAAATACCTTCTCTTAGTCTTGTCAAGTGAGTGTGGGCACTCACCAGTGAGAAGGAAATGCCTCACGTCTAATGTCCAATCCTTCATGACAGCTAGTTTTTCTATTGTAGCTACATCAAGGATTAGCAGACTATCCTCCTTTTGTTACTTAAAGTCTGTAGTGAGGTGTTCACACAGGCCTCTCCCTCTTACCAGTTTGGTGATCTTGATATCTACATCATATTCCATCACCTTAGTGATCCACCCTGCTCTCTTCTCATTTAGGTCTCAGTTGACCAAGAAATCTTTAATGCCGGGATGTGGAACCATGAGGTGGATTCTGCTCTCTTGGAATTTTGCATGAGATGATGACAAGTGTTAGATGCTTTGTTTTATACAATGACTGTTAGAATTTGAATATTCAAATTAACACAGGAAAAACTAGTCTATATTGTTTGAGCTAATTTTTTTGATATATGCAGAATTTGATAATGGTGTAGAAGGAAAAGTTATAGATAATTTTAAGGGCTATCTAGAAAAATTTGTTTGGAGGTTTGAATGTATGTACAAATTCATTTATTGCAATTATAAGCTAACTATTTTTTTTTCATGGTGTCCTTGTGTACATAATACTGTTTACGTAATTTGTGATTTAGCAAAAGAGTGTTTTGGTGGGAGTAATCACCTGAAGATGTTTTAGAGATTATATGAAGTGGACTCATGTATTTGGAAGTGATCTTATGTTCTTAATTTGATTAATTAAGTGCTAAAAGGATGATAGGTCTCCATGAGACCTATAAGGGCTACTAAGGCCTAATTGAAAGGTGTAGCTACTTAAATATGACCCATAGATGCTATTGTTAACCTGTGAGGATGGTATTGAGCTATGTATTAGCATGATAAAAGTATTAAGGGTTCAGGGAAGTATTATGGCCAACCTAGAAGTTTATATTCGAGGAGACTCTATAAAGAGTGAAAGCTAAGGTAATGATTTCTAGACTTGAATGTGGATGTGTTAAAAGAGTAGAAGATAGAGATGAAGGAAAGAAATCAGACGGAATGTGATTTGTGGATGGAATAAAATACAAAGTAGATCAAGGATGAGTGAAAAGTCTTAAAGTGATACAAAATGGGTGTTTGGATGCATTGCTTGTATGAGCAAGTTTGAGTGTGTGTGATTAGATGAAATAGATGTGTTATACATTATTTCTCCAATCAAAGTTTTGGAGTTGTTGATTTAATAAGGTGTTGTGTGGGTGCTCAACATATAAAACAAGTGGGTGCTTTTATCATACTTAGGGGTGAGTGATCCTTGTGAAGTGGGTGTTTCACTAAAAGGTCTCATGTTTGTTATCATCATATAATAGAAGTAGTCCATGTGTTTGTAGGATTGAGAGTGGGTTTTATTTCCCAAGAGGGTTTCCCACATAGATCTTGTGTTATGTGTGTGATCTTGCATGATCATTCTTATTTGTTGTTATGAACATCTTGTATGCTTTATGAATACTTGTGATCATTGATTAAGGGTTTGAAATAATTACAATTAAAGTTTGAAATATCTTGCATCACTGATTCACCCTCCCCTCTCAGTGATTGTACTTCCAACACATCAAGTAGGTAATTAGTCTAAATCATCATATATATCAACTAATGATGTAAAACTATCAAATATACATCCACAATGTACACAATAAGAAAGTAGAACTATCACATCATGTAAACAAATTAGCATATCATTGTCCCATAACCAGTATAAGTCATAAAGCTCAAATCAAAAAAATAATAATTAGATGATAACCATATTAATCCACAAATTCAAAGGTTATAAAATATAGGGTGAACTCGAGATGTAACATCTTTTCCCCATAAAAGTGGTCATTGTCCTAGTGACACTTATTCTATAAATAATAGTTCTAAATATTAAAAAAGTTAAAAAAAAAAAAGATAATAGTATCAAGTATCAAATCATGCAAAAAAATATGAAAACAACCTGTAAAACTCGTCATAGTCTTCCCAAGTGGCACTATCCTCAGAGTATTGGTCCCACAAGACCTTACACTATGAGACTTCTCTATTATGCAAACAAAGTTTGCAAGTGTCAGTTACTCTGATTGTATCTACCATGACCACCCCAAGATCTAGAACTTATGAAACATTCCAATCCAAAACATGTGAAGGATCAACTATATAGTTTTTAAAATAAGATACATAAAAAACATTATCTAATAGAGCTAGGGCTAGTGGCAATGCAAGCCTATATGCTACAGGATTGACCACTTATAACATTTCATAGGGTCCCACATATCTTGGTGATAATTTCACTAACTTCCCAAATTTAATCAAGCTCTTTTATGGCTTAACCTGCAAGAACACTTGATCATCAACAAGAAACCACCTATTTGTCCTCTTTACATCAATGTAACTCTTTTTTCTATCATTTATCTCAACCAATCTCTACCTTGTTAATCTAACTTGATATTCCATTTCTCAAAGCATCTTAGGCTTAAAGACTACCTTGTCCTTAACTTGTCCCCACTAATTGGTGTCTTGCACCTCCTTTTGTACAATGCCTCAAATGGTGCCATCTTGAAAGTTGATTGGTATGAGTTGTTGTATGAAGACTCAATAAATGGGAGATAATCTTCCTATTTGTATTTCTGATCTATTCAATACATACATATAAGATCCTCTAACACTTGATTTACTCTCTCAGTTTGACCCTCAGTCTTTGGGTGATATGCAATGCTGAAATTTAGTTGCATACCCAAAGTTGAGTTTAAATTTACCCAAAACCTCAAAGTCATTTTTTGATCATGATTCAAAATGATATTCTCTTGGAATACATGTAACTTATATACTTCCTTTATGAACATCTTCACAAGGGTAGGTACATCATTTGATAAATTACTTTATATGAAATGAACCACGTTGGTTAGTTTATTAACAACTACCAAGATCATATCGTGCATGCTTCATGACATTAGTAAAACTTAGAAAAATTCCATACTGATCACCTACCACTTTCACTCTGGTATATCATGCATATATAACAAGTCAACTGGATGCACATGTTCAATTTTCATTCACTGACATTCTGGACAATGTGACACAAAATTTACCACATCTTTCTTGATTCCCTTTTTTAAATATAGAGGTTTAAGCACTATCATGAGCTTGGTTACTCTTAGATGTCCTAAATATGGGGCATTATGTATCTCTTTTAACACTTTACTTCACATATTCTCTCGATCTAACACATAAATCCTCCCATTAAAGTGTAGAAGACCATCATTCTCAAAACTAAATCCTTTATATCGAGGATTTTGAGCATTCTTAAACATGATTTTTTGACCTGGTTAGAGAATTCATCTCCTAGTGAGAACTCAACCACACGATCCCTAAAAGTACCATTAATAGTAGCTACAACTGCTATGTACTTTATACAACTCAAAGCATCAACTACTTTATTCTCTTTACCTTTGATGTAATTGATATCAAAGTCATAGTTAGAAAGAAAATCTAACCAACCTATCTGATGAGCATTCAAATTTGATTGGTTGAAAATTTATTTGAGTCCCAAGTTATTAGTCTTGAGCTCAAATGATTTTTCCAACAAATAATGTTGTCAAACTTACAAAGCATGCACAATTGCTGAAAGTTCAAGATCATGATGGGCATAATTCACCTCATAAATTTTTAGCTTCCTTGATTCAAAAGCCACTACGGAACCATCCTGCATAAGGAATCCTTCTAGACCCTCTCTTGATGTATCTGTGATCACTAAAAATTGACATTGGGATTATGAACTCTCAATATTGGTGTTGAAGTAAGTTTTCTTTTCAATTCCTAAAAGGCTACTTCACACTTCTCTAACTAGACAAACCTTTCTTTCTTCCATTACAAGGAGGTAATTATATTAGCTAACTTTAAAAATTTTGGAATGAAGTTCTTGTAATATTCCACTAATCCCATAAAACTCCTTACCTTATGCACATTCCTTGGTGTTGACCTTTCCATAATGGATCTTATCTTAGCTGAATCTATATAAATATTGTTTGCATAAGTAATATGCCTTAGATATTGCACTATCTCCTAGAAAAATGTGCACTTAGACAACTTGCCATACAACTTGTGCTTCCACAACCATTGTAGAACTAGTTCAAGATGTTGTAGGTGTTCCTCTTCATTCTTTTAATATATAAGAATGTCATCTAGTAAGACCAAAAAAAATGATCTAAATAATATTTGAACACACTATTCATTAGATTCATGAATGTTGTTAGTTTGTTAGTCAACCCAAAGGGTAGCATCATGAACTCATAATGCCCATAACAAGTTTTGAAACTATTTTTGGAATATCCTCATCCTAAATCCTTAATTGATGATATCCTGCTCTAAGATCTATCTTATAAAAGATCATTAATCCATGCATTTGATAAAAAAGGTCATTTATACTACCTATTTTTAATAGTTACCTTGTTCAACATTCTGTAATCAATATAGAGTCAAAGAGTACCATCCTTCTTCATATAAATAACTGATACACCCCATGCTAACACACTCAGTCTAATCAACCCCTTAGACAACAATTCTTGGAGTTAAGCCTTCAATTCAATCAACTCAGTGGTTTCCATTCTATATAGTACCTTAGACTGTGGTTTCAATCCAGGTATGATGTTGATAGAGAAATCAAACTCATGTTTAGGAGGCAAACCTAGTAATTATTTTGCAAACACATCATGAAAATCTCTAAGAAATGGGTAATCTTAGAGAGATGGCTCCTTAGGTTCCTCCATTTCATTTATCTTGATGATAAATGCTTGTCACCCTTTTTTTTAAGCCCTTTTGAGTTACATTACATAAATTTGCTTGAGCCTCAACTCTCTCTTTTCACCCTAAATTTGTGTCTGATTTCCAAAATCATCAAGATACTCAACCTTATTTAAATATAAGTCAAACTTAACCTTGTGTTTATCAAGTCAGTAGACTCCTAGGATCAGATCATATAACCCTGGTGGTCATACATACGAATCCATATCAATTGAAAACTTAGGCAACCCAATCTTTGATTCAACTAAACACTTGTCAACCATGGCTTTTGAGTCATTTCGATAATGTACAGACCATGTATTTTTCATATATCAAACTCTTCTAAGAAACTTTCTAAACATTCTAAGAGCTATAAAACATTTATTATCCCATGTATCTATCAAAATAGAAATTGGATGTTCAAACAAAATCCTTGATAACTCTATGGGTGATGCTTGAAATTTGGCTTGTTGATTATCAATTGCTGGATGAATATGTTATTAAAAATTGCCATGTTGAGAATTAGGACCTTTATTCTTTGATTTGTCCTATGTGCATTAATGAGCATAATGGTCTCCTCTGCAATTGAAACAACCTCTAGGTAGACCTTTCCTATCAGTCTGTGGGATTCTCTTAAAACTGACATTAAAGCCATTACCTAGTTTTTTATTGTCAAATTCACTATTGAATTTGGCATTCTAGTTCTTAGACTATCCCTTGGAGTGTCCACTCCTCTACTTCTAATTCTTCTTCTTGAAAGTTGGCTTAGAACTTCTAAACTTTTTCTTAAACTTTTCTTTGACTTAAGAAAGAGACTTCAACTCCTGCTCCTACTTCACCACCTTCTCAAAAACCTGGTCCATGGTAGAAGGTCCATGAACATCTACCTCACCACCAATTTAATGTTTTAATCCCATGATAATTTTTTTAGTTTTAAACCTCTTA
This sequence comes from Torreya grandis, assembly GCA_037957365.1. Lineage (NCBI taxonomy): Eukaryota > Viridiplantae > Streptophyta > Pinopsida > Cupressales > Taxaceae > Torreya > Torreya grandis. The sequence goes on from JARHVA010000864.1 coordinate 4,213,741, forward strand.
TCAGCTTGGTACTGAGGTACATACTTTAGAAGTTTAGTGAACTGCTCCTAATACTAATTCACTGATAAGTCTCCGTGCTTTAAATTTTTGAAATCTGTAAGCTTCTAATCAAAATAAAGTTGTAGAAGCCACCATGACCTAAACAACATCACAAATTGATTCCAAGTTATGGTGGTTGAGTTAAGGTTCATTTCTAACTTCTTGTTTTCCCACCAAGTAGCTACCTCACCAGCCAACTGATAACCTCCCCAAACTACTTTGGTGAATTCGAAGTAGTTTTAAATATCACAATACTTAACCATCTCTATCATCCATGCTTCAGCTCCATCACCTAGAATAGCTCCATCAAATTTAGGTAGACTCACCTTTTTCATGTCCCTAGATAACTCTATAGCTACTTGAGCTCTCACATTCTATTAGTTTTCCTACTCAATAGGGTGCTTAATAGGTTCTTCTTGATGTTCTTTCTCACCTTAACCATGAAATTTTTATTTGAGGACTATGATTCGATCCCTGATATCATTCATGGCTATGAGAATTTGATCCAACTTTGTTGAATACTCAATGATAATTAGGTTAGGATCATTTGGAGGGTTATTATCATTGACATTCAAAGGACCCTCACCTAATGCTCTAATTTGACCATTCTTATTTATCACTAAAAAGAATAATATAAAAATGTTAGCAGACTCATTAAGTCCCAGAGTTCAAGCTTAAGCTCTGATAGCACATGTTACAACCCCTCAAGTTGTTCCTAGAATAATGTAGTTATTTAAAAAAAAAACTAATTATTTAACATTCATTCACTCATTTCACATTGATACTTAACAATGTAGCGAATCATAATAAATTATCACTAACTTAGAACAATAATAGTTCCAAATTCTAATACTAAATGTAATATAATATATTATAACTACAATGAAAGTAAATACATTAAGACTTAATCATGACTGGTAATACAACAACTATTGTTTGATAATAATGAAAATAATACAATTACATTTCCATTAGGCATTCAACCCTAATATAATAAAATGATACCAAAATTTTTGGAGCTCGAGTTGAACCAACTCGTGTATCTCTGATAATCTCAAGTGTAGTCTCCAATTAAGTAATATAATGGGGAGGGATAGCATCATCTACGTGATTTTCCACACCAACCATGGACCATCAATCTTCCACACAATCTCCTATGAGGTAATAGACCTCCCTTCGTAGATAGGTAGATGGTGATGATGTAGGAATCCAATGAGACATGTTAGTACCCAGTGTTCTATACTATTTTTACTACATGATGTGTACCATAAATAGATATATATATTTTTAACATGATATCACATAACATGCAAATTAAACATATGAAATGATAATGTCTATCTAACATTACTTTGGCCAAAGTTTCAAATAACATAAAATCACATGGATCGATCAATTTCATAACACACCACTTGATTGGATTATCTACATGTTACATTGGTGGTGCTATCTAAACTAGTGAAGTTTGGCTCACTACATACTTAGCATCATCAATGCAGGTCCTATTATATATTTATATAGCATAGTATATAAACTTAAAGATTCGTTCAAATTATTCTTATTAACAGAAGTGATAATATGCCAAGTATGGAAATAATCATAATCATACATTTTGTCTGTCAATAATATATGTCTAAATTCTTGTATATCACACATTTAAGAGTGCATTCATTTTACTCAAAGTAGGTACTATTATTCATAGTTTTAAATCATCGAGTATACTATTAGTATACAATTTTATTAAACTAATTTATCACCAAAATATACCAACACTTCCCATTTAATCATTATGACTAAAATAATGCACAAAATAAATGAGATTATCATTCTAAACTGATTCATACATTGATTACCATTTCAAACATTCTAAAATACACAAAATAATCAGGTCACAGACCTAATTAAATTTCTTGCATAAATAATGATCAAGGATTATGCACTCATTTGTGTTATGTCTAGACCACTTATACACACCCCTCACCTTATATTATTTAATTACATATTCATGCTTCTTATATTGGAATGAGGATCTCACTTGGAATTTAAAAGAAAATCTAAGTGTATATAATACACATCCAAGATAAACTCAACCAAATCAATATAATTTTCATACCAAAGTCTAAGAGTACTTAAGAATACATAGACCCCTATTTTACCTTACTATATTATATAACAAGACTTCAATACTTGTTATCAAGGTTTTTCAATGGTTTGTGCTTGACCAAAAGTTATGTCCATTTCTGAAATATAAAAAGATGACTTTTGAGTTAATATTCAACCAAGACTTAAGAGAAACAAAATACCAATAAACTAAGGGCATAATAAAATACATTGGTTGTTATAAATGAAAAGTCTTTTGTATAGTCCCCAAAATAAATTGCTCTAAAAGTCTCATTCATAGGTATTGGTTCGACTCGATCGACTAGTCAATAAAACAAAAGTATGCAAAAAGCTATTATTTACTTTTCCAAAAACTGTACACACAAAGTCCATTTGAAAAGCACAAATCTTAGATTATACAAACACACACACACACACACACACACACACACACACACACACACACACACACACACACACAGACACACATACACACACAAAAACTATGGCCATCTGGGTCTGAGTGTATTTATATATACATATATCTCTGTATAAATCCATTTCTTCTTACACAATCAAATTATTCCTTAAAATATTTAAAATTATTTATACTAACAAGTGTGTAATCCATATAGAAGTCTAATGTATAATCAAGTACGTAGTCACATATAAATCTTATATATAAACAAGTATGCAATCTTATGTCTTTGCTATATAGTTCACTTAGATTTTAGACATAATTTTTGGCATGTAAAAATGTCCTTACCATGGGATCTAGAATTTAAATTGAGATTTCAAAAACTCAATCCAATACTTTAGTTTTTGCTTATAAAATAGTTACCACATACAATCTTATACTCAACCATTGCTCAATTTACTTACTATAGAAATCCAAGATCAAAAGACTTAGGTTTTATGGTATAGTTCATGGCTTTTCCTCACTCATATATATATAAATATATATATTTGCACAAACCTTTACAAATTGGGTATTTCAACCCCTTTTCATTTGCATATATGATACACACACACATATATGCACCTATTTAAACCTTTTTACATAGTCGACTGGTAATATCAATATTTTTGAATCTACATAATACAATTAATTTCTAATTTTCTAGCACAAGATTTGATAAGGCTGAGCATAATCCCTTTATTTCTTAGGGTAGCTCAATGGTTAATATGGAAACCATTCTATTCATTTATGAAGATACACATAGTCAATTCATTGGGTTTTGAAATTGAATTAGGTTTCCAAAAATCATGACCGCTTATAACAAGGTAGAGACCTATGTTATGGGTCTATATATTGGGTTTATCAAGTTTAAGTGTAGGGGTCTATGGATGATTGAGCCATGTGCAAATCCCTCCACTCAAACCCCTTGTTTTTTATCAACCCACAAAAAATATAAAATCCATTTTTATTTTCAAATATCATTACACTCAGAAATATAATTATAGAACTAACCTTTGTAAGATATTTTTCTAAGTGAAGAATTTACCTTGCTCTTCCTGCTTCGTAAACCTCTCAATTCTGCCTACTTCTATCTCCATTCACCTCCTCAAAAAATTTAAAGACTTACTTCTTAAAACCTTTCTCTTTCCTACTCTACTACCCCCATCTTATTTGCATGCCATTTACTTTATAAATCAATGATGGAGACTATTGCTAATCCACATTTTGCATTGCGAGTTCAAAGTAGCCAAACTCTTTAGTCAAATGCCATAATCATGTAGTCCTCAATTCCAAATCAAAAGCTCAAGATCATTAAATACTTCTTGAGTCCAATTTAAGTTACAAAAATCCTTTCCATGGAAGCTTCTAATTAATTAAGCATTTATTAATAACCAAACCTTTCTATTCGAAGGTTGACTTCATGCAAAAACTATATAATTATGCCAATTATTAATAATGCCAATGCTAACTAATACTTTGTAAGTCATTTAGAAATAGTTTTATTATCTAAATATTGTAACATTTAACTAGGATAGTCCCCATAGGGAATTAACATATCAACTTAGCAAAGGTCTATTTATGAGTTTCAAATGAGGATTGCCTAAGCCATTACCGGTTTTGACCAACTATATAATATATTAAATGTTAACATAACAATAATTGCCAAACCTCTATTTCAAACATTTTGATGTTATGTCTATGAATTTATTTATCGAATCTGCTTTATAGACTAATTTCAACGTCTTTAACTATCTTTAAAAAGATGTGTTAAATAATATAGATTACTTGGTTGCTAATAATAACATCTCTCAAACACAACAATCACAGTAATCATAAAGCAATTATCATTATAATCTATCTGTAAACTATAGAATTATGAAATCACTCATTTAAATGCATAATGAGAAATATGATCATTGTAGAAATACTTAAGTACTCAAAACTATACCAACTAGTTAACGAGATCAAACAAAAGAGTTAACAAGTTATTCAACTATGGTGTGTGAGTTTGGGTCACTTGCAATTCCTCTATCATCCCATCTTTTCCATCTTCTCTGATGACCCTCTCCTTTTGTCAATGCTCTAAGGGAAGGATTAATTTTACATCCACCTCACAACAAGTAGGTAGTTAGTCTGAGTCATCATATATACTCTAATGATGAAAAAATAACAAATATACATCTACAATGTATATAATAAGAAAGTATAACTATCACATCATGTAAACAAATCAACATATCACTATCCCATTACTAATATATGTCATAAAGCTCAAATCAAAGCAATAATAATCAGATGATAACCATATTAATCCAAATATTCAAAGGTTACAAAATATAGGGTGAAATCAATATGTAACAACCAAGCCCTTATTTTAATATCAATGGGCCATAATGGCAATTTGCTTCCTCAGCTCAGCCCAACCTTAGTGACCCTACTTGTGTCCCATGACCACATTCCCCACTATGTATCTTTCATTTCTAAATTTAGCTTTGACCTAGACCAATTTATCGTGGCACCACTCTTCACATCCATCTCCTTGAAGCCTCAGTCATCACAAGACAACATTTGAATGAGATGATGAATGCATTGCCAAATTTTGTGAACTTGGAGGAAATGTAAATAACATGTTTCATTTAATTTGGTTTAAATAATCTCAAGGTTTATATTTTTTACTTCATCAAGAGATTATCTTGAAGCTAAAAAATCTAAAATGGACTTAATGGCATTAACAAAACCTACATGGCTTATGCTTTCAACGTCCCCATGACAAGACCCACTATGCATTTCCCTATCCTCAACAACTACAATTCATTTGTTTTTGTATTATTAAGAGGGCACACAAGTTTTGAAAACACTTGACCAATCATGTAAAATAATGACACTAAGGAAAATATTTTATAAATAAATCAAATAAAAGACTTAAAATGAATGAAATTAAAAAAAATCAATCTGAGAAATATATTTATATATACGTGATTCTGCCTTACCAAGATTCTAATAAAATGGAAAATGTAGATAATAGGGTCCTATAATAGTAGAAAATAAACTTGAAAAAGTAGACACTAATATGTGAAAGTGACATATTTCATGTGACCCAATGAGGCAAGAACATAAATAGAATGTCTCAAAAAAGTTGCATTCCTCCCAACATAAGTTGACATGTTTATAAAATGATTGTGTAGATCCCTATCATATGAAACTTATTGGAACATCTCATCGACAAAAAATATAAAAAAACCTCTCTGGTACAGGTATAAGAGAGCGGGTCCACTTTAGTATTTCCTTAATCCATGTGATGCATGGTTAGACACTTAAACTCTTGACATACACATGAGCACACTTTATGGACATGAACTCATACACACATCTTCATTTAAATCACATTTAAAACATTAAAAATAATTCACACTCTCTCTTTCACTCTCATATATGCCTATATACAAGCATACATGTGTAGTATCTCATGGACTAGTTACCCTGACACTTCATTTTTTCACTTTTTGGAGTTCACTTCTTTTGTTTTCTCCCTTTAAAACTAACTCCTCTATCCCAATTCAAATATTTCCTAACACTCCCCTACCTTATACCATGTCTCTTCACCTTATTTGATACCTTTATAATGCTCAAGCTTCATCCATTTTTCATTTTGGGCTGTTACTTCTATTTTAACTCCACACATGTCAAACCCACTGCTATATACAAACTAGTGGTTTCATCACTATGAAAAACCACCAACTTCCAAAGGCCATAACTTTTGCATATGGACTTGGATTAAGATGTTTTTTTTAATTTAATTAGTTTTTTTATAGGAATCCAAATACACAATCATATTTATGTTTATATGATTTATTGATGCCCTTTTTTATCTTTTCCCCATAACCTATCCATTGTAGCCCTTCAATGCATGCAATGACATCTTAGATTGTATCGATCATTGAGAGACTCAACCAACTTTCTTGGAACCATGTGGCTATCTAGAATTGATCATTATCAAATGTGCTTAATGCTACTAAAGTTTAAGAGTGTTTATACTCATTTGGATCCTCTTGACGATGCCAAAAATGATAAACACATGAATAAGACTACATGAACACATGCCACTATTTTTTTGGTTGATGCAAGATTTCATGAATCCTTAGATGTTCCTACATCATTATTTAATAATTAGAATTATATTATAGATATTAAAGTCTGATATTATAAACTTGACAATCTAAGTTTTGATCTTCCTTCACCATACATGACATGTGTGCACATATATTCCTCTTATTTGCCATTCTCTTGTATCCACATACTTGATATGGGTCCAATCCTTCTAATTTATTGTCAATCACCTAAAAAAATTCCCTTATTCTATTCAAAATTATTTATTTATCATAATCAAACTTCTTTAGATCATCATATTAGTGTTTTATCTCCCTGATAGAACCAACAAACTCAAATGATAGTATCCAAATCGAAGGGTTTTGTCCTCTATTTAATAATGGATAAATTATAAATTTAAAACATTCCTATGGGTTATCCCATCCATATAGCATGTTGGTGGAGTGATAAATTACCCAAAGGGTGGCATATAAATATAAATCAAACGTAAGCTAATTATGTAACTATGCATTCTATCTAACACTTATCATACACTATTGCACACTAAGAAAAATTACCCCATTTTTCTCAAATTGTAAATTAGTCGCTAAGAAAAGTCATCAGCCAAGTTTGAAGCACACCAAGAGAAGTTAGAAGCAAACATTATCAAGTACAAAAAGCTGTATTTATAGGTGCATTCATATATCAAATGAGCATAAATGCTCATTAACATTAAGGGGAGGAACTACATAGGGATTGACTATCCTCTTTAGAGTATTGATTATGTAGGTAAAAATCAATCATAAATAGGAGTTATTATGGTCATTTCAGCTCTTTACACTTCCCAATAGTTGTTAGAGGTTTTATCCCTTCACAAGTGGACCTAAGATTTAAAGGAATGGAGATATATTCATGGATGTTGCATGCATGATCAGATCATAAAATTACACACCAAACTAAAAGAGAAGTAGATACACCTACCTATATTAAAACAAAGGATCAAAACCTATGGGGACAAAACCATCCAACTCAAACCATATCTTCTAATGCTACCTACATGAGGCAGAAAGGACCGTGCTAACACAAACAAAGATTCAAATCCTACACTGAGTGACCCATAGTCTTGATTTTTACTTGCATTACTACCTTCCACCTATCTTAGTCCTACATAGTACATAATAATGCTAAGTATCTTATCCTTAGTTATATTTTCCATATTTGTTAGGCTTGTGTGTCAAATCAGTTTCAATATTCTACATTCAAATATATGCTTAATCGTTATGCATTGTGTTATCTAAATATACACAATTTTTATCTTAATTAGGGTCAATCATAATCCAAAATAGGGTAGGACAGCTATGCAAAAATATCATAATATTATCTTCTTCACTATGATTCAATTCCATACCTAGAGGACATTAAAAATATGGTGTTTTGGTGAAGGGGACTACCTCAATCAGTCTTCATCATGTACTTTACAACAGGTTTACTTTTTAGCACTCAACACTCATGTATGTCAACAAGAAAAAACATGAACCTAGTTTACACAATTTATCCTATGAAACACATGCTCATAAAATAAGGATATATGCTCTTTCACTTAGGCCTTCTCTTGGTATAAGTATGAAAATAAAAAAAAAACAATATAATTTATATGTATATGCCATCCATGAAATCATAAAATATAATCAAAACAAGTTCTTGATACATTATTTTTTGTGCTAAATGTAATAGGTGTTTGTGTATATATAGACTTATTGAATTCAAATCAAGACCTAAATGCATGCAAGGAATCCACATCGAAGTGGGAAAATTTAAAATTAGGCACAATGAAACATTGTGAACATAAGGAATAAGGGCCAACAAACCCACACTGACACTACCACTTTTGTACCATATGAAAATGTTCAAAAACACTTTTGAATTATTTAGATAATGGTTAGTAAGATAAAACCCTTGAAACATAGACCTAGTTGATTTATAGAACCTCTAGATGGATTCTAAGGCAAAAAAAAGGTAGATCAGGAAATAAAGATAAGGGAAGGAAAATAGGGACCAAAAGAAAAGTAAATGTGCTAATAAGAACTTAATATGAACTAATGATCCATATATAAAAAAACATGATGATAACATTATAATTATAAGCCTTGTACCTAAATTAGGTGTCTACAAAACACCTAGCTTTAATGTGCATGTGCATTAAAGTAAAACAATCAATGGATTTTGTTTTTATTATAATCACCTTGCTACTTGTAATTTATGATAAAATTTTATTCTTGATATGAAAGTTATCTTAAAGTTAGGAGGAGAGAGATTAACTTTTATCATATTCCAACTTCGTATACCTACAAAATAGTAAAAACCTAATCTATTTTTTACATGCATGAATCTCCCTCAATGATCCAATGTCAATAACTTGAGTGTACTTACAATAAAATATGAACGTGTACAAGTAAATTAATATCTTGATATATTGATAATAATGTATCCAAGTGAATTAATTAAAAAACTTGAAATGAACAAATATGTACAAGGAAAAAAAGAAAAGTTATATGCCCCAAGATATATCATGGTGGACACCATGACCTCTAGATAAAGTGGATATACAAGTTTGAATGAAAAACATAAGCCAAACAAGTACACAACACAACACAATTTCAAGTTAAATGAAATGACACGAGAATAATTCAAAAATAAGATGAGAGAAAATATCAATAATCTATTAAGAATAGCTCACAAAGATAGAGTACAAATAGGGGAGTGCATGAATAACTCCATGAAAAGTGGTCAAAGAGTTAAGAATATGTAACTCCCATACCCAGGATAATTGTTCAAATGAGTTAATCCTATTCATGTGGTCAAATATAACTCCCAAGTACACCTAAGCAAGCTAATCCATAAGAGTAGGAAAAATACAAGTGAGGAATAAACTCATAAGAAACAAATATGAGAAAATAATATCCTACACTAATGCCCCCTTATAAGCATAGCTCAAGTGGGTAGAATAAAAGGGTCTCGACAACTAGTCCGAATGAGGTACCCATGTACAAAGAAACTCTCATAAAGTAGAGAAAATGAGAAAACATGTCTAGAAAAAAATCCTCCCCAAAAGAAAGAAAAGAAGAAGAGAGAGCTAAAAATCCACACTAAAGATGATGTTGAAACATCCATCACTCCAAGTACATCTCACAAGATGATTAATGTTGTTAATGAGATTCTCTACCTGAAGACTAAAGAAGCTACATCTACATTGAACAATGTTTATTCCCTTTTCCAAAGGATGAACATGATGTGTGTATTGAAAGACTACCCATTCTATAATGGAATATGATAGCAGTAATATGAATATCTCTGAATATGTTTCAAATATGATGTGTGGCATAGGTCTGATAAGATCATGCATAAGAACTGAATGTAATACCATTGAAGTAGACCTATTAGAAGAAGGACATGGAACATTCATTGAAAAAATGCCCATGTGAAATGTGGAACATGGCTCATCAACTAAAGAAGGATAATCCATAGGAATATATGAGTAGTCGATACTCTCAATAAGTGTACTCTTGTTAGACACATTATACCCCTCCAAATTATAAATTTGTTTTGGTTCTAGAAGAGCAATATCATACATGGAAACTAATGTGGGTTCTGCAGAAAGACATCTGATGTCTGGTAGAAGCTCATCCCATAGTGGTGGATAGACAAATAAAAGAGTGATATCCAATAGGAATGTGTTATCACAATAAATAGGATTAGGAGTAAGTACAATTTTAGAAGAGATGATAGGAGGAGAGATAAAAAATCTTAGTAGGATGTCTGAAAAGGATATGAAGAATGCTCTAGAAAGTGTAAGGATACTCTGTGTATTCCACATGGTGGTGTAGATCCAAAAAAACATGCTCAATAGGTGGTCAAGAGCTATATCACATGAGTTAGCCCAAGAATTGTACTAAAGTCGATAAGTGGGTGTAGGAACTTGACCATACAAAAATGATTTAAGGTCTCTTTTAGTGATCATACATTTTATGTACAAATGTCATGAAGCATAGTTAGTCCTTCCAAGAAGAACTACCATAGTATAATCTATCATCATGTGGTATATCTCAAATAGAGTCATCATGACTAAGAGTAGAAACACCAAGAAAGTGCAATAGGAAAACACTTCACAATGCACCCAATAATGACCACTTGTTTCAATAATAATGAATGCTCAATGTGAAGGACATTAGACTCAACTAGTAATGTGTCCACAAATGATCAATCATGTAGGATTCAATAATCAACAATGTTGTATTCCACATGGTGGTGTAGATCCCAAGAAACATGCTTAATAGGTGATCAAGAGCTATATCACATGAGTTAGCCCAAGAATTGTACTAAAGTGGATAAGTGGGTGTAGGAACTTGACCATACAAAAATTATCTAACGTCTCTGTTAGTGATCATACATTTAATGTACAAATGTCATGAAGCATAGTTAGTCCTTCCAAGAAGAACTACCATAGTATAATCTATCATCATCTGGTATATCTCAAATAGAGTCATCATGACTAAGAGTAGAGACACCAAGAAAGTGCAATAGGAAAACACTTGAAAATGAACCCAATAATGACCATTTGTTTCAATAATAATGAATGCTCAATGTGAAGGACATTAGACTCAGCTAGTAATGTGTCCATAAATGATCAATCATGTAGGATTCAATAATTAACAATGCACACTCTAGAGATGGACTTTGGACTAGGCCAAAAAATGAGCCCATAAAAATGATAACAAGTAGTACACAAGTGGCAGTGCACTCTCATCATATGGATGTCAGGCTCAACAAACAATGCATCCCCAAAATGTGAGAGTAATATGTGTAATTAACACTAAATGGGCACACATAAGTCATAGAAATTGTGTGCCCACAAGAGAGAAACAAGCCCACAACAACCCCCTTGAGACAATCAATAATGACCCCTAAAGTTTGAAAGTAACATAACACACTCAAGTGTTGGATGTCAGGCTTGGCTAAGAATGCATCCATGATCAATCAGTGCTTATGATGTCAAATACAAAGCAACACATGTGATACAAGTAAAACAAACCTAGAGGGACGTCGGGCTTTTACCAATAATATGTCTAAGAAGAGTACAATTGTGGAGAGAGGAACAAGCAAAGAAGGATAAAAAGAAATTTTAGTTTGCCTATGAGTGGGTTTGGCCACCTACCAACCCAGACCTTACCCTTTGTCTCTATTAAGAGAAAATATGAGGATTGATGTGACCAAACAATAAATAAATTCCTTATAATATCTCCCTTTACAGTATTTATTTTCCCACAATACAATTTTGTTTTTATGAAAAAATAATAATAAAAAACTTTCCTCCTTAATACAAATAGGTTTACATCCCATTAAGAGACTCATCATTCAAAAAAAAAATCCCTAACAAACATATTGTTTATAAAAAATAATAAAAGAATCCCCACTGAAAGTAAGAAGGATCCTTTCTATTTTTTAAAACATACAACCTTTAAAAAAAATTTGTGGTATTGGTAAACCACAAATATTAAAAAGATGTTTTTTTAACAAAAGAAATCCCTACTAGTTTGACAACCAATTGAGAGTGCTTCAAAGGGGAGTGTGTAGGCCAATGAAATCCACAAAAGAATCCACATATGTAGTAGGAGCCTTGTGCAAGGATGAACAACAAATAAAGGGCATAAATGATGGTTATGTGGGATATTGCATACAAAGAATAAGTACTAGTCATAGGTAGAGAGATGACATTTGGGAAGGGTCACGAACTAGTGAAAATCTAGGCTTGTGAACACTCAACCTCCCACACTTGTGAGAATAACATTAGGAGCTATAAAAAAAACTATTGTCAGTGGCTAAGAGGAAGTGGCATGTAGGTCCTTAAACCTCCTAAAAACTATGAACAAGCTTTTAGCAGTGCAATCCAAGAAGAAATGAGCCATGTTAGAAAAAAAAAAGTTGTGTGGACCAAAGACCAGATAGAAGACTACATGTAAAGGTGCCTCTTGCACTAGCTACATCCTCAATATAATACATATATTTCCTTTTTGTGCTCGCTAAGTAAATGACTTGCAGACAAGATCCATTGATCCAATGTAAACATGTGAGGATCTAGCCAATAAAACCAAAACCCTCTAGTTTCTCTATGTAAAAGTAAGATATGCAAGCATACAAAGACTCTGAGCAATGGAGAAAAAAGGAAATAAGCCTAACTAAATTTTTAAACAAGATCTCATAATTTGAAAATAAAACTAACATTGAATAATACCTAACATGTGAATAACAACGTGATAATCTGATACCATATTGGGGTAGATGATAGGACCTTTATGTCAATTAGATATATAGGTTCGAGTGAAAAATAGAAGCCAAAAAAGTGCACAAAATAACACAATTACAAGTTAAATGAAATTACACAATAATAATGCAAAAACAAGATTAGAGCAAATACTAATCCTCTATGAAGAATTGCTCACAAAGAGAGAGTACAAATAAGGAAGTGCATGAGTAACTCCTCCAAAAAAAGTGGTTAAAGAGCCAAAAATAGGAGAGTAACTCCCATACCCAAAATAACCAATCAAAGGAGTTAATCCCATTCATCCAGTCATTTATGTAACTCCCAAGTACACCTAAGCAAGCTAACCAATAACTGGAAGGAAAACTCCAAGTGAGGAAGAAACTCATAATAAACAAATATGAGAAAATAATACCCTGCACTAACAATATAAGCAAGAAATGGCAATGAAAATACCAAACATAGTAAATACCAATGACTAAGATGTATGAAGGACATGAAGTGAGAATTTATCATGATATAAGCAATGTAAGATTTATAGACACATGAGTGCCTCATTCCCCTAATGGCAATTTATTCATCGTAAGCACAAAAATAATATTATGCCCATAATGTAGGAAAGATAATATATGTGAAGCTTAATAAAGACAAGACTCAAAGATGTGTCAACATGATTATATAAGATAACCAATGACAAGACACTTTGGAAAATATGCACAAGTGCGTGAAAGTGATGACTTAAGCAATGACAAAAGACACCACAATACTCATGAAAACAAATAAAAATGACCAAGAAAAATGAAAAGACGTGGAAAAAAATGACTAGAGTATAAAATTAGCGCAAGTGCGTGATGTTCATTGGATTATTCAAAGGATTGTCTTCTAATGTAGCTAAGTAATAATCCCTTGAACTGAGATTCTTTGTAATAACAAAGGGACCTAGTTAATTAGGTTTTAATTTTCCTTTACTTAATTTATTTGCATTTGTATTCTCTTGATTTAATTTTAGTACAAAATCACCCACATTAAATTCTCTTGATCTAATATTTTTGTTATAAGCTATCTAAAGGTGAGTTTGATAAACTCTCAAGTGTCTAATAGCATGAATACACATTTCATCTAACATTTAAAATTAATGTAATTTTTTTAATCCATAATCATTGTCATCAATATTGCCTTTAAGGGACACATAAAGAGAAGTAATCTCGAGTTCCAAAGGCAACACTATTACCCCATAGATAAGAGAATATGGGGTTGTCCCCATCATTGTCTTAACACTTGCTTTATATACCCATAAAGCACATATAATCTAATTATGCAATTCTTCACCATGTTTTACAATCATTTTTGATTTGGGGCTCAGAATGAAACCTAGTGGACAACCTACATAAACATATTTATGAGGGTTATGATTGGAATTAAATTATAAAATGACAAATAATATGAAGGTGTGATGTATTAAAGAACAAGGAAAGCAAAGAAGAGATTGACAAGCAATTTAGAACTATAATAACAAAGTTATAGTATGCTAAGTCATATATAATACCTATGAGATAATATGTTTGGTGTGTATGTACTACCTAGATTCATGTATATTCTTGTTACTCACTACAAATAATGCAAGTGTACATCAATATTCAATGGAGGGAGATGAATCATTGGTTGAACCATTACAAGAGTTGGTAATAACCCCTTCACAACCAATGAATTTTGTGATGTCACTAATTGTCATTACTATTGAGTTATGATCTATAATGTTGACACTACATGAGCTATGTGGTAATTCAAATGTGGCTTTTGATCTTGTAAATTGGTAATTAGCTACGAAACCCAATGTCGATGTTGCTAAATGTTAATATGAGGCTAGCTATACTATAATGATAAATTGCTAAAATATCTAGTGACCCAGATCCTCCTAGATCAGTTGCCCCTTATTGAAGATAAATGGCCTACATTACATATAATTAAGGTAAAAAATGTGTAAAAAAATAGGTAAGCTGCACTTATATAAACTATTTTCCCTGGGAAAGAACTTGACTTGCTTTGACGATTTGGAAGAGAGTGATATCTTGTCAATGTGTCTATTTGAATAGAGTGGCAATGAGTATGATTTATAGGAATCCGAGAGGGGAGATTATTATGGTGTTATTATGAAATAAAATCAAACAAAACACATTAATAAATAATTACACCTCTAGCTTAGACACTCAAAGAGCTAGTGAACTATACAAGTAACTAACAAATGAAAGTAAAACAAACAAGTTTACCTTTCATGAGAGCAAGTGTTGTATGTTGGTAATGAATTGATGTGATCGGTTGTGTGATCAATAATTCTTTGGAAATGGAGCTCCTTACATAGCCTTTCCTTGTCACCTTGGTAATTTTGAGTTGGGATTTGGCTTGGCTTAACAAATGGGCATGATAACATTATAACAATAGAAGCTTTGCATGTATTTTTGCATGATAACTTTACACCAAGAGAGTTTATTTATCAATGGGTGAGGTCTTATATTTATATTCTTCTAAACTAACTCTAACCTAAGTGAAGTTAGGTTAGAGTTAACCATGATTAGGTTTGGGAGGGAACAAGCCATTAATATTTTCAATTAAAAAGCATGGATCACAAATCCAAATATTTGTTTGATATTTTATGAGTGCTTGACAATTCATAAAAGATTATGTCATGATGGTGACATCATTTTAGATATTTATGTGATGTCATAATGGTGTCATCAATCCAAATTTATAAATTTATAAAAATAAAAATTCAATAAGTAATTAGCCATGGGCTTTTCATCGATGTATTTAATTGGGTTTCATTAATTAGGCAATATTGATCAAGTTAATTTCCATTTTTGGATTTTGACAAGTTGTCCCTCACACATGGTCAAAAAGGTCAATTTTCTAGGTTGTAACTTGACCAAAGATGAATTAGAGGAAGATGATGATAATATACAGTGCATTACCTAAGTTAGGGATATAATGACGTAGTTTAGAAGATGCATGTGATGTGCATTGATGAATAAAAGAATTCTAGTGATTTCTAGGCTTGACTTACATTGTTTACAAGAACTTGTTCTGATGTCTTTTTAGATATGGAAGTGGCCAAATATCGTTTATCCCTGTTTGAGAAGGCATTGTGAGACACATGCATAGTAATGTCTTTTTAAATAATGAAAAAGTCATTAAGAAGAAAAAAAAGATAATAATTGAGGAATATTGCTCCAAACAAAGATTGGGAAGCCTATGATGCCCCCTCGAGGGAGTGGTCAACACATACTATTGATGGACAGTCCCTAAAAAAGAAGCAAGAATAAAAATTAAATTAATGCATGGGTGAGATTAATCCAATTGAGATAATGGTTGCACACATAATTTTAAAGTATTATTTTGATCAAAGGTGGTTATAATCAATAATGGAGTTAGAGACACTGATTTTCTCAAAGGTTGTTATAATCAATGGCACAAGCATGTGCCCTAGTAAGGTGGATGGGTCTAAATAATGATTTGCCCAAAGGTAGTTATAATAATTTTGATGACTTAGATTGAATAATGATATTACCCCAATAGGGTAGATTTGATCATGATAAATTAGTTGTACCCAAGTAGGGTGAGTTGGCAAGCATAACTCAAGGATATAACCTATTACATAGATTAAAGATGAGTGGATATAAATGTAGATGTGATGGTCTAATGACTGAAGAATCCAAAAATAACTAGGCACATGAGCATGCACAAAGGTGATGAAATAGATGATTGGAAGAAAAAAGGTGGTTGAGCTGACCCAAGATAAGTCATGTATCTGAGCACTACCTACATAGTCCAAATAAACCTCAGGCCAATGTAGTTCACCCAAAAGTAGGATAAAATGGAATGAGGAATAGAGTATAAGAATAAGAATTGATCAATGTGAATGATTCAGTTGTACTTGCCAATGTGGAGATGTTCATCCTTATTAGCATTGATACCACAAAAATGGTCAATGGATTGATTTGATTAAGGAGTATGGGAGGATTTGCCAAGGTGAATAAGGAGAAGTTTATGTAGTACCATTACTTGTAATCTCTACCAAACTAATATTTGGTGTAGCACCTGAAAATATGCACCATGATATAAAACACAATGATGACTTGGTTATAATGTGCATAAATACTAATTCTCGATCTAATAAACAATTGAAAATAATACACCAATGCTAAAAACCATGATGACAATGTTAACGTATGAACATGGATAGACTCAAGAATAATTCACAAGGAATCACCCAATGAACATATATAGTCTAAGTTGAGGCACAACAATGAATGTAAACAAATAAGAAAATAAACAAATAAATAAACATACAAACAAACAAACACATAGAAAAATTGAAAATAAAAGAAACAAAAAGCATCATACCATTAACCAAGTCAATATCTATGTGTGAAGGCTCAATAGGAATGATAAATAGATGGTGCACCCAAACAAGGCTTTATTCAAGGGAATGCCATGTATGTAGAAGATATCCTAGATTAAATTTCATGCTTTGGTGTTACCCCAACAAGGCAAAAGCTGTGAGCTTGGCCTAAGAAGTGCAAATTGGATGGTGACCCTAAGTAAGGATACATGTAAAGGGAAGTTCACGCCTCCAATGGTAGTGAAATGGATTGGAACCAATAATGGATTTTCTCCAGTAGGGCTGATAGAGGACGGCTGACTAGGTTTGGATAGGACAAATGTTTTTTGGATTTTTTGGGGCTTTATATCTCTCTAGGAGATTGTAAACCAATTTTCTAAAAAAAATTAGGATTTTAAAATGTTTTGAATGTTTTTGAAATTTTCTAAGCATCTCAACTCAATCAAGAATCATGAGATATAGAATGGTTCAACTTTCAAAACATCGAGAGTGTGGCTTAGGTTGCTAACAAAATAATGAGAGTATTTACTGAAATTACTCACAAAATGGTGAGAGCATTGGAAAGGATGATCAAGCTGACCTCAATGTAAATTGAGCACTGCCTACATAGTCGTAAAGGACCTTAATTTAATGTATTTATAATTATATGGAAAGGAATGAAAGGATGGGAAGGCGAATGAAAAATGGAAAAGGCAAGGCAAATGACAAGTTAAATGGAAAGTCAAGGTAAATGGAAAGACAAGGCAAATGAAAAGGCAAGGCAAATGGCAAGTAAAATATTATGTTATTCCTGATAATGTGGAGATGCACGTCATGATGAACATATGATACAACCAAAATATTTATTCCCACACCTCTTTTGAATAACTGCTCTATCAAGAACATGCTATAGATTTGGACTCTAATGATGTTGTTGTGATATTCATTGGTCATTGATTTTGTTTCCTCCAAACTTCAAGACAAGATGTCTTTGTAGACTTTATAAAGGAAAGTATGGTTGGGGTTGGTAAATAAGGATAAATAATGGATAAAAGGTTTTGTTGGGTAATGAAGAGATAGATCATAATGGAATGTATGGTAGGGCAACAAATGAAGATTGAGATTTTCAAGCATACACAATGTTGTCGATTCTAGATTCAACATAATTTTGGTTATGGTAGGGCCAAAGGCTTATGAATATGCTCACAATAGGACCACCATATTTTGTTGTTGTTTGGACCTAAGAGATGTTGGCCATATGATTATGCTGTAGAGTGGAAGTTGTATGAATTTTATCTTTAATAATGTTTTCATCAAGTAGCGAAGAATTATTATGCTCAACGATTAGTGCCTTGAAGAGGTTTTCACCAATGAAGTTGTATTGATTGTCCCTTAACATCTCCAAGAAGGTTTCACTAAGGAAGGCTGACCTTTGACTTTGATTTTCTTCTAGCACCTCAAACAAGGTTTCAATAGAAGATGTTGAGTCTGAACTTTGATTTCCCCCTAGTGCCTCCACAAAGTTTTCACTAGGAGATTGTTCTTCTACATGAATGTAGTCTTAGACCCCCTGATATTTTACAAATGATATGTCTCCATTGATTTAGTTTAACAAGGTGTGATTTTGTTGGTCCCAATCAACACTTGTGGGAGGTGGAATGTCAATATAATGGTTATGTTGGTAGGTGTTAATAATAAGTGGAGCAGTAATGGAATAACACAACCCTCATAGAAGATACTAGGAGAACTCATGTTCATATTAAAATAATCATCCTAAAAAATTATGGAAGGATAAAAAATGTATTCAAATTGATTTACAAGGCATGTGTAACCAATGTTGTAACAACCACAAATGTATTCTGATTCTGAAATTGAGTCTAACTCAAGGGACTTTGAATTCAATGTTGAGATTGATGTTGATTCTACTTCTGATGTCAAATCTAGTATCGGTCCAAAAATAGAACCTGTCTTTAATGTTGAATCTTCATCTGATGTGGTGGAAAATATTCTATGTTGAATGTTTGGTATTGGATGAGTAATGCCCTATGGTTAAACAATGGGCTCTTCATAAATAGGCTCACTTAAGAAGTACTCCACAAAGATTGGTTTGTCAAGGTGAGGTTTCTCAACAAAAGTGAAATGGTCAACTAGAAACTCCACATAGACTAGCTCATCAAAGTGAGGCTCCTTAAAAATAGGGTAATGGTCAAGATAATGATTTATCCAAAGGCAATTATAATCATTAAGAGGCTATTAGGATGTGGAGCTAAAAGCTTCAACTTGATGCAGATGAAGAAAAGCAGGTTGCTGAAGATTTAGAAGAACCAGCATCGGTAGCATGACCGACGTCGGTCGTGACCAGAGCAGAAAACCACCAGCGACGACAGGGAGTTGGCCGACGTCGGTAGCACCAGGCAAGCAGGGACCGACGTCGGTCGCCTGTGTGTTCTAGAACTGTTCGCTACACGAACAGTTAGTTTAGTGAATGAAATGTTTGCATGTAAAGGCTATTTCGAGCCTTGAGTTGCGTGGATAATTATAGAAAACGAAGAGTCTAAGTTATTGTTCAAGTCTGGGATCTATTTATAGACCCATTAGCATGTATTGTAAAATTGTAATTAGGGAGTAAGAGAGCTATAAGCTCCTTCTGAGAGAAGAGAGCAATGGAGTGTTCCTCCTAGTGCCACAGTACCAAGGTGGGTACTGGTTTAGATAATCAGTAGGGTTCTTCATATTTGTATGACCTTAGTCAACAGGATAACATGGCTACTTTTGGAGATCTACAATGGTGAGTAAGGTCTAGTGATTTGCAGGTAGTAGCAGAGAGCAGGAGATCTACTTGGAGTACGGTTGTGTACATGACATACTGGCAGCGTGTTACTGACTAGTTGGAGAGGTGAACATCAACTCTATATTGGAGTTGATTGTTGGGACCAAGAGAGAGAGGGAAGAAGGTCTTGAGGTGTGGCAAACCTTTGAGGTGGAGGAAGAAGTGACATCTTCCTTATTGTATATTCTTCTGAGTGATTATTAATACAATTGTGTATTGTCTCTCAATTCCTGTGTTGTTTCATATTTCTAGTTACTTATTGATTCTGGTTAAATTCCGTATTTAGTTGCTAATACAAGAAGTAATCATATATGTGCTCTATTGGTGGAGCAAGATCCTGACACGTGGTATCAGAGCATGTTTATTGTTATAGGTTCTTGACAAGTGGTATCATAGCTTTTGGTTGGGTTGAATAATAGGTGGTTTCAGATCTGGTAGTGTTTTTGATTATAGGTCACTCGCAAGGGTTTCAGATTGAGTGGGAGTATAGCAATGGCAGAAGAAAGTAAGCTACGAATGGAAAAACTGAATAGCACGAATGGTCTGATTGATGGAAAGAAGGAGCAGGTAAAAGGAGATTGTTGGTCGGCAGAAGATCAACATGTAGAAGCATATGTTGCAGGCGATGTTGCACAGGATGTTCTGGATAAAGTAGAATCTTTGTTTACAGATTCTTTTGCCTCTTTCCATGCAACCCAAAATAGAGCATCTTTTCATGGGTATGTCTTTAGAGAGATTTATTTAGGGGTTGGAGAGCCTTGTCAGATTATTGACGAAGGAGAAGTGAAGCTGAAATTGCAGGCAGATAACACACAAGTGGTGAAGGAAGTCATGCAAGTACCAGTCTTGGAGATTAGTCTAATTTCTTCAGGAAATTTGGGTGATGAGAGATGCACTATAACTCTCACAGTGGATACACTTGAATTAGATGGTGGTAAGAAAGTAGGTATCCTTTATCTATCTACTTATATTACTGATTCACCTTCTATTGCAGAGATGTGGCTTCATAGGCTTGGTCACATATGTAGGAGGGGAATGCAGGTTCTTAAGCAGAAGACAGATGTTTTTGACAAGCTAAAAAATTGGAAAGCCTTGGTGTTCATGGAGGAGATGACGGACAAAGATCAAGTGAGGGAATTGAATTATTCTGAGCAAAGCAGGGTTGATTTGAATAGGGTTTTGATCCATGGAGAGCTCGCAGGTAAAAAGTTATCACTCACAGTCAAACACAGGTACCGGCATCGGTCATACAGTAACTGACGTCGATAGAAGGAAGACCGATGTCGGTCATGAAGGAACTAACGTCGATAGAAAGGATATCGGCATCAGCAAGGGAAACGACGTCGGCAGTCAGGGTCAGTGCAGGGAACCGACATCGATCAGTTGCAGACTGGGAGATGGCTGAGATCGATCACTGGAACGGATATTGGGCAGACAACAAGCTGTCAACAGGTCTCAAATGCTCATATCGAGGTCAGAAAGGGTAAGTGAACCTCATATTCATTGTTCACCTTCTTTATATTGCTTATTGATGGTCAAGAACTAGGAAGATGGAAGAGGCAATGCAGGTAGAATCCAGATACAGTGGGAGCTTGGCATGGATGAGGAGTGAGTCCTTGGAGAAGAACCAAACAGGTGTTCATTGGTAGAGTTGTCAGCTGGAAGTAAGCACTGAGAGACAGAATGGATTCCCAAGTTAAAGAAGAGAGTGGATGGATACGTGAGACGGAAGGCCAAGGTATATGGTCTTGAGGAAGCTGCAGGACAGTGGTACAGGTTTGACAGGTGGATGACTAAGCATGGCTTTAGTCAATGTCAGTGTAACTATTGTGGTTTTGTCTTACCAGGTGGATGATGAGTCACGACATTATCCAGTTACTGTATGTGAATGGTATACTAGTTATAGGTTCAGAGATACAGGGATTTGCTGAGCTAAGGGTAAGGTTAGTTTAGAGGTATGTCAGGAAGAATTTGGAGCAGAAAAATTCTTTGGCATAAGAGACATGGAGATTTTATCTCCAGTGGGAGCTAGTGTGAAGACGGTGTTGGCAGGGTTCATGATGCAGGATGCAGAATCAGAAAGCACACCAAGGGCTGGACAGTTCAAGCAGAGCTTAGAACAAGTGTTCGAAATCACATGAGGTCTAGTGTAGACCTAAGTTTTCCCAAGCAGTGGGAGTTGTTAGAAAGTTTGGAGCCAATTTGGGGAAAGAAGTACTGGAGGGCAGTTCAGTGGATTCTTAGAGGGACCACCAGCAGGTGCACATGCTATGCAGGGTCAAGTTCTTTTCTACAGGTGTTCGTAGATGCGGATATGGCAAGAGATTTGGATGACAGGTTTTGCACTACAAGTTTTGTGGTGGTTGGTATTCAAGAGTGATCTTGAAGAGGGATATAGAGCAAAGGGAACAAACTAGATGATGTACAGGTACAGGTACAGTTGCAGCTATTTATCTCCAAGTGGGAGATTGTTAGGATGTGGAGCTAAAAGCTTCAACTTGATGCAGATGAAGAAAAGCAAGTTGCTAAAGATTCAGAAGAACCGGCATCGACAGCATGACTGACATCGGTCGTGACCAGAGCAAAAGGCCATCGGCGATGGCAAGGAGTCAGCTGATGTCGGTAGCACTAGGCAAGCAGGGATCGGTGTCAGTCACTTGTGTGTTCTAGAACTCTTCGCTGCACGAACAGTTAGTTTACTGAACGGAGTGTTTGCATGTAAAGGCTATTTCAAGCTTTGAGATGCGTTGATAATTATAGTAAACTAAGAGTCTAAGTTATTATTCAAGTCTGGGATCTATTTATAGACCCATTGGCATGTATTGTAAAATTGTAACTAGGGAGTAAGAGAGCTATAAGCTCCTTCTGAGAGAAGAGAACAATGGAGTGTTCCTCCTAGTGCCACAGTACCAAGGTGGGTACTGGTTTGGAGAATCAGTAGGGTTCTTCATATTTGTATGATCTTAGTCAATAGGATAGCATGGATTCTTTTGGAGATCTATAATGGTGAGTAAGGTCTAGTGATTTGTAGGTAGCAGCAGAGAGCAGGAGATCTACTTGGAGTACGGTTGTGTACTTGACGTACTGGCAGCGTGTTACTGACTAGTTGGAGAGGTGAACATCAATTCTGTATTGGAGTTGATTGTTGGGACTGAGAGAGAGAGGGAAGAAGGTCTTGAGGTGTGGTGAACCTTTGAGGTGGAGGAAGAAGTGGCATCTTCCTTATTGTATATTCTTCTGAGTGATTATTAATACAATTGTGTATTGTCTCTCAATTCCTGTGTTGTTTCATATTTCTAGTTACTTATTGATTCTGGTTGAATTTTGTGTTTAGTTGCTAATACAAGAAGTAATCATGTATGTGCTCTATTGGTGGAGCAAGATCCTGACACGTGGTATCAGAGCATGTTTATTGTTCTAGGTTCCTGATAGAGGCAACTCAACAAGGACTAGTTTGTCAAAGTGAGACTCCTCAACCAAAGGGAAAGGATAAAAGGGTGATTCAACATAGGTTAACTGATCATAAATATGTGTTTTAATAGAAACATCGTATATTGGTTAGTTATTTTGGCCTTGGTTTACATTTGGTTGTAAAATTTCAGATTTGGACACATCTTGTTCTTTGAATGATGGCTCTTGGAGAGGTATTGATTGGATTTATTGTGGTTCAAAGATTAGATTAAATTTACTAAAAGTGGGGGAAGGTTAGAACTAGATTAAGAATGGCATATGGTTCAATAATGATCTCTTTTCACATAGGTTCATTTAAGATGGGCTCAATAAAGGTAGGTTGTGGGTCTTGAACAATAACTGCGATCCATCTAGTTGTAATTGTGCAACTTTGTTGGGATAATTACTTGATTTATAAGGGTCTAGAAAGATAATTAATGGGAATTAAGAAGCTATTTTCAAACACAAGTTTAAGGATGAGGGATTGGAATAGTAATTAATGGGCATTGTGAAGCTTGGTTACTAATGTAGGATGAAGGATGAGGTCCTGAAATAGTAATGAATGGACACTGCAAAGCTTGGTTGCTAGCATAGGTCTAAGGATGAGGGCCTAAAATGGTAATGAATGATCACTGTGAATCTTGGTTGTTAATGCAAGCCAAAGGATAAGGGCCTGGAATGGTAATCCTTATACACTACAAAGCTTAGTTGCTAATACAAGTTGAAGGATGATTACTAACATAGGTAGGGGATCATATAATATTATCATTGAAAGGGTGAAATTGGTATTTTAATTGACCCAAATAAGGTTAATCTTGGCATATGATAATCGACATGGTTGGGTTTAGTAATTAACCTGAAAAGGGCAATCTTTGTTTATGAAAATGATATGGGTCTAGGTCTAGGTTTGAAAGTGGCATTGATATAGGAATAGGTACTCGGTCTATTATTGAAAATGGTTTAAACTTGTCCTAAGGATGGATCTCTTCTTGAAAATAATTAATGATAAGCTTGGTCTCAAACATCTCAAATATCTAAGGTCTTGCACACAAATGGTCAATTTTGAAAGGCAAATTCAAATGTTGATCTTGGCAAAGTGTTTTAAACAAATGTAATCTAGGTCTAAAATGAAAAATGTTGCTAGGTCTTTAGAAATAAGGCACAAATATAGGATCAAAAGGTACAAATGAAATCTAAAAAATAAGGCAAATTCTTGGTCTTTGGAAACAAGGCACAAATCTAGACTTTAAAATAACTAAGTCTAAAATGAAAGGTAAATGCTAGGTCTTTGGAAACAAGGCACAAATCTAGACTTGAAAATACACTTGGTCGAGGTAAAAACAACAAGGAAATTAATTTAATAATTTAAAACACTTGGACTCAAACTAGGCACATGGATTCAAACACAAACTTGACCATTAGTAATAGACATTGGACCTTAGACACACGCCTAAAACTAAATGGGAAATCCAATCTCAAGTAAGCAAAAATAAGCATGATGAGCAAAATGTTCAAGCCCAAGTGATAATCAAGACTCAAATGTAAACTAACTACTCTTAAGGTTGTACTTGAAAAGAGAGTTTCAACCTTAGTTCTAGGCTGTAAAATAGACATGAGGCACATAAAAAAGACCACTTATAAAAACTATGCAAAAGAGTCTTTAAAACAAGCAAGGAATTAGTCCAAATTACACAATTCAAAGGTAAGAGGTAAACAACTAAGCCAAAATTAAGTGAGGTAGAGGTATAAACCACTTAATGTTTGAATCTGAATTCACAAGACAAATTTTAAACTTGGTTTAGAAGACTTGCGGTCTTAAATAGATAACATTCTAGACCAAAATAGATGGCATAACTATACCAATTATAAACCAAAAGGCATACATAGTTTGGAATTCAATTCGACACAAGGCAAAGGTTTGAAACAATACAAGTAGCATAAAGATGCTATCTTGTTCAAAAGGTATCACAATGGTTTTTTTTTCAAAACTCTACGTCAAAAACTTGGGATGAAATGGGTAGCATAATGACACCCCTTTAAAACAAGTGACACACACATAATTTTTTTGAAAATGTCTAAGGTCAAGTGTGGTATCAAATGGATAAAATAATGCCTATTTAGACTAAAAGGGGTGTACAAACATGTGATTGACTCATGACTTGTTGTGATGTGTTTTTGACAAATAAAAATGTTTAGACTCAAAACAATGTAAATAAAAGAAATAGAGACAAAATCACCTAAGTGTATCTTCATGTCCCTAAAAACTGAAAAGGTTACTTCGTATTGTTAAATACCATCGATATACTCCTTTGTGAGAGGAAATAATTTGTTAATCTAATAAATTTAGATGCATATGAAAAGTAGGGTTTTTTTAGGCCCCCTCTTCTCTCAAGAATTTGTATGGTGACATGAAAATTAAGACTACTCGCCCTGCATTGACAATATTTCTATGGCAAGTGAGGTTAGTGTAAAAACTATAAGTTTCATGCATTCTAAATGGTCCCATATGTGTGGTTAACAATAGAGAACAACACATCATTTGGATCCAAGCTAATTGACTTGTTGTAAAAAGATTTTATCCTTTTTATAACCACTACATATGTTAGATTGTTTAATGTAGTGTGATGTCTAAATTAAGCCATTATTCTGAGGTAGATATCACTAAAAAATTAGTTTAACCACTCAAACTAACATCTCAGTGAGTCACCCTCAATTTATATAACTCATCATGGAGTGTGGTTGAAATGATGCTAGGAGATCAAATCCTAGGTCAACATTTCCATAAAGAACTTATGGGGAGGTGATGAAATCTTAGCCACAAGCCAAGTGCATAAAATAAATAAAACTCCAAGGACTTTAAAGGTTATTTTATGGATCACCCAAGTTATCAAAACTTGGGGAGAGCATAGACGACATTCCTTCTAGACTTGGACTAAGTGACAAAGTAATGAATGAAGCACTTTTGGTCACCCAAATTCCCTAAAGGGGATAGGGGGAGAGCATACCCATGAAGTTTGATTTGCAATAATGTACAACAAAAAACAAACAATAAAAAAAATAAAAGCTCTTGAGAGCACCTAGTCTAGGATTTGTGTTCGTTTTAAAGCGCTAAGTGAAATGTGAAGTGAAATTTAGCCCCTTGGCTTGTTTACATTTGTAAACATTAAAAAACAAAAATAAAGTTTATTTAAATGATTTTTATGCACCAAATTTAAGGGTAAGTGAAATTTTTGAAGTACTAAAAACCTCCTTTCTTCGCCTTGGGTCTTACAAAAATTATTAGGGGGTTTTCTTATTTCTTGGCAAAAGATCAAATCATCAAGAAAACTTGCATTTTGAGCTTTCGAGTTTTCTTCTTTTTTATACACAATGCAATACTATCGATTACAATGCAAAACTATATGTTTGTAAAATTACACATATCAATTTAAAATTGTACTTTAGTTAACAAAATAGGTTGTTAATTCAAAACTGCACTTTACCAGTGCAATACTACCTTTTGCGAGGGCAAAACTACATTTACCCTATAAAATCATATCTGTTAGTGCAAAACTGAATCTACAAGGGGTAATACTAACCATGCTATGCAAAACTAACTTTTGTGAGCAGGTGCAATACCCCATGTCTTAGTGCAAAATTGACTATTGCAAATGAAATACTATATTTACCAAGCAAAACATATTTTAACAATGTAAAACTGCACTTTTTAATAAAAAACTAACTATTGTGAATATAACACTGACTCTTACCAATGCAATATTGTGTTTACCAAGAAAAATCAAATTTACAACACAAAATTGCACTTCTACAATGCAAAACTACAGTTCTTATGTAATACTGCACTTGCAATACCACATCTCATAGGTGTAAAATTGCATGTACCTATGTTTCGATTGAGAGCTTCATTTCTTCACTTTTTTGAACATGAAATACAAAATTTAGAATGAAAAATGTTAGCAAAAGGTTCTAAAAGGCCATATGAAGATATTTGTGAGGTGTGTGTCCCACCATGTGTACCATTATGTGATCAATAGGAATCCGAGAGGAGAGATTAGTATGGTGTTAGTATGAAATAAAATCAACAAAACACACTAATAAATACTTACACCTCTAGCCTAGATACTCAAAGAACTAGTGAACTATACAAGTAACTAACAAATGAAAGCAAAACAAGCAAGTTTACCTTTAATGAGAGTAAGTGTTATATGTTGGAAATGAATTGATGTGCTCAATCGTGTGATCCAGAATTATTTAGCAATAGAGCTCCTTGCACCACCTCTCCTTATCACCTTGTTAATGTTGAGTTGGGCTTTGGCTTGGCTTGGCTTAACAAATGGGCGTGATAACACTATAACAATAGAAGTTTTGCATGTATTTTTACATGATAACTTTACACCAAGAGAGTTTATTTATCAATGGGTGAGGCCTTGTATTTATATCCTTCCAAACTAAATCTAACCCAAGTTTAGTTAGGTTAGAGTTAACAATGGTTAGGTTTGGGAGGGAACAAGCCATTAATTTTTTTCAATTAATAGGCATGTCTCACAAATCCAGATGTTTGTTTAATATTTTATGAGTGGTTAACAACTCACGAAATATGGTGTCATGATGGTGACATCATTTTAGATATTTATGTGATGTCATAAGAATGTCATCAATCCAAATTTATGAATTTACAAAAATAGAAATTCAACAATTAATTAGCCATGGGATTTTCACCTATGCATTTAATTGGGTTTAATCAATTAAGGAATATTGATCAAGTTATTTGCCATTTTTGAATATTGATAAATTGTCCCTCACCCATGGTCAAAAAGGTCAATTTGCTAGGTTTCAACTTGACTAGAGATGAAGTAAAGGAAGATGATGGTTGCATATAGTGCATTACCCTAGTTAGAGATACATTGATGTAGTTTAGAAAATACACGTGATGTGTGCTGATGAATCAGATCATTCCAGTGATTTCTAGGCTTAACTTGCATTATTTGTAAGAGGTTACTTTGATATTCATTTAGACATGAAAGTGGCAAAAAATGAGTGTCTACAATGACTTGATATGATTTTATTGGGACACTACAATTTATATTGATGTATGTCTATTACATAATCTCTCCAATATCTAATGTATCTTATAGAGGTGTAAAGTAATGGTGTAAGAGTTATGTATTGAAGACTAGATGAAACTCAATATACGAATGTAGATTAAGCTCAAAAACATTCTCTCCTACTTGTTTGGTGATGGTATAAGGCACATATGGAAGTGGACAAAGCTTATGACAAGGACTTGTTAGCCATTTTTGGGTCACATATCAAATTTTTCCCAACTATGAAAAAAGGAGCTTTCAAGAAAGGAAATGATAAGTCTTTGGGAGGACTTTAGGTTTTCCACAAATGACAATTTGAGTTTTTGGGGGAACAGTGCAAATCAGGTTTCCAACATTGCTTGACTTCTAAAGGTTTTATAAGTAGAAGTAATTCAGGTTTTCAAACCTAAATTACTTATGGACAATGTATTTTGGGTTCTCCAAGGAACACTACTTGACTACTTCATAAGTTGTGAGTAGTCATAAACTCAAAATAATTAAAAGAGCTTGATAGACCTGATTTGGTCTTAAAAAAATAGTGCTTCTCAGGTTCTTCAAGGGATGAATCATTTTCATAAATCCGAAGGGCATTTTCAAAATGTTGAAGGGCCTTTTTAGGGAAAAAGGGACCAGTCAACTTTTTTGAAGGTCCTCTTCAACTTTTTTGAATGTTTTTTCAAGAATCCAAAGGTACACTTTATAAATCTGAAGGGCTTTTTCTTCTCCAAGTGAACAGTTGCAATTTTCTCGAAGGCTATGTTACCATTCAGAAGGACCTTTTCAAAATTATCAAAGGGTATCTTTCCCTTTGGGAGGATCATTAATGAAAATATAAAAGGACACACAATAAGCCCAAAGGGTCTCTTACCCTTTGAGAAAGTCCATTGTGAAAATATTGAAAGGTAATTTATGAAGATAAACACGGACAAAAAGTTTGAAGGAATTCCTTTAGACAAATTGTTCAAAGAAATTCCTTTAAGAGATTTGCTTGAAAGAAAAGGCTAAAGGAATTCCTCTTAAAGAAAAGCATGAGACCAAGTGTTCAAAGGAAATGACGGGCCAATGGACGTCAAAATCAAGATAAGTGACTAGCTGTTGGAGGTAATCGGGTTTGAAAAGCTCAAATTCTTAAGGCTTGGAAACAACAAAGTGAGAAGACTTCAAGATGGACAAGTCCAAAGTAAGTAAGCTCAGAGAACCTGAATTAATTTGCATAGAGTAAATTGGGTTTTTCCAAGTCTTTACTTAAAAGGATTACAAGTAAAGGATCTAAAAAATCTTGAATTTGGAGAGATCAAAGAATCTAAATTACTCTGCATACAGTAAATCAACATTCTTCAAGTGCTTGACTTAAGCCTGGTCTAACAACATAAGAATCATGATGCAATGAATGGAAGGCTATCACATGGCATAAACTAAAGCAAAAAGGGATAATCAATAAAGGACAAGTGGCACAAGGATGATCAATAAGCATGGGAGAGTCCAAGTGGCTGGTAGCTAGAAATTATGAAGGCTCTCATCTGCCATAGTTCTCTCCCCATAATATTTGTTTGACACTTAAATGCATCATGCCAAGAAGAGACATTCTAGCTACTCACAACATGGCTTCTTAGATGTACCAAAAGAAAAACTTAAAGATGGGAGGGGTTCAAGAAGATTGTTGAGTGATCCTGAGTGGTGCATTTAGGGAAAACAAGAAAGTGCAACGTTAGAGTTCCCACCATCGATTACTTTTTATTTCTTCTCCTTCTTTCTTCCCCCTTTTCTATATAAATAGAGGCATTAGAGCCAAGTAGATGATCCTCAGATTGGTGACAAAGTTACTCTATAGAAATCACTTTGTAAAATATTCTTTTGAAGCAATACAAGGAAGACTTTTCTACTTTTGGCTAAAACAAGTGTGCACATTTGGTTTCATTTATAGAATATATGGTTGTCATTCATCACCTATGATTGTTTTCAGCACCTTAATTTTGATCCTTTCAGTTTTGTGCAATATTGCATGAAGTGTCTGTGTGTTTAACTCTCATTGAAGTCCTACCAGTTCATAGTGTCTCTTGTAGACCTATTTTTGTTATCCTTCAAAGTGTAATCTTCCCTTCAACATCCATGCAAAAGCTCCATGCATATGGCCTTGAGATAGAACTAGAATATCCTATCTCCTGTTTGGGTTCATCAGTAGTTGGATCTTTTCCCAGACCAAGTGGATCACTTCTTTTTGGTGCATCACCTTCCTTAGCATATATTTCCTTTTTAGTCATCTTTTTACCCCTTTCATTACTTGATAATAGTCTGTAGTGTGAGATCAAGATCTAAAGTGAAGCACCTAAGGAAATAGCCTCATAAAAAAGCCTAGAGGTTCAAACTTAGCATAGGATACCAACATCCTGAGGTTGTCCCCATGCTTATAGTTGGAAGTGAGGGAGCTTGAAGAACTCTCCCACAAGGGTGCAATTCCAAGACAATAGTTTTAGCATGCCCAGTGGGATAACTACCATTTCATTTTCATTTTCATTTTTATGAAAGATTGGTCAAATTTGATGCTATTTTGATCATTTTGTAGCAGTGGTAGCATTCATCCTTTATCATCTAGCAACTTTAAAGAACACCCAACTATCTAGTGGTAGAGCACTAGTTATCTTTCATGCCAAAGGTGAATACAAGATCAACTTCCACATGTATTCCTTTTGAGTTTGTTGAATTACCTTTAAAATTACAAAGAAGGTTAAGGTCTACACATACTCACCCTTATGTAGGGTACCCTCCTCCTAGACTAGTCATAAAGCATACTTATACAAGGAGACCTTTGGCAACCCCTCTTGTTGTTATTATTTCCCAAAGAGATTTTATGGGATTCAACAACCAAAGCCCTTTGAACATACCATAGTATGATCCTATGCCAGTAACATCCCTCAAAAGTATTCCTTATTACATAGGAAACCAAGCTGTAACTCATACTGAGCACATAACAGACATAACCAAATTTTGCAACATTCACAATATCACAGTGGAGAATGTGACTGTTAGGATATTGGTTGTATCTTTCAAAGGAAAGGCATTAGACTGGTATAAGGGCCTAGCTCCTAATTTTATCTACTCATGGGATGAGCTGGGAACAACCTTATGTAAAAGGTTTGTAGATAAGAGTGATCATATGTCACTTGTAGAGCAACTGACCACAATCAAGAGAGCTCCTCATGAAGTCATGCAAGACTTCAATATGAGATTTTAGAAGGCATGGGATAGAATTCCAACAACCATTAGACCATCTCTAAATTTTGTTTTGTTGTATTACTTGAAGGCTCTCAACAACAACATAGCTATAATGATTCAATCTATGGGAGGAGACATACTATCTGGTGCATATGAAGTGGCCATCAAGGTAAAAAATTACCTAGTTCAAGCTGGCAAGCTCACTCCCAGACCCCTAATGCCTCTTTTTCTAGAGATTAGACCACTTCCTAAAGTCATTTCTCCACTTGATGTTATACTTTCAACACCAATAATTACTATTGTGCCTTCACCTAAGTAAGAGAAGGCCTCTACTAGTGGATATAATGACTCCTAAGAGTAGAAAAATTACTTGGAATTAAAAAGAATGCTCCAATCCTTAGGGAATGATGTAGTCAATGTAAAGAGGTAGCAAGATTATAGTAAGCCTTATTAAGCTCTGTATTAGCCTCAAAAGTAGCCTCATCAAGGTAATATGTCACCCTATAAAGGAGGTTTCCAAGGATAGGGGTAGCCTAACTATGTTAGGCAACATAATTATAATCTGAATCCTGCAGGCCCTTCCAACTCTTTAGTCCTAGTTTAGAACAATGCGGCTTAGGAGGTTGAAGGGATAATGCCTTGGAATTATTCTTTTGACAATCCATTGTCCCAACTAATGGCTCTAACAAGGTGTTTAATGATCAATGGCAACAGGTTATTGCTTATGGATATAAGTAGGCTCTTATGGCCCAAAGCACAGAGGTACCCATGCTGACAAAACAAGAGTAACCTCCACAAGAATAAGGCTCAGATCAGGGGTCAAACCAGCTAGAAGCCCCAATGGTCATCAGTGAGCAAGAGGAGTACTATGCATATAATTTGTAGGCTACTCCAAATTTGGCCTACACTCCAATCTTAGTGAACATAAGGCTCAAGATAAGGAATATGGGTGACAATCAGGAAGCTTTCAAAGAACCTCTTGTCACCACTCCTTCACTGATAAAGACAACAACAGTTACTCCCAAAACCTAGGTGAAGGCTAGGGGTATGCCAATCAACATTGTAGAATAAATGAAGAAATACAATGTGAGAGTACCAATGTGGGACATGATTTTTATGCCAGGCCAAGAAGACATTCTTCAAGATGGTTTATCCAAAATGAGTGTTTCTACAGCTACAAGTAAGTAGCCAAGCAAGGAAGATAAAGTCTTCACTAATGCAGCCAAGAGCCTTTTAGAAGAAAGGTCAAGTAGTGTGACCATGCCCCCCATTTTATATATCATTAATCATCGGTGACTCTTTGGTGCACAACTGTTTGGTGGATAGTGGGGTCAGCACCTCAATCATGCCAAAGTCTATTACTGACCAATTGAACATCAAGTATGAATTGCACACCAAGGGAATCCTGCATCTCGATGGTTATTCTACAAATTTATCAAGTATCATCAAGAATTTGAGCCTAACCTTGCATGCTTGTCCTAGCGTGTCTGGGATGTAAGACATGTTGATCTTGGATGTCACTCCTCACTTTGCATTGTGTCTTTCCAAAGGGTTCACAACCAAGATTGGGGGTTACTTTGTAGTAGATTGGTCTTACATAGAATTCAAGACAAGGTACGGGACTAAGGTCTCAATCAAGGCTAAACCCATGGCATAATTCCACATTGAACCCTATTAGCTAGATAACATAAACCTCAATTGTACTATCTTTGATGAGGTTGAGTTTACAATTGGCTAGGAGTTGAATACTCATCTTGAAGAGGTTTCAAACTTGTTATTGGATGAGCTATAAGAAGATAACCAATTTTTAACCCTTTGTAAGGTGTTGAGGAAAGAGACATGGGTGTTTATCTGCTACATGAAGAGAATCAACCCATGCCTTCCCTCACTGGACCTAAAGAAGACCCTAATCATTTATGGAAATTGTTCTTTGATGGCTCAAGGAGCAAAAATGGTGTAGGTGTTGGGGCAATGTTGGTTTCCCTTTGGGTGATAATCTTTTCTCTTCCTACAGGTTCCATTTCAGCTATTCTTCAAATGAGGTAGAATATGAAAGCTTGATTTGTGGCCTTCAATAGGCTTATAAAAGAGGAATCAAACTACTACAAGTTTATGGGGATAATGAGCTCATAATAAACCAGGTCAGAAGCTTGAACATCACAAAAAATTCCTTGATGAGGTTCTAGAAAAATTGAGTGTGGGACCTAATTGAAGATTTTGAGGCCTTTGACATTCAAGCTATCCCAAGAAATCAGAACTAACATGCTGATAGGCTAGTAGCCATGGGAGCTCAATTTGACATTCTAAGTGAGATGAAAGAAGCTAAGGTTCAATCACATGTCAAGGTGGTGGTGAGGCCATCAGTGCCAGATAATGAAGCTCATTGGTAGGTTTTTGAAAGTGACAAGAAAATTTCTTGCTTCTTACAGCAAGAAGCTGAGTTCTTCTCCTCCAACCAAGCTAAATGGTAACATCAATATGAGGATCAAATTGTTCAGTTGAATTTGAACAAAATTTTTAAGGGGTTGGTTACACTTGAAGGCCTTTTTCATGAAGGAGATCATATGAGGAAAGACAAGGTGGTAATATCAACTGATGAATAAAACTATGAGAGAGTCCTCATATTCAAGGACAAGCTTCTCAAGCTTGGGAAGGTAAGTAGCAAGGCTAAGAGGCATGCTTTCATAACACTTTGCCAAGAGTATGTAGACATTTTTTCTTGGGAGTACAGTGACCTAAAGGGTTTTGATCCTAAGTTATCTCAGCATACCATAGAGTAGGAGGCCAATGCCAATCATGTGAGGCAAAAGCAAAGGCCCATTAATCTTAAGATTGAAGAGCTAATGAAGAAGAAGCTAACAAGGTTGATCGAGTCTAGGATCATCTTTCCCATCAAACATTCATCATGGGTAGCCAACTTGGTGCCCGTAACAAAAAAGAGTGGGGATATTAGGCTTTGTGTGAACTTCAGAGATTTGAACAAAGTCTCCTTGAAGGATCACTAACCCTTACCATCCATAGAGCAACTTCTCTAAATAGTTGCAGGATCAGAATGCTTCTCTCTATTAGATGGATTTTCTGGTTACAACCAAGTTTGGGTGAAAGATGAAGATCGGTACGAGACTACCTTCACCACTAAATAGAGCACACATATCTACCAAAAGATGCCCTTTGGTTGAACAAATGCTAGTGAAACATTCTAAAGAGCCATGGACATGGCTTTTTAGGGGCTGCTAAACCAAATGGTGTTGGTATACTTGGATGACATCATGGTTTTCTCCAAGAATGCTAGTTAGCATATGGACCACTTGAGGCTAATTTTTGAAAGGTGCAGAGAGTATGAGATTTCATTAAATCCCAAGAAGTGTGTGTTTTTCGTGAATGAAGGCAAGCTGTTGGGTCACAACATCTCAAAGGAAGGGTTGTTTATTGATCCTGAGAGAATAAGTGCCATTTTGGCCTTATCCCTACTCAAGCATAAGAAGGGACTCCAAAGTTTCCTTGAAAAGATAAACTTCATGAGAAGATTTATCCCCAATTTTGCAAGTTTGGTCAGATCCACCACTGCTATGTTAAAATAGAACCAAGTGTTCACTTGGTCAAATGAAGGTAAGTCAACATTTGGGGCTATCAAGCAATCCATCGCTCAAGCACCCACACCTATGAATCCTGATTTCTCAAGGGATTTCATATTGTATACTTTTACCAACATTGATAATATATTAGCTATGTTGATGCAAAGGATTGGTGAAGGACTTGAGTAGCCATTAGCATTTTTTAGTCAAGGGATTGAAGAGTATGAGGTGAGGTATACCTTTGTAGAAAATCAAGTCTTTGCATCAGTAAGGAGTCTCAAGAAGTTCAGGCCAATGTTATCCAACAACAAAATCCACCTTATTGTGTCTCATCCTGGGGTAAGAGACTTCCTTTTTTAACAAGGATTTGAGCGAAAAAAGAGCTAGTTGGATTACTAAAGTCATGGAGTATGATGTGGAGATCATGGTCACTAAGCTAGTAAGAGGTAAAGTCTTATGTGAGCATATGGTTGATGACCTTCATGAAGATAAAGAGGACATATTGGTAACACAAGATAACCTACAAGCGAATGCACCTACACCTCACTAGTTGGCTCCATCATATGACACACTTTTTGCTAATAGGTGAGTGCCCTCAAGGTATGGGCAAAGAAAAAAAAAGGTATTTCAGACTTCAGTCCATACCTTATGCTTTAGTTGATGGGGTTTTGTTTAGAAGAGACCTTAATGGAGTGCTCTTGAGGTGCGTAGATGATGATCAAGTAGCCAAAAATTTGGAACATTTCCATGATGGGCCTGCATGAGGTCATTTTGCTCCAAGGACTACTACAACAAAGATCATGAGGGCTGGTTACTAATGGCTGAGCCTCTTCAAGGATTATTATGTATGGGTGAGGAGGTGCTAGGATTGTGCTCTCTTCTCATGTAAGCAAAGGTTACCAGCTTTCCCTTTCAACCCGATTCAAGTAGAGCAACCATTCATGCAGTGGGGTTTAGATTTCATTGGTGTGATCAACCCCCCATCAAGTGCATGGCATATGTGGGTGTTTACTTTAACTGATTACTTCACCAGGTGGGTGGAAGCCATTGCATTGAAGGAAGCCAATAAAAATGCAGTCTTAGATTTCTATGATAACATTGTGACCAAGTTTGGTGTTCCATCCACTATTATATCTGATAATGCTTTGGTTTTCCTTGGTTTGAAAACAAGTGAGTGGGCTCTCAAAATGGGCATCTACCTCAGCACTTCCCCAAATTATTATCTTCAAAGCAATGGGTTGGCTAAGTCCATAAATAAAAATTTGTTAAGGATTATCAAGAGGACCATGGAGGAGAATCAGAGGATGTGGCACACTAAGTTGAAGATAGCCTTGTAGGCTGATCAGGTAACTCCTAAAGCTATTATTGGCAATTCTCCATATGTTCTAGTAAATGGAAGGGAGGCCAAGTTACCCATTTCACTTGAGCTACCTGCATTATATCTAGCCCATCAGCTAGAGCTGCTAGAAGATGAACCCATGAATGTGAGATTGGTAGAACTCATAGAGCTTGAGGAGACAAGGAACCTTGCAATAAAGATGTTGGAGGCACATCAAGCTTAGGTCAAAAAGACTTTTGACAAGAGAGCTATAGTAAGGACTTTCAAGGAGGGAGACCTGGTTCTCAAATGGGATGAAAAGGAGGCGAAACCAGGAAACCATACCAAGTTTGATAGCTTGTAGAGTGGCCCTTATTTTATCTACAAATGCAAATAACATAATGCTTTTCAGCTCACCCAACTATATAGGGAGGTATTACCCATCCCAGTCAATGGGATTCAAATAAAGCCATGTTATTAGAAGAATTTGTAGCCATTATATGTTATTGTATATTTTATTTAGTTTTTTTATGTTTTCTTCTAAGTTCCTTGTGCACATCCTTTTTAGTTGTGTGTTTTCCCTTCCCTAAGTGCTTTGGTCACAATTTGTTTCATTTTGGTTGTTCTTATTGCTTCAAGGGAGATTTGTAGATAAAACTAGCTTTATAAAAAAGTAGTGACTCCATGCCTAATGGATCGAATGAAGCAAATGACTTGGGTTCTCAAGCATAGTAGGCATGGTTCCCTGTGAAGCACTAGAAATATTGGCCATTTTTAACCCACATATCAGAATTTGCCCAAGTATAAAAAGGGAGATTTTAGGTAAGGAAATGGAAAGTTTTTGGGTTTTCTAGCAATGATAACTTTAGGTTTCTGAGGGGACAATACAAATTAGGTTTCTAGCAGTGCTTAACTTCTAATAGTTTTATAAGTAGAAGTAATTTGGGTTTACAAACTCAAATTACTCATGGATAGTGTATTTCAAGTTCTCCAAGGAGCACTACTTGAGTACTTCATAAGTTGTGAATAGTCAGAAGCCTAAAATAAGTAAAAGGACTTGACAAACCTAATTTGGTCTTAAAAAATATTGCTTCTCGAGTTTTTCAAGGGATGAGTCTTTTTCATAAATTTAAAGGGCATTTTCAAAATGTTGAAGGGCATTTTTAGGGAAAAAGGGACTAGTTAACTTTTTTGAAGGTATTATTCAAATTTATTGAAGGGTTTTTTAAGAACCCAAAGGTACACTTCATAAATTTGAAGGGCTTTTTCTTCTCCAAGTGGACAATTGCAATTTTTTCGAAGGGTATGTTACCCTTTGGAAGGACCATTTCAAAATTCTTGAAGGGTATCTTTCCCTTCATGAGGATCATTCACAAAAATCTAAAGGGACACAAAAGAAGCTTGAAGGGTCTCTTACCCTTTGGGAAAGTTCATTCTGAAAAGCTTGAAAGGTAATTTTTGAAGATAGACACAGACAAAAAGTCTGAAGGAATTCCTTCTGACAAATTGTTTAAAGAAATTCCTTTGGGAGATTTTCTCAAAAGAAAAGTCTAAAGGAATTCCTCCAAAAGAAAATCCCGAGACCAAGTTTCCAAAGGAAATTATAGGATAATGGACATCAAAATCAAGATAAGTAACTAGTCATTAGAATTAATTGGGTTTGAAATACCCAAAGTCTTAAGGCTTGGAAACAACAAAGTGAGAAGACTTCAAGATGGATAAGTCCAAAGTAAGTAAGCTCAGACAACCCAAATTACTTTTCATAGAGTAAATCAGGTTTCTCCAAGTACTTTACTTAAAAGTATTTATAAGTAAAGGATCTAAAAAAGCTCAAAGTTGGAGAGATTAAAGAACCCAAATTACTCTGCATAGAGTAAATCAGGATTCTTCAAGTGCTTGACTTAAGCTTGGTCCAACAACAAGAGAATCATGATGCAATAAATGGAAGGCTAAAACATGGCATACATTGGAGTAGAAAGGGCCAATCAATAAAGGACAACTGGCACAAGGATGACTAATAAGCATGGGAGAGTCCAAGCGGCTGGTAGTTAAAAATTATGAAGGCTCTCATCTACCATAGTTCACTCCTCGCAATCACCGTTCGATGCTTAAATGCATCATGCCAAGAAGAGACATTCTAGCTACTCATAACATGGCTTCTCAGATGCACCAAAAGAAAAACTTAAAGATGGGAGGGGCTCGAGAAGATTATTGAGTGATCCTGAGCGCTGTATTTAGGGAAAACAAGAAAGTACAACATTAGAGTTCCCACCATCGGTGACTTCTTTCTTCTCCTTTTTTCTTCCCCCTTTTCTGTATAAATAGAGGCCTTGAAGCCAAGGAAATGATCCCTAGATTGGTGATAGATTTACTTTACATAAATCTCTTTGTAAAAGACTCTTTTGAAACAATACAAAGAATACTATTCTATTTTTTGCTAAAATAAGTGTGCACATTTGGTTTCATTTGCAAAATGTATGATTGTCATTCATCACCTATGATTGTTTTCAACACCTTGCTTTTGATCCTTTCAATTTTGTGCAGGATTATGTGAAGTGTGTTGGGTGAATATTTTGTCAATTAGCATACTGATCAAGAAATTAGGTTTGATCAACCACAACAGGAAGATTGGTCGGCCAGGTGTGCAACTTTACTACATCAACTAGAGACAAATCTCTCCTCTCATCAAGGGCAGGTTCCCTATAGATACGTAGGAGATATATACAAAATAAATAAGTAGCAAATAACACATGGGGGTAGAATAAACCATCCATCTCTCTTCTTTTAGAGATGATGCACACAAACAAAGGAGAAAATCCTAGTGTAAACACTGAAGGCACTTCTCTTCTTTCAAAAGTGTTCTTGCAGGAAACAACAGGAGTTTCTTTCAGATAATAAAGTAACCAGAAACCAAAGGGTGTAGTAATAGCAGG
Organism: Torreya grandis; assembly: GCA_037957365.1. Classification (NCBI taxonomy): domain Eukaryota; kingdom Viridiplantae; phylum Streptophyta; class Pinopsida; order Cupressales; family Taxaceae; genus Torreya; species Torreya grandis. The sequence continues at coordinate 4,253,520 of JARHVA010000864.1, forward strand.
ATGAAATAGAACACAATGTTTCCACCTCAACTGCCCAAAGAGTATATCATAAAGGATAATGGGGGCACAAAGTCGTCCCAGAATCCTCAACACAAAAAGAAAAGAAAAACACATACTGAAAACAATTGTGAAAGCACAAAGTCTTCCCACAGTTGGTTTCATGACACTTCCCTATTACTTTCACTAATTCTACTTGCCAAATTAAATGAATAAAAACACCTTTAGAAGATAGACGTAAAAATGATCTCCTAAAATAATACAAGCCAAAACAACACAAAGTCTGTAAACAACCTACTTTCTCATTCAAATAAAAATGAAATGAAATTACAATCTGAGCTCAAAGTCTTAGTATTCTTCTTTCAAAATGGGTAGAGTTTCACTCTTGTAAAAAATGAAAAGTCTCTTTACAAATGAGAGAAAATACAAACTTATAACAACTACGCAAGGATTGGTGCCTTTTTCCATGGGACGGCCCATGCTGCAGTCAATGTCTTCAATGCGCCTTCAGTCCTGTCTGGAGAGACCATGCTGAGAACAGTGCGCTGCCATAACTATGGTGTGTCCCTTAATATAATATGTCTCTTCTTTGGTATGGACTGCCTGGTCCTTTTCCAATTTGTTTTTACTTCATGGAAGAAAATTAGGCCGCATCCTTGGTTTGGTGCGCTCAAAAGTCTACTCGCTCCACTATTTCACCTACTGAAAATAACTCTTTCAAAGATAATTCTAGTCCTTTGCATCGATTTTCTCTTCTCTAAAGCAATTTGAGCCTTCGGGCTCTCTTTTTAGTTGATCACTTGATTCATGTTGAACCTTGAACCCGTTGAACCACTGAAAGTTCATCAGTTCATTAGTTCATTCTGTCTCTTTTGTTCTATTGCTTCTTGGTTCAATCACTTCTTCACTCCTTGGTTGAACCATCCATTGAACCACTTGTTTGCTACTTCTCTCTTGATCGAGGCCACCTTTAAACTTTTGAACCATTGAACTTTGAACTCTTTCAATTCAAAGTTTAATTGGTTCATTGGTTTATTCTGTGTCTCACTCAAACACTGATTCCTTTATCTTTCTAAGCTCTAGTTGAACCTTTGAACCTTGAACCCATTGAACCTTTTGGTTTAATGGTTCAATGGTTCAATCGATTCATTCGGTTCATTCAGTTCATCCGTTGAAGCCCCTTTTTGTCTAAGTCTGTGAAAGTTCCTTTCTGCATCTTTGTTCAGCCTTTGGAATGTCCCGAAGGGAAGGTGTCCCTTTGGGTCCTTGGATAAGGTCCTTTTTCTGATGTCAAGTGTCCCCTAGAAGGGTATCTACCCTTCAATATTTTTTGGGCAGACTTCAGGTTTCAACTTTCCCGATGGGTTCTTGCTTCTTCAATGGGCTTTTGGCTCTCAAGCTTTTTTCGTGAGGATTTTCCTTCGGATAAAAAGTTTGAAGGAATTCCTTCAGACAAAAAGTTTGAAAGAAAGCTTCTTTTCCTTATCCATTTGTTCCTTTCAATTTCTTCAGGCTTTCTTCTCGAGTGAATTCCTTTGGCCTTCTTCACTTAATCATTTCCATCGAACAAAAAGTCTGAAAGAATTGTTCCTTTTGGGCCTTTGAACAAATCTGAAGGAATTCTATCTTTTATTTGACCTTTGAACTAATGTTGCTTGCCCTATGCAAGGGCACTTGCCTTTTTTGCTTTGGGGTAGGCCCTTGAACCTGTCAATTGAACCAACTTTGGTTCAATGGTTCAATGGTCCAATCGGCTCATTCTTCGTTATTTCGCTAAGTCTTTTTGATCTTTTGCACCAAGCGTGTTGAACCAACTTGGTCATTGAACCCATTGAACCTTTGAACCAAAGTGGTTCAAAGTTCAATGGTTCAAGCCTTTGTTCTTTATCATTTGCCGATTGAACTCTTTTGATTGAACTAAGGCGCCGAACCAATCTTGGAAATGACTAAGTGTTAGAAACTTGTTCTTTTGACTGAACTCACATGCATAAGCTTTTTAACCTGTTGAAATTATGAATCCCTTTACGGAAAAAGCTTAAAAATGAGGAACTTGAAAGCTCAAAACAAATTTTGAGAAGGGAAGAGAGAAATTTTGGTCTATGCAAGGCCAAAATAGTCTGTAGGTTATCCCAAAAATGAGTGACATTTTTTGGGGACAATAGCTAGCTCCAATCGGGGATCTTCCTTCAGTTGAAAACATGAAACACAGTTGAGGGAAGTAGAAACCAGAATCTCCAGTGCCTTGAAGTGTGCCATTGGGCTACGGAGTCGTGCTACCCAAAAAGAAAGGTGCCAAAAATGAAAATGAAAAGCACAAAATAGAACTAAAGACTATACAGATATACATATGTATAGGTGAACCTATCTGATACTTCAAGAATTGAAGTACTTCAGACGCTGCTCCTTTTGAGGTGAAGAAAAGGGGATGCCATCCTAATAAACTAATAGAAAACCATTATGTCCCCAAAAATGGTGACGGGCGAATGGAGCTCTTCACCAAGAAACCAATTTTTTGTGTCTTCCTCTTTGGTTTTTCTTCTTCTTGCCCCATGGCAGGATGTGGTCTTCAAACTAAAAACCATAACTCCTTGCTCTCTTGGTGAAGGGCTCCTTTTGCTGATTTTGGAGTACAACAGTATGGTCCACCACCATAGCTTGCTATTATGCTAGTTCAGTCCAACACATATTTTGATTGTCAGCATTAGACCCTTGATAAACCATCAGCTCAGCATCCCCTTTGGTGTGAAGGAGTTTGATCTCTTCATCTTGAGTAGTCTTCAATATGAGCAATAGAGATTCGCATCTAGCTGTGGAAGAATTGCTGCCATCAGATTCCAAGATCCAAGCATCATCAAAAACTAATCTTCTATCAGATTTCTCTTCATTGGAGATGGAAGATCCTTCTTCATTTGTACTGTGCCCTACTAATTTTTTTGATGCCATATTTAGATCAAATCTTGGATTATTAGCTATAGGACTTTCTTCAACTAAGACATGAGCATCCTCTGTAGTCAAGAAGTAATTATCTGTACCTGAAGGCTCAAACAAAATTTGACTAGTAGGGGCTGACGTTTGGGTAACCACAATCTTTGCCTCGGACAGGTCCGCACCTAGCTCTTCACCAATATTTAACTGATCAAGATTGGCTTGCAGGGATTCAAACTCAGTCTTTTGAATTTTGGATTTCTTGACATGATCAATCATGTCAAATGACTAAGATTGACTTGGAAGAGAGGATGGGAGTTCATCCTTTTGGTTTTTGGGAGGGGGAGGACTGATCTATGAAGTTAAAGTAGACGGTGCAGAGATGTTTGATGTACTAACCTTCTTGGCAATCACTAAGTCCTTTGACTGGAAATGCAGAGTGGTTTCTCGCTTAGCAATTGGAATGGCAGGTTGAGTTCATTCCTCTGTTCTTTATTTATCAGCTTGCTAGGCTGACTGATTCTCAGATCGAGTGAATACTATGTATGATTCTTCAATTGCTTCACCTTCACTTCTGAGTTCATTCTAAAAATTTAGGAAACCAATGTGGGAGTCGCCAGTTGATTCTTCTAGATCCTCCCTGAAGAGATCAGTGCCATTTTCTTGCTTGAACTCAGGTTGGAAATAGGAAACATGTTCTGTTTCCAGATATCCAACTACTGAGTTGGTTGGAGGTGCTTCATGGGCAAGGTTTCTCTATGGGGGAGGAAGATGATTTGGTTGCCCTTGACTCTTGGCAGCATTGCCTTGATATGGCTAATTAGGGAATGTCCTCCTTGGTATATCTTTATATAGAGGAGTAGAAGACATACCTTGTGCCATTTGCCTTTTCAAGGCTAGCAATTCATTTGCCAGCTTTTGTACCATTGGGTCAGTGGTGACTGTGGGTGAGTATTTAGAAGATGAAGAGGGTTTGCCTTTGTTCGGGTCTCTCCTTATCTTTCCTGCCAAGATAAGGTCATCTTATAGCTTAGTATCCAAGTCTTGAGCAGCCTCAAGGTCTATGTATCTAGCTCATCTCAATGGAAAACTCACTTCAGGCAGCTGTGAGTTGATGAAAAAACACATGAGATTCTGAGGTGTCAGCTAGGCGATCATGGGAATCCTATGCTTCAGGTTATTGAACCTGGCAATAAAATCTCTCATAGGCTCATGAGGTTCCTTCTTCATCTAAGTGAGCTGGGCCAGTAAAGCATGTACATCCTTTGTAGGCTTGAACTTGGCTTCAAACTTGGCTTTGAGTGTATCCCAATCAGTCACTGATCCAGCTTACAGATGGTAGAACTAGTCTGCATCAGTGCCTTGTAGTGTCTCTATGAATAGCCTGACCGCTATGTCTTCAAATTTCACCCCTATTACACTGCAGGCTATGCTAAAAGCTACAATGTGTTCATCAAGATGAACCTTCCCATCACCAAAGAATTTGGAGAAATTCTTTCTTGAACTACATGGAAGTTCATGCAGAGGTGGATTCAAGTTGAGTGGGCCAAAAGAGTTACCCCAGGGGCCTCAAACTGCCATGATTTAATAGTGACAAATAGGGATAACAAATCTGGGTGGAGTGGCCAAATTGCAGAACAAGAAAATGGAAAAAAATTGGCTCTGCTTCAGCTTGAGGCTTGAGGCTTCAAACTACTTACTCTTTTCCAGCAGCTCTAATTTTACAAACTAGATAAAATAATAGAGGTGGAGGAAAATGGTAAGGCTATAAATGGATAATGGGTAAGACACAAAATGGAGTCGACAGAGTCTATATAACGGATAAGGGAAGGAACTGCTTCAATCTAAAACTTGAGGCTTCAGACTGCATGTTCATCCCTAGCAAAGTCACCAAAAACTATTGGGTGAATATTTTGTCAATTAGCATACTGATCAACAAAATAGGTCTGATCAACTACAACAAGAAGATTGGTCGGCCAGGTGTGCAACTTTACTACATCAACTAGAGACAAATCTCTCCTCTCATCAAGGGGAGGTTCCCTATAGATACGTAAGAGCTATATACAAAATAAATAAGTAAAAAATAACACATGGGGGTAGAATAAACCATCCATCTCTCTTCTTTCAGAGATGATGCACACATACAAAGGAGAAAATCTTAGTGTAAACACTGAAGGCACTTCTCTTATTTCAGAAGTGTTCTTGCAGGAAATAACAAGAGTTTCTTTCAGATAGTAAAGTAAACAATAACTAAAGGGCGTAGTAATAGCAGGATGAAATAGAACATAAAGTTTCCACCTCAACTGCCCAAAGAGTATATCACAAAGAATAATAGGGGCAAAAAGTCATCCCAGAATCCTCAACACAAAAAGAAAAGAAAAACACAGACTGAAAACAATTGTGAAATCACAAAGTCTTCCCACAGTTGGTTTCAGGACACTTCCCTATTACTTTCACTAATTCTGCTTGCCAAATTAAATGAATAAGAACACCTTCAGAAGACAGATGTAAGAATGATCTCCTAAAATGATACAAGCCAAAACAACACAAAGTCTGTAAACAATCTGCTTTCTCATTCAAATAAAAATGAAATGAAATTACAATCTGAGCTCAAAGTCTTAGTCTTCTTCTTTCAAAATGGGCAGAGTTTTGCTCTTATAAAAAATGAAAAATCTCCTTACAAATGAGAGAAAATAAAAACTTATAGCAACTACACAAGGATTGGCACCTTTTTCCATGGGATGATCCATGCTGTAGTCAACATCTTCAATGCACCTTCAGTCCTATCTAGAGAGACCATGCTGAGAATAATGCACTACCATAACTATGGCGTGTCCCTTCATCTAATATGTCTCTTATTTGGTATGGACCGTCTGGTCCTTTTCCAATTTGTTTTTACTTCATGGAAGAAAAATAGGCCACGTCCTTGGTTTGGTGCGCTCATAAGTCTACTCGCTCCACTGTTTCACCTACTGGAAATAACTCTTTCAGAGATAATTCTGGTCCTTTGCATCGATCTTCTCTTCTCTATAGCAATTTGAGCCTTCAGGCTCTCTTTTCAGTCGATCACTTGATTCATGTTGAACCTTGAACCTGTTGAAACACTAAAAGTTCATCGATTCATTGGTTCATTCTGTCTCTTTTGTTCTATCTCTTCTTGGTTCAATCACTTCTTTGCTCCTTAGTTGAACCATTCGTTGAACCACTTGTTTTCTACTTCTCTCTTGATTGAGGCTGCCTTTGAAATTTTGAACCTATGAACCATTGAACTTTGAACTCTTTCGGTTCAAAATTTTATCGATTCATTGGTTTATTCTGTGTCTCACTCAAACACTACTTCCTTTATCTTTCTAAGCTCTGGTTGAACCTTTGAAGCTTTTGGTTCAATGGTTCAATTGGTTCATTCGGTTCATTTGGTTCATTCGGTTCATCCGTTGAAGCCCCTTTTTGTATAAGTGTATGAAAGTTCCTTTTTGCGTCTTATTTTAGCCTTTAGAACATCCCTAAGGGAAGGTGTCCCTTTGGGTCCTTGGAAAAGGTCCTTTTTTTGATGTCAAGTGTCCCCCACAAGGGTATCTACCCTTTGATATTTTTTGGGCGGACTTCAGGCTTTAACTTTGTCGGCGGGTTCTTGCTTCTTTAGCGGGCTTTTAGCTCTCAGGCTTTTCCTTCAGACAAAAAGTCTGAAGGAATTCCTTTGGACAAAAAGTTTGAAAGAAAGCTTCTTTTCCTTAGCTATTTGTTCCTTTCAATTTTTTTGGGCTTTCTTCCCAAGCGAATTCCTTCGGCCTTCTTCACTTAATCATTTCCATCGAACAAAAAGTCTAAAAGAATTGTTCCTTTTAGGCCTTTGAAAAAATCCGAAGGAATTTTGTCTTTTCTTTGACCTTCGAACCAATGTTGCTTGCCCTCCACAAGGGCACTTGCCTTTTTCGCTTTGGGGCAACCCCTTGAACCTAACGATTGAACCAACTTTGGTTCAATGGTTCAATGGTTCAATCGGCTCATTCTTCATTATTTGGCTAAGTCTTTTTGATCTTTTGCACCAAGTGCATTGAACCAACATGGTCATTGAACCCATTGAACCTTTGAACCAAAGTGGTTCAAATTTCAATGGTTCAAGCGTTTGTTCTTTATCATTTGCTGATTGAACTCTTTTGATTGAACCGAGGTGCCGAACCAATCTTGGAAATGACTAAGTGTTAGAAACTTGTTCTTTTGACTGAACTCACCTGAAAAAAGCTTTTTAACCTATTGAACCTGTGAATCCCTTTACGAAAAAAGCTTTAAAATGAGGAATTTGAAAGCTTAGAATAAATTTTGAGAAGGGAAGAGAGAAATTTTGGTCTGTGCAAGGCCAAAATAGTCTGTAGGTTGTCCCAAAATGAGTGACATTTCTTGGGGACAACAAAGTGTTTATGTGTGGAGCTCTCCTTGAAGTGTTACCAATTCATGGTGTCTCTTGTAGACATATTTTTTTTATCTTTCAAAGGGCAAGCTTCCCTTCAACCTCCATGAAAAAGTTTCATGCCTATGGCCTTGAGATAGAACCGAAATAGCCTATGTCCTTTTTTGGTTCATCAGTAGTTGGCTCTTTTCCCAGTTCTTTTTGGAACACCACCTCCCTTAGCATTTATTTACTTTTTAGTCATCCTTCTACCCATTTTCATTAGCTAATAGTAGATTTTAGTGTGAGGTCAAGAGCTGAGGTGAAGCACCTAAGGAACTAGCCTCATAAAAATGCCTAGAGGTTCAACCTCACCATAGGATACCCACATCTTGAGGTTGTCCCCATTCTTATAGCTAGAATGGAGGGAGCCTGAATAAATCTGTCACAAGGGTGCAATTCCAAGCTATAAAAGGACCTGTTAACCTTTCTTTTTTTAGTTTTATCTAGACTTGATCACCAATATGGAAGCCATGTGGTGTCTGATGCTTATCATGACATCGCTTGTACTTAACATTAGCCTATTACAGAATGGTTTGTATTTTTTTATAATGTGTTGATTATTCTCAATGAATAATTATCTCTATCAATTTTGTTTTGAGTTAAAGGAGTTATTATTATTAATTGCATAAGAGGATAAGCTAAGTTAAGGGGTGATAGACGTTGAAACCCAAACAAACCATAAGGGGTGTGTGTAGTAGAGCTATAAAGAGATATATTATAGCTATGGTGAATGAAATTCAAGATTTCATCCCAGGAAGGTTACTTATTTAAAATGCACACTCTCAAAAGATGCACTATTATCCTACTTAACACTTATTTATGTCCCTCAATATGTAGATGAAAGGTTGTAGATTTGTTCACTTTTATGTCTAACATAAACTAAAGTGATATCTAAAAAATTCTCAAGAACCTTGTATTCTTATTAGATTGGATGATTTATAGGATTACAAAGTGAATATAAACTTGTTAAAAGTATAGTTGAGTTATTTCTAGAATTAATATTGTTTTATTACAAGGTATTAAAATTGTCATCTTTGAAAATCTATGAACTACTACACAAATGCAATCATTACCATGCTCAGTAGTTGGGTAGCATGAGTGAAATTCCATGGAAATGGATTCACATGGTATCATTGGAACTGACATAGATGTGTGCAAACCTTGATTCTTGTTAACTGGCTTGACAATTGAATGTGTGGTACAATACTTAATGTATTAGGATACATTATACCGAAGATGTCATTAGAAGAAATATTTTTGAAACACTGCAAGTGTCTTTTCAAGCCCAAAATGTCTTGTAATTTATCTAAAAGTACCTTCCCATATCAATTTTTATCTCCTTGCCTCATGTGGAATCCATAAGTGCCCAAGGTGATTCCATCTTGCAAGTATAAATTTGAAATTGGATTATTGCAAAGCAAATTTTGATAAATATATGAAAAGTGCAAGTCAAATGGATACAATTATGACCATGTGCTAAACATCATGTCCACATGTGTCAAGTACAAAAAGGAGAGCTTAAACTAATGCATGGCATAGATAATTTTTGATTGGGTTGACTCTTCATTTCTTATGCTTGATGTTTAAATAAAACCATTGAATATAATAAAACCATTTTGATGCCACTCTTGATGCAACTTGTTATAAAAATGCAATAACAAAAGCATCTTGTGATTTGTGTAGATCACAATCTCCTTGCTCAATAAATAACTCTTCCAATACTTATATACATGAACAATATCATAAAATCTAGCAGTCATATTTTGAATAATTTCTTACACGTGCAGTGAACATTTCATTATGGTAAGGAATTAGGTGACCATGTTAAGTGATAAATGTTTTAAGAGTGAAATCAAAGGTGTTTATCTAGAGCTTGAATGGTTGATGAAGATATATAAATGCAAGTATTAGTGCATTATAGAGTCTACATTTCAATTCCTTTAATGCTTTATGTTGTGCGGTTTCCCATATGAACTTCACTTTAGCACCACCTTTAGTAACTTGGTTCAAAGGCCAAGTCACATGAGAAAAACCAAGTACAAACCTCATGTAGAGATTTTCTAATCCTAAGAAACTAGAGATCTCTATAAGATTCTATGGTGATGGCCATTCGTGTATGATTTGAATCTTTACCAATTCAACATGCAATCCTTTTGTGTCTACTATTTATCGTAGATATTTTATCTCCTGCATATAAAATGAACATCTATCCATGTTTGCATAGAGCTTGCATTTTTGCAAAGTGTCTACTATTTTTAATTTTTAGTTTTAGATTTCAGCTTATTTTTTTATAGATTTGGGTAAATAAGATTGATTTTTTAGTTTTAGAATGTTAGAAATGGAAACATGGTTCACATACCACCAGGTGTATTCATTCATTTTCTAACATTCAATTTCACTTATTTCATATGGTTATATTTTTCAATAATCAATACATTTATCTACTCATACACATTCATGTTTGTTTGTAGATACACTCGAGATGTTGACATTAGAGCATGTGTGAATTCATTCTAAGAAATACATTGTTTTATTGAAACCCTCTTAGGTATCATATTTTTTGTTTGTCTAAATTTTATATATATGCACGTAAAAATATTAAAGTGGGGCATTATGTAGACACTTAATTTTGATACAAGTCATATGATTGGGGTGTCTTTAGCATGCCTTGGTACATTTGGTTCATTTGCTTACACTAGGATCTATTTCATACACTTTACCCTCAAATTGGAACCTTCATATCATTGTGATGTTTAAATTTCCTCATGAACACCTTTATATTTAACAGTTATTTACCTCAGGGTTCACCCAATTGTTCTACAATTCATCTTGATCTCTATTTTATGATCCTTTTTTATCTCGACCATTTTTGAAGCAGTCTAAAAGTAGTTTGACTTATTTTACAACACTTCAAAAGTGGTCAAGTGTTTTGTGGTTATTTTGTGCTTATGTGCCCTAATTTCATGTGTAGTAATTTTTGGCTTTCATGTATTTCCATGGTTGACTTATGTGAAAATGTTATGATCCACACTTATAATATTTGAAATATGAAGAATATAATGTAGATCAACACAACACAATAGATATAGGTGGGTCAATATGACCAAATATTTAATATATGCAGAAATAGAATAATACCCTTATGGTAGGGCAACATCATACAATACTCCTTTAGGAAGGAATAACTTCACAATGCCACTTAGATGGGACAATCTCCAATATCCTTCTACAAAATAGAAGACTCAACACTTGATTGATTGATTTACAATGATATTTATCTCCTTTATATAGACCTATAATTAACTAACAAAGGATGGGTAATTTCTTAATTCCAATGAAGGTTGACTTATTACCCAATATACTAATTCCAAAAGTTTTTCATCTAATCCATATAATGACCCATACAACTAACTAATGGGGATGTGTGCCACATGTTAACAACTCCATCAACCCATATACATTAATATATCATATCCCTAGGTACATAACATTCCTTACCTTCTTGGCATGTTTCGTCCTTGAAACATAAAACACCAAATAATGAGTGTGCTTCAAATCATTTCACACTTGTCTCGAATCTCAATCATCTAACCATTTATATGTGATCTAGGTAGGTGATAGATCTCCAATATTTTTTCCAAATTCCATTGTGATACTCTGATTCCATTCATGATCATAAATATACTACGTTTGTGTCCATGTAGAATTATTCCTCCTTTGATTCCATGTACCGTATTTTCTTATACTACTCTAATTCCATGCATGACTAGAGAAGTTACTCTTCCATGCATAGTCATAATGATTTCCCCATTGATTCCATGTTCCATATACCGTTACGCTATTCTGATTCTATACCTGACCATGGAAGTTATTTTTGGCTTCTATGCACAACCATAGTGATTGGTACTCTGATTTCTTATATAGCCAAAGTAATTGTTGTTATCACACTCCCTCACATGGCTCCATGGTTTTTTCATCTCATGATGATGTGGGTGTCTATATACCTCACCTTTTTAATGATACTTTGACCTTATCCACCTTTTATGTTACCTCTTGCACCTTTTCCTTTGGCGATTCCTTTGTATTTTGATTAGATGAAGTGTTTTTTTTGTTTGTATTATTTCTTCATATATGTTGTCATCTAAGTCTTCCTCATGCTCTTCATCACCTGCTTCAATCTTATCCTCATGTTCTTCATCACCTACTTCAATTTCATCCTCATGCTCTACCTTGACTATTATCTGTGTCTTTCCAACTCTGTTATCCTGTAAAGTGATGTTCTTTTTCCTATACCAAAACTTCATGAACTTCTTCTGAAGATTAATATTGATTATTCTTAAAGTTTCTAACCATGGATATCCAAAAACCTTAAATCCCTCTAAACTGATCATAAAACCTCAATTTTTATTGTGACTTCCTTGAGATAGTATTCGGATCCAGTAAAAAAATTGTACAAAAATTCGTAACAAATTTCAAGATATAAGTCATTATCCATAATTTGGGTTTGCCCATAGTATTTTCCCAAATTGATGCTCTGATACCACTTGTTATGATCCATACTTATAATATTTGAAATATGCAGAATATAATGTAGATCAACACAACACAATAGATATAGGTGGGCCAAGATGACCAAATATTCAATATATGCAAAAATAAAATAATCCCTTATGGTAGGGCAATACCATACAACACTCCTTTAGGAAGGAATAATTCCAAAATTACACTTCAAGGGGACAACCTCCAATATCCTTATACCAAATAGAAGACTCAACACTTACTTGATTGATTGATTTACAATGATATTCATATCCTTTATATAGACCTTTGATTAACTAGCAAAGGATGGGTAACCTCATAATCCCAATGTAGGTTGACTCATTACCCAATGTACTAATTCCACAAGTTACTCATCTAACCCATATAATGACCCATGCAACTAAGGGGGATGTCTGCCACATGTCAACATCTCCATCAACCCATATACATTAATATATCATATCCCTAGGTACATAGAGTTAATGTGTTCTAATTTGAATTTAAAAGAGACAATATATATACACATATAACCTAAATCATTGATCACCAAACAATCAAGTTATTAAGTCACACATTGATCATATCCATTGCATGCCTGATAAGGAGTTTAAACATTCAGCTGATATTTCACTCTATGTTTTTTAAAGTTTTATGTTTGCATACTCATACTAAAGGAATGATTGTATTGGATCATATAATACTATCGATTGTCATCATAAGGAGAGGAGGTGGCATCTTCTTTCATTTAGGTTGAACCATTGAACATGTACTATAACTACTTTGAGCCTTGATTTTCATCATCGATATGTAACGACAACCCTCAAGGTGGATCATGTCAATATACTTTGCACATTTCTCTTTGTCTTGGATGTGTTGTTAGTTATTAAAGCTAGACTAGGGTTATAGTAAGGGAGAAAACATTTTGACATTTATGTGCACAATTATGCTAATCAAAGAATAGATTCTATACTTCTATTGTTTATGAAGGGTTATAATATGTTTCAAACCTCAAGGATATATAAATCTATTTTTAGACCTGCTTGACTAATTTTGACCTTGTTCAATCTATTTGATATTTTATTTCTAGTCATTGCCCTTTTTGAAATAATTTTAAACTTGTCATCATCACACATCACTGCCATATTTTGAGGAACTCTTTTGCACTATTCTACAACATGTTTCTTACATTATCAAACACTTTCACAAAACTTAGGTAAATTATAAATCAAGTATGCATCTCACTATCTTCCATTTTAATTTTAATTTATCAATATTCAATCTCTTTTTATACCTCTCATCACATAAGCAAGTTTAATTTATTGTTTTTAGTTAGAATTTTCTTGTGTGCTTGTTTTTATTAATTGGCATAGTGATTTTAACGCCGTTGCACCCTTTCATGCTTATAGAATGAGGCCAATAAAGTAGTGAATATGGTGGATCAACCACCTAACAAGTTAGTTTTATCATAGCAAAGAGAATAAATAAAATTTATAAGGTTAAGTAAAAGTCCTAAAAATATTCTTAAATTATTACTTGATTGTAATTTGCTTACTTTACGTCTTATTAAAGAGTTGGATCCATCTAGCCCTTTGCCTATGTGTTTTTGATGCTAGTGCATTCTAAAATTATCATAATCATATAAAATTCTTAAAATAGATGCATTAATTTGAAACATAAGATCGAAGACCTCGTTGATAACAACTAAATTATTTTAGAGGGTCTTAATGTTACTTTTATTGAATCAATGGCTCAACCAAATGAACATTTTATTTTTATTTTACAAATTCTCTCCTAAATCATGCCACTTAATCTATAAACCATGTTATGTTCATACGTTATATCAAATAAAATCTCCACAAGTTTCCAAAGCTCATCCACTTGATGTAACCATAGGTGTGGTTAATGCAAATAAGAAGGATCCTCCCTAATAGTATTATATGATCATGAGATCCCAAAAGATAGTTTTAATGATGGAACACTATTTATAAGAGTTCATGGGTGCACTTTCAAGGGAAAAAATGGAATTATGATTGATAATGGTTAAAGTATATGTGTACAAAGTAAAATATTACTAGTCTTAGCTATATTCAAATATATTTAATGGGTTATATCACAATTATTATGGGATATGATGGGATTGCAATGAAACTGATTGGATGTGTTACATTGCTTGTCATAGTGGGTCCTAAGACCCTATTAGTTTGGTTTGATATACTATCAAATACTGAGACATGATGTTTTGTTTGGAAGACCATGAATTAATCAAATGGTAGCAATTTCATAAAAATTACATCATCACTTAAAGTTTATTCTTGATAATCAAGTGATTACTATTTTCCTAGTACGAATGCAAAATAAGGTTTTACTTGAGAAGTTATCAAAGAAAAATCAATCATAAGACCTCTAATAAGTGAGCATAAAGTTCAATTATATACTCTTCCACCTACCAAGGTGTATGTATCTCAACCTAGAATGCCTATACAAGCAAAAGCACCTATAAATGACCCGATGTTTAAAGTTAACATTCATATAAGAGAACCTATTATTTTACAAGGAGGTACAACCAATAACTAGACACTTACAATGATGATTATTCCAATGATTATGATTATATTAATGATATTTATAATGATAATGGTAATATGTTATCTTTCTTAAACTCATGGACACCTAGTCATCTTATTTTTTTTCACAATTATATGATTGCTTCTGCTTATATAAACTATGATGTTGATTCCCATATATTATTCCTTCCTATTTTTTACAATTAAGTTTGATTTTGTTGTTTTATTTAATTACATATGGTATGGGTAAATATATTGTATTTTGATATAAACACACTTTTCCCGTATTATAATGTACATGATTTTACATCATTGGGCTTAAATTTAAAAGAATGGAAATTTTAATTACTCTTAATAATAAATTGAAATATAAAAGCACTATTACAAATTATAGATACATATATGAAACCCTAACCCTAAAATCTTAAGAAGATTATGTGCCCATATTCATGTCCATGTCTCTATCCTTATTTCTCTCCATGTCTTTAAGTTCATCATTATCATCTTTGACAATTCTCTTCTGATATAATTGATTCTCCCATTCAAACCTCATCACTTCAAGGAGAACACCCTTGGTTTCAAGAAGAAGGTGTGATCTAAGAATTTGACTCAAGAGAGGGGGTTATATCAAGTGTTAGTTCAAAATGAAATCAAAATGAAAATAATACACTAACAAGCATGACATCTCTAGGCCTAGACACTAGGGGGAGCTTAGTAACAAGCATACATATGAAAGTAACAACTAAAACATGAAAGAAATCTTCTTTCACCTTCTTCGGAGCTTTCAAATGGTTTGTAGAGTGGCTTACTCAGCTTGTGCATCAAAGAGTCCTTATCAATGGAGTTGTTTGGCTCCTTCTCTCCTTGGAACCTTTGGCTTATGATGGCTTTGGCTTGGTTCAACAATTTGGATTAATAACACTAATTGTATTAGGCTTTGGAATCATTTGTGCATGGTAACTTTACACTATCCAAGCTTAAAATTATGGTTGTGAGGCCTTGTATTTATAGATTTTTGTAAAAGATCAGAATGAACCTAGATTATCCATCTCAAGATCGAGATGTGTGGCTAAGAATCCATTCAAATTTGGAGGTAAAATCAATAAATTCCCTCATAAATATTTGGGATAGAGAAGCATTAAAGAGGCATGGGAGGGCTTAATCAGATATTTATTGCATTTATGGCCTAGGAATGCCTTCTCCAAAAAAATGATGTCTTAGGTGATGCAATTATTCAATATCAATTTCCATTAATGAAATATTCAACAAGTTCCATGGAAAATTAACTTAATCTCTTGATTTAAATTAATTATCCTTAAACATGATTTATCAATTTTGGTGCAAATCTTGGCAATTGGTGCACAAATTAATCAAACTAGTCAAAATGTTGAATTATTGGCTCAAAATTTAATTATATTGGAATTAAGATGTGATTTTAGATGCTTTGGAATCATTATCCTATTTAAGATGTTACCGACACAAAATAACAAAGGCACGTGTTTCATGCAAGAAAATTGGTAGAAAAAAGCAATCTAGAGCACCCAGGTGTGAAATTATCATTTTGACTCAAAATGATCTAATTAGAGTTAGCTATATTATTAAATACATTGCCCTATTTAGGGATACATTAGCCAAAATAAGCACTTATATATGACATGTTCACATTATTTAGCATGTTTTAGTGTTTTTAGCCCAAATTGTGCATTTTGGTAGAAATTGGTCTGAAGCCTCGTTGGAGGTTATTGGTGGCTAGTTTTAGGTGTCTACAATTTGCCCCTATTTGAGAAGGCATTGTAAGATATAGGCATAATGACATCTTCTTAAAGAATGAAAAAAGTCCTGTATGCCTACAAATTTAATGACAATGGATGAACTATATGATGCCCCCTCAAGGGAATGATTAACACAAGGAGGTTATCAAATAGTCCCTTGAAAGAAATAAGTGAAACAAGGGGACCAAACATATGAAGATGTGGGGTCAAAACACAATGATTTTGAAAAAGTAGTCAAAATAATTGAGAATGCAAGTGGGACGGTGTACAATGGTTTGCCCAAAGGCAATTATAAGCATTGTATCTCGATAGTGGTAACGTGGTATGATAACACAATTATCTGCCCAAAGGTGGTTATAATCATTAAGAAGATGGATTTGTCCTAGTTAGGACATAAAAACATGATAATAACATGCCCTTATTGGGTAGAAGAAAGTAATTTGGTGAGAACACAATGATTTGCCTAAAGACAGTTAGAATCATTGAGAAATGCAGGTGGGATGGTGTACAGTGATTTTACCATAAGCAGTTATAATCATTAGACCCTGATTATGGAATACATGTTTGATTAGGTGATGATGATGATAATGTGACATAGATGGAAATGATGAATTGGAACAACCTACTAGTAGGGAGATGCTCGTTTGAGCTAACAAAGGGTGAAATTCTTTCATGGTTAATTACTCTATTTGGGATATTATTGGGATGTCACTAATGCCAATGCCAAGGAGATGTTAATGCCACCATTTATAAGTAGACTTCTTCAAGATAATTTTTTTTATAGCACTATATGTAGGCATCATGATAGAACACCATGAGGACCGGGTAGAAAGATGCATAAGGACTAACTCTCGAGATCCAATACTCAATAAAAAGTAATACACCAATGATAAAAACCATGATGACAATGTTGAAATATGAATATGGATGAATTTAAGTATAAATGCGTAAGAAATCACCCAATGAATGCATAGAGACTTAATCAAGGCAACAATACTGAAAGTAAACAAACATGCATATAAACAACAAACAAACATATAAGCAAAGAAATAAATAAATAATATTTAGTCCTAATGTTAGTAAAAACAACACAGTGAACATTGCCCCTAAAAAAAAGGTGAAAACTTAGCAAATAAACATAATGGGGGAATATAAGAAAAGGAAGGGGGTGGCTGAGCTGTCTCCAGATGCACTAGGCAAGTGGGCACTACCTACATAGTTTTATGCATGTAATATCCAACAAAAACTTTAGGTTGAATGTAGTTCTCCTAGGAAATGGGATAGAAGGAAATGATGTGAAAGAAAACCCTGATGGATGTCATAGAAGAATGTGGGAATGATCTTGAAAAATGTCAAGTGCATGGGATAAAATGCCAAAAAAGGATGGGAAAACTAGGGAACAAGTGATTTATTTGTGACTTAGTGAGGGTTCCCAAAATCCTTAAGGCAAAGAAGTGGTCAATGTTTTTGGTGTTTCTAAATGATTTTCTACTGTGTTTGGAATTTTTGAGTATCTCAACTCAATTGAGAATAACGAGACACTAGATGGTCCAAGCTCACAACATGACGAGAACATTGTTTAAGATGCTCACAAAATGATAAGAGCATGGTTTAGGTTACTTGTAAAATGGTGAGAGCGTGGCTTAGGTTTCTTTCAAAATGGCATGAACTTAGCTTAAGTTGATCACAAAATGACAAGAGTGTGGTTTAGGTTACTTGTAAAATGATAAGAGTGTGGCTTAGGTTACTCATAAAATGGCAAGAGCGTGGCTTAGGGTGACTAAGCTAACCTCAAAAAGTATCAAGTGCTACTTACATAGTCCCAAGATGAGACCTCAAATCACTATAGTTTTGCCTTACATCAGAGGAATCTAATGAGTGTAGCAGTTAATTCAAACAAAATAGGCACAATTGGTATAAAGGCACAATATGACGTATGAAAGATTAGTTGGTATGTCAAGGCATGGTAAACAAATATTGCCCCTAATTTGCTTATAGGTAGTTATAATTAAGATACAATGGCATAGGTCAATGATACTAATTAGTAACAAGACTGGTGGAAAAATAGTTTTCCCATAGGTGATTATAATTAGACACACTTGGTATAGAGAATGAAACAAGAAATGAAGGATGCAACTGCCAAACTACTGTCTTACTATTCCAAAATACTATCCTTTTCTAAAATGTGTGAAACAACTACTGAAAGTGGATCTAAATCCTCTTGATGAAAATGATGATAGAACCAAATATAATAGAACCAAGGTTATAGGGTTAGGTAGGGAGCAAGAAATCAACTTGGTTGATGAGGAAGGTATGGTAGAATAAATATGCGATAAGAAAAAGTGATAGGTTGGTAGGATGATAGGATGGTAAAATGGTATAGTAGAAAGAAGAAGATTGATAAAATGATACAACTTGATATCGTCCTTATAGACAATACACCAAGTCACTCAAGCATAGTACCACTTGAGGTGGATAATGTTCATCGACTCATCAAGTTTGTTTCCATCTAGTGTGGCAAGCCTAGATGCTCCTATGCCATAGTTTGCCGTAATGATGAAAGGACCAACCTAGTTGGGTTTGAACTTGTTGTTATGATTATTTTTGTGAGTGATGTTCTTTTGGTTCACTTTAAGGACAAGATCAGTAAGTTTAAATTCTCTATGTTTCACATGCCGATTGTAGTGGCCTTAGATTCAATTTTGATAGGCTTGGAGATTGTTCACTGCATCCATGCATTTCTCATCAAGTAACTCTAGCTCCTACCAACAAGCTACCCGATAGTCATTGTCGTGTAGGACATACTTGAAAAAGATGCATAGAGAAGGCAACTTGACCTCAATGGGAATAATGGCCTCAATACCATAACTAAGTGAATATGGAGTGGCTCCTGTGGGTGTATATTGATTGGTATGGTATGCCCAAAGGGTGCAGAATATCTGAAGGTGCCAATCATGATCGACATCATTCACAGTATTTTTGAGAATGTTGATAATAGTTTTGTTTGATGCTTCATTTTGGAAATTACTTTAAGGGTAATAGACCGTTAAAAAGTATTGCATGATGTTGTATTCAACACATAGATTCTTGACATCCTTGTTTTTGAATGAGCCTCCATTATTAGATATAATGTTAGAAGGGATACCATAGTGGCAAATGAGATGGTTAAAATAAATCTAGAAATTTTCTTTCTAATCACATAAGTGAGGGGTATAGCTTTAACCCACTTAGTGAAATATTTGATGGTGGTAAGGATATGTTTATGGTCATCGAATGAGGTGGGATTGATCTTCCCAATGAGGTCGAGGCTCCATGTAACAAATGGACATGGTGTCAACATTGGTTTTAGAGTCTTTATCAAGGCATGAATTATATTGGCATATCATTGACACTTGTCACAGTCTTTCACATTTGTAGTTACATTTGTGTCCATCATGGGCCAATAATAACCAGTACACAAGAGCTTTTTGGATATGACTACCTTGCTAGTATGGGCTCCAAATACCCCTTCATGAACTTCTCATAATGCTAGTGTAGATTATACTGAAGTTAAACAATAAAGTAAAGTTTCATCTAAACTACATTGGTAAAGGGTTAATCTAAGTAAGGTATAATGAGTGGTTTGGTGAATGAAGGCTTTGGATTGTTTATGGGATAGGTCAGGTAGTATAATTTGGTCATGGAGGTAGTTGTAAAGGTCTGAGTACCAAATAGAGATAGGACCAACAATATCACAAATAATCATGACAGTTGAAGGTTCAAGAGCTAGTACTAGTAAATTCTTGATAAGGAACTCATACTCTTTAGCTATGTCCATTTGTTGAATCAGAGATCCAATAGTAGCCATAGCATCTATGATTGTATTACTTGCCCTCGGTATATGCTCAAACTAAATGTTGGCAATCTACTACTTGAGAGTGTTGACCATGGCCTTATATGAAACCAACTTGTCATCTTTGATCTAAAAGTGGTTTGTAACCTGATTGATGATTAACCGAGAATCACCATAAACCTTGAGATGAGATATGTTCCATTGTATTGTTTTTCGAAGTCCTATAACAAGTGCTTCATATTTAGCCATGTTTTTGGTAGAAGGAAAGTTAATCCTAAATGATTTGTGATTAGATACCCTTATGGTGTAATAAATAAAAGTCCTACCCTCAATTTATGTGATGTGAATGATCCATCAAAATATAGCTTTCAATGCTATTTATCAAGAGGTGTGTTAATGATGGTCATTATGGATTCATCAGGAAATTAGAATATGAGTGGCTTTGTATCAGCAAGGGGTACTTCAATAAGCTAATCTACAAGAACTTGCCCCTTAATGGATTTTTGGTTGATGTACTTGATGTCAAACTCACTAATAATCATGATCCATTTGGCCATGTAGCCTTGTAAAGCTATTTTAGATAGCAGATACTTGAGCGGATCTGTTTTTGAAATTATCACGGTCTTATTGTTTAACATGTAATGGTGTAGTTTCTAAGTTGTGAAGACCATGGCTAAACATGCTTTTTCTATGGGTGTATAATTATGTTCATATACAACCAATGTAGGACTTAAGTAGCACATGACATAATCTTTTATATTATCATCATGCTGAGCCAAAAGTGCCCCCATGGTATTGTTAGTACTAGATAGATATAACAAGAATGGCTTTCCTGGCATAAGAGGCAATAAAATAGGTGGATGTGCTAGATAGTCCTTTAGCTACTGAAAAGCTATCTGACAGTGATCATCCTATTAAAATGTGACTCCCTTATTTAGAAGATGTGTAAAAGGATGACATTTGTCTACCAACTATGATATGAAGTGTTATATAGACTGGATCTTGCCCTGCAAATTATGGAGCTACTTCAAATTAGTCAATGGTGGCATCAATGTTATGGCTTGGACTTTGGATGAATCAACTTCAATGCCTCAATGAGATACAATGAATCCAATCAATTTTCCTGAAGTAACACCAAAGATACACTTCTTAGGATTAAGTCTGACTTTGTACTCATGCAGTCTTTTAAATATTTTGCATAGCACTGCTAGATGATCAGCCTTGGTTGTTGATTTACCAAGAATGTTGTCGACATAGTATTTAAAAATGTCATGCATCATATCATGAAATATGATAGTCATAGCTCTTTGATAGGTGGCCCCTACATTTTTAAGACCAAACGACATAACCTGATAATAGAATGTTCCCCATGGAGTGGTGAACATTGTTTTGTATTGGTCTTCTGGTGTTATCCTGATCTGGTTGTACCCTAAAAAGTCATCCATTAATGAAAGAATGTCATAAACTAATGTGGATTCGATGATCATGTCAATTTTTGGCAATGGAAAATCATCCTTAGGGTAAGATTTGTTTATATCATGAAAATCATTATATATTCTGATTCCTTCTAGCTTTTTGCTAACTAACACAACATTGGAGATCCACTCTGAATAGTCGATTGATTGAATACATCCTAATTCTAAGAGTTTTTACAACTCTTTCTTCACTAATATAACAATATGAGGATGCATCTTACATAAATTTTGTTTTACTAGTTTGGATCAAGATTTACCACAAGGTGGTGTAGAACCAAGACAAGGTCTAAACCTGACATGTCACAATATGCCCATGTAAATATGTCAATAAATTCCCTCAAAAGGGCTATAAGGACTTCATGCTCCTTCTCAATAAGGGATGCACCTAGCTTGATCCAATTTGGGTCATCTGGGGATCCAATGTTCACCTCTGTTGTGTCCTCCACTAGAAGGGTTAAACTATCTTCAAGGATAGTGGGCAAAGATTTGAACTAATTAGCAACATTAGAGCCCTCTGCTAGGACTAACTCTTCGAGTTCCCCTAGGCATGATGAATCAGAGTCCCCCAATGGGAGGTTTGGCCATGTAACAAAAACTATTGGAAAATCTTGAATGATTTGGTGAAAATATTTTTATTTTTCAAAACAAAACTCAGACTCGTAGACAAGTTCTTCATTGGCGGTTTCCTGAGTTATGTTTGAAGAAGGTTGAACACCCCCATCTAATGGTGCCTAAAATAGGTTGTCACCACTAGACTGACCTTTTTATTTACTTTTTCCCTAGTCAAAAAGCACCTCAAAGAGGTTTTCACTTTGGGACCTCAATGTTTTAATTATTTGCTTTTGGCTAAGGGTGTTCATCCGCTCTCCAAATAGGCTTCATGATCTCACTTGATTGAGAACCCTAATTTATGGTCCTCCAATGGAACATTGTCTCTAAGGCCCATAAAATCACAAAAAGCCTCATCATTTTGAAACTCATCAATTGGCACATTGGATTATTGTTGGTCTCAGTCTATCAGTTGGGGATAATACAATGGCAGTGGGTTGTGACAAATGACTAGTTTAATGGTACAAATAAAAGGAGGGTTAAATAGGTTGGTCTTGTTTAAGTCATCAAAAAAACTATGATCAGACTCTGTTGCATTGTCGGCATCATCATCACTAGTCGATGGTGATGGAACATGATTAAGGTATATGGGGTTACCCCCTGGCGGTTTAAATCCAAGTCCATAGGTCCCTTTACATTTGGTAATGGAAATTGGCTCAAGTGTTCCTTATTGATTTGGTCTAAGACCACCTCCTTCATAGTCTTGATTATTCATGATCATATTAGGAATATGATATTTTGCATTCTCATAACAATCAGCCTACTTGTCATTATATAACCATGATTCATCTCCTTTGAGAGGGTCCTGTTCTAGGCCAGATGCTAGTATAAACATGATGGGTTTTGGACTATACTTTTTACCTTCACCATTTTGTTGCCATTCTACATGAAGTGGCTTATCTTTAGGTATTCAAAATGAATTTTTTTCTATGGAAGGTTTGCAATGTGAAAGGTATCATGGGTTAAATACTCTCTCAAGCCATTAGGTGAGATGGTATAATGATTAGATATCTCAGGAGTTGGTATGTGGGAAAGGGAATCAAGGGTATTAAGGTCAATGTAGTTATCCTCTAGCAAAACAAGGAGAATTACCTTTCCCTTATCCTATTTGGCCACTAGATTCATGCTGAAATGATAATTATAACTCTTGAACTCAACCTCTAGGTATTTGCAATGCTCGTATGGATGTAAATACCTTGGTATACACACTTCCATTCCTAAGTGGGAGAACTTGATACATTGGTACAACATCGATGGGATGACATGAATTTCATGCAACCAAGGTCTACCCAAAAGTATATTGTATGATAAATTGAGATCTAGCACATGGAAAAGTGTATCATGGGTCAAGGGCCCAATGATAACTAGCAAACAGATGGTGCCTTGTGATTTTCATTCTTCATTGTCATAAGCTTTGATGGTTATCATTTTTGCTTGAATATCATCCATCGTATACCCAAGAAGCTTGATGTGCTTTAGAGACACTATGTTTAGACCTGATCCATTGTCTATAAGGACACATTTCACTTTGTGCCACTTTATGCAAACTTCAATGTACAAAGGGTTGTTATGCCTTGGGCCAACGTAAGACATATCACTTTGGTTGAAAGTGACTTGTTGGGTTGGAGCTAGGTGACCAACCAAATCTTGGAATTTGTAAGGGGATATGACACTTGAAATAGTGGATTGGATAAGGAACTCATTCAATTTTTTTTTGTGGATTATTGATGTATGCAAAAAATCTAAAATGGAGATTTATGCTAGCATCTTTTGCAATTATTCCACAATGTCGAACTTCTTTTCTTGGTCAGTGTTAAATGGATTGTTTTGAGGCATAACCACTGGTTGGGTGATGGGTGAAGTGGCAGATAACTATGGGCCTAAAATTGTAATCTTTGAGATCCGAGTTATGATTACACAATCAAGATTAAACATAGGACCATGATTGCTAACAAATGATGGTGATGATGGGGGACTAAATAGGATAAGTCTTGGTTTCTAGTGCACTTATGCATGGTCATGAGGCAATGACAAGTTATCAATATAGGGTCCAAAATTAGTAATCCATACTTGTTAGTACGCTTGTATGTAGTCCCAGGTCAAGGAAGGATTATCAATGTGAGTTATGGATTGACATTATTTAGCAAAGGTCTTAGTCGATTGGTATTTGGTCTCAAATTGATGGAGATGGTGTTAACGTGACCTCTTATAATATAACCTACAACCCTATTGTAGTCATGTGCACAACTGCATGGTAGGTCTATTGGTTGTTATTGTTTTAACCTTGGTTTTGTCCATTATTCAGACGTTGTTGGTTCTATTGTTGGTGATTCTATTGATTCAACCTTGGTTGTTAAAACTATTGTTGTTGGTGGTGTACTGGCCATTTTTGTTGTTGTTGTTGTTGTGGTTGGTTGTTATGTTGGGGAAAGGGGTTTTGATAGATTCCAAGGGTCCGATTGGAAGTGGAAGCACCACCATCCAATGTTAACTCTGCATTCTCTAACATATTTTAAATCAAATATTTAATTTGCACACAATAATGTAAATTATGTCCATTAACCTGATGATATTCATAAAATTCATTTTGGTGGTACCAATCAAGATAAAAGATGCCCTAAGGATAATGTTTTGGTATGGGACAAATAATTATATTGTCAATGATGAGCTTAAAAAACACAGATTCAATAGGTTCTCCAAGATCACTAAATACACAATGATTAGGCATTGTTATTCTTGGAGGTGGGGCTTGCAATGGTAAAGGCTATTGCATTTGTTGTGTGGGCCTGGGTTGTTATGCTTGTTGCATTTGCTAAAAAGGTTGTGGATTAGGAGTAATTTGCATATGCTGCAAGGGCTGAGTGGATGGTGTTTTCACCATTTGGACATGCCTCGACTTTGTTACTCCATTTCCAACAACATTCTTGTTGTGGTTGAATTGTTTTGGTCTATCATTGTTATTGGCCTATGCTAGTTGTGATGCTTGCACTTGGAATTGGTTTCGATTTCGGCCATTTCCTTGATTGGTAGCTTGATTTTGATTTTATGAAGTAAGCTTGATGATCCCTTTGTTGATAATTTCTTTCTCAATCAACAAACCTTTGTCAATGATCTCTTTAAAGGTATGTGCACACTGCAGTTCTAGATGATATGATATCTCACTATGAAAGTTTTTGGTAAACACAACAACTAATTATTTG
This sequence comes from Torreya grandis, assembly GCA_037957365.1. Taxonomy (NCBI): domain Eukaryota; kingdom Viridiplantae; phylum Streptophyta; class Pinopsida; order Cupressales; family Taxaceae; genus Torreya; species Torreya grandis. Next base: position 4,278,883 of record JARHVA010000864.1, read on the forward strand.
TCTAGTAAATTATGAGTGAATCAGCTTGTAAGGGCTCTCCATCATTGTAGATAACTTGTAAAACTTTTATCAAATTTTTTCTTAACTTGTGTCAATTCAACCAATGAAATCTCATGCTCGAGATTATATGAAAAGTGTTGCACAAACTTGTTTGAAAGATCATCAAAATTTGATACAAAATTCTTGGACAACTTCAAAAAACACTCCAAGTCTTGTCTTGCTAGACTCCTTAGGGACAACAACAAAAGGTATATGTCACTATATGCCATTGGCTAACATGCAACAAAGAACTTAGTCAAATGAGCCTTGGGGTCACCTTTCCCCTTGTATTTATCAAATTTTGGTGGTTCGTGTCCTAGAGGAAATGATATCTACAAGTACTCCATGTTAAATGGATAAGAACACACGTCATTCAACTTAAAATTTTTGGTTTGTTTCCCAACTTGGATGGTAGCAATCACATCCTTCATTTGTTACAGTTCTTGGGATAGGAAACCAGAGGGAACATTGGTTTGAGGTGGAATATTGGCTTGAGTAGATGATTGAGAATTCATAAGTGGAGCACTTTGATCAGGGTATGATGCAGGGATTTTATGGGGTATGTTGGTTTAGTTGGGGAATGGACCAAGGATACACATGCATGGATTATGGTTTGATTATTGAAGTTGCAAGTACTACAGTGCAATATTCTTGTTGGGGTTGGATATGTGGGCTTGGTTTTGGGGATTTTAAGGTTGGGATGGAGGGATATAACTATATTGTGCCTGTTGAGGTTGAATAGGGACATGTTGCTGACTAATCAAACCTTGCTGTTGAAGGGGTACTTTAAACACAAGACCCTATCTTTGAACTAGTGGCACATTCTGCACAAAAGGCAAAGGTTACTTGATTAGTACTTGAGGAACATTGAAACCTCTTTATTGAGTGAATCCTAGTTGGGAAGCAAATGCATGTTGTAGATTCAACATTTACCACTGACCAATAGTCACACATTGTTGATTAGACATCATTTGGATTTGAATTGGTATATTGGTCTATGAGGAAAGGGGTATGTTCATTGCTACTTTGTGAGGTGGAATATTGGTTGCCCCTATTGAGGCAGTGATATGTTCTACCTCTGTTGTGTTGTTATGTTTGATTGTGCTTAGTGTTGTGGAACACTACTCATTACCTATTGGGGAGGAGTAAGATTCGTCACATTTTGTTATTGAGGCATGACATTGGTTGTTGGTTGATTACCTAATCCTGTTGGTTGAGCGCTTAAAGAAGTAGCTGATTGAGGATTAGTGGTAGAAACTCCTACTCCCTAATTTTGAGAACCACTCATGGTGTTAACTAAAGGTACACTTGTTTGGGGATTAGTTATTTGTGTACTCACACCACTTTAGTTTGGATTGGACATTGCTTGAATATTATCCATTGTATTTTGCTTGGTATTCTACGTAGAAGTAGATGACAATTCTTCGATGGTTGGCATATGAAATAAGTTATTGACTGAAGTGTTTTGCATAAATGGGTCCACACCCTGATTATCTTGACCAGTCAATTCTATTAACACGCCTGTTGAAGGAACTAAATCAATGAGAGGCCTATTTGACATGGTCATCTGATTAAAATTATGTGTTAGGTTCAAGTAAGTTTGGTATGCTATTTGCATCTGTAGAAAGTGATCCTCTATGGGGTCCTTTTCTTTGACAAACATACTAGGGACCTGATATGTCATTAGGGTCAGAGTTAAGGGATTATTAAAAGAAGCCTATTAACTATACAGTATGTTGTGAGGCATTCTTACTAGACTTGGTGAATTCTCATGGGAGAAATCTGCCAAAAATTTAGCCCCTTCTTATATAGATCTAACCGAAATATCATCTTTGTTTTTTAATAAGTGACACTCAAATAGGTAAGGATCATATGTTGATGGTGTAGTAACATAGTATGATTTCTGAGGAAATGGTTCTTCAATTATAGGTATCAGAACTAGGTATTAATTTATTTGTTCTTGATCCTACTCTGAGTATGGAGGCACGTTAACCAAATAATGAGCCAATGGGTATTGGTTCTGTACCCCTGTTTGAGTGTTATAAGATGGACAAAGATCCATCTCATAAGCAACATTATTTGCATAGAGGTATTGAACCATTTCTTCTTATGTGACTACATTACTAAATATTAGATTGTACATGAGGCCACTACGAGTGTAGGAAGAGATGTTGGGATCCATAGTAAATGTTTTACTACCAAAAGGGAATAGAGTTGTACAAACTCTGAAAAAGTGATGACTAAAAAAAGGTTCAAACTTGGTCTAACTTAGCCAAAAGGATGGATATGTATATCCAAAAATATTGATGCAATGATTTGTGATAAAATAAGCTAACGTTAAATGTCCAATGTTTACACATCTCACACAAAAAGGTCAAGTATATGGACCAAAAATAAAAAATACTAGATTCTAGGATCAAAGTGTTTCAAACGAGTTTGATATAGGAAAAATTTGTTAGGTATTTTGGCCAAATGTGGCATCAAAAGTTAAGATCAAACAAAGGTATGTGCTAGGAATTTTGGCCAAATGACATCAAAAGATAGACTTTAAAGAAAGATGAGATATTTAATCTAACAAATTTGAAGCACTTCTAACAAAAACTAGGGATTTGACTCTTGGACATAAACTCGATCAATGGATATGAGGTATGAAACAAAAGGCACTTGGAGATAGATTATTTTCTCCCAAATAATGACACAAACTAGACTTTTTTGATTGATAAGCTAGATAAAGGTGGACGACATAACTATACTAGATAAAGATTCACAAAGTACACTCGAATTTGTTTAAATTTGAAAAAAGGGACTCTATGCAAATAAGTCCATGAAACAAATTGAGCAGTGTAAAAATGCTAAAAATGCTCAAAATGTGTGACAAATGTTTGCTTCAAGACTCTAAGGCAAAATGGTTTAACATGATTTCGGCAATGTAACACTACTCTCCTCAACTCAAATGACACACACACACAAAGTTTGACAAATCTTTAGGGCAAAAGTGTGATATCAAATGGACTCAAGACAAATGGTAAAATAGGATGGGTAGTACAAAATGTATCCTAAGAATCAAAGCGTGAGTGATACACAAGATCACTTGAGTTCTACCAAATGATGATAATGATTATGAGTCTAAAAATGACCCTCAATCTAAATTAGAAATTGAACCTAAGTTCCCTCAAGTTTAGTACAAATGCCAAACCGACTTAACACATCAACCTTATGAACTTATAAAGGTGCAATTTTAAATTGAAATTATCAATGAAGAACTTAAGAAAATTTGGGCAAATGGTCTAGACTAAAATGGGCAACATAACTGCACCAAAAAGGATGATATGACATAAAGTTTATGAAAAAATTTTGAACAAGGAAGAAGATGATTTTTACTTGGGAAACATAACGCCTCTTTGTTCAAGAATTGTGATGGAAAATGTGTTTGGTTATGTAACCTTTTATTAACAAATAGTTTTGACTCCAAGCAAGACCAAGTAATCTAAGACAAAGACAAAAAACAACTAAGTAATCATCTTAAGCCCTAAACTGACAAGGTATGGTAAAGTGGAGTTGACTAAACTAACAAGTTTTATACATTTATAAATGGATCCCATGTCTACCAACTTTCATGTTAGCAAATAAAAGAAGTAACACGCCAATTAAATCTACATTATATGGGTTATTGTAGAAAGGTCTTGCTCTTTTTACAATCACTACATCTGTCGCTTGCTCAATGTAGTATGATGTCCAACATGCTCAAACGTCTTGGGCTTAGCCTCTATTAACGGAGATGGTTTAATCATTCAAACCACCATTCCAGTGAGGGGATCCTAATTTATATACCCCCCTTGTGAAGAGGGGTTGAAGATAATACCAGGAGATGAAGCTCTAGGTCAAAGCTTTCCTATAGAACTTATGGGAGGTAATGAAGTCCCCCTCATAAGCTAAGATGTCATGAAATAAAAACTAAGTAAAAGAGCTTTATAGTTGTTTCTAGATCATCCAAGCCATGTGGGTCTTGGAGAGAGCCTTCACAACATCTCTTTTACGCCTTTGGACTAAGATGATTTGTAATGAAGATGACACTTTTGATCCCACAAGTTCCCTATAAAGGACGGGGGGAGAGCATACATGCACAAGTTTTTTTGGTTCAAATAAATCTAACTAAGTAAACAATGATTAACTTGCATAAAATAAAAACTTGAAAGTGAGTTCAATTTTAGAGCACTAAAATAAAATATTTGGTTTTCTTTGGCCCCTTGGCCTTAAGTTGTAAAACTTTGAAATAACAACAAAAAAAAATATTCAAGTAAACACCCTAAAAAAATTTTTAAGCACCAAATGAAAGATTCCTAATTCTTTTTAAGCATCCCAAAAGAGGTTTAAAAAGATATAATTAAGCATGATTTGGCACTTTTCAAGTAGGCCCTATAAGGAAATGGTCAAAATGTTGTTTAGCTTTGAAACACTATTTAAAATAAAACAAGTAACTTTGAAAATTGAGCTCTTGGGTTCACACAATGCAATCCTGCAACTCCACAGTCCAATACCTCAACTCTGAAAAACTGTGATTGGTTAACACAATATCGTAACTCATACGTTAGTTTTCAAAAATTAAAAATATCATTACTTGATTTGAAAATAACACAAATTACAGTGCAATATCACAACTGTGAGAGTTATGGTATTATCACTTAACCCTAACAACATAGGCTAACCGCTAATGGTTTAACCATAATATCGTGACTTGGTTTGATAATATCATAACTTGTGAAATCGTGGTATTGCAATATCATGACTATCGAGTCATGATATTATAATATCACAACTTACAAAATCGTGTATTGCAATATCATGACTGTCGAGTCACGATATTGCAATATTGCAACTTGACCTACAAATACAGAATCAGTTAGTCCAAAAACTTAGTTAAATGTAATATTGTGACTGAATGACAAAACTATGATTGTGTTAATTGTGGGTTTGTGGTCCAAAGGACAATATCACAAGTCTATAGAGACAAAACTATGAGTTCCAAGAAATGTCTTTTTGAAAATAAGTTTCACTCTCTTTGCTCCAACACTCCAATATTTTATAGGAAAATAGTTAGTAGTTTGCTTGTAGGAGTTATTTTTTGATCAAATTTATGGGGTGAGATCCCATTGGGCATGCCATTATGTGATCTAATAATTTGATTCAAGAGAGGGGGTTAGATCAAGTGTTAGTTCAAAAAGAAAATAACACATTAACAAACATGACATCTTTAGGCCTAGAAACTAGGGGGAGCTTAGTAACAAACATACATTTGAAAGCAACAACTTAAACATGAAAGAAACCTTCTTTCACCTTCTTTGGAGCTTCCAAATGGTTCGTATAGTGGCTTGGTCAGCTTGTGCATCAAAGAGTCTTCATAAATGGAGTTGTTTGGCTCCTTCTCTCCCTGGCACCTTTAGCTTGTGATGGATTTGGCTTGGTTCAACAATTTGTCATAATAAAAATAATTGTATAAGGCTTTGGAATCATTTGTGGCTAAGAATCCATTCAATTTTGGAGGTTAAAATCAATAAATGCCCTCATAAATATTTGGGATAGAGAGGCATTAAAGAGGCATGGGAGGGCTTAATTAGATATTTATTGCATTTATGGCCTAGGAATGCCTTCCCCCCAAAAATGATGTCTTAGGTGATGTAGTTATTCAATATCAATTTCCATTAATGAAATATTCAACAAGTTCGATGAAAAATTAATTTAATCTCTTGATTCAAATTAATTAGTCTTAAACATGATTTATCAATTTTAGTGCAAATCCTAGTAATTGGTGCACAAATTAATCAAACTGGTCAAAATGTTGTATTATTGGCTCAAAATTTGATTGAATTAGAATTAGGATGTGATGTTAGATGTGTTGGAACCATTATCCCATTTAGGATGTTGCCAACACAAAATAACAAAGACATGTATCTCGTGCAAGAAAATTGGTAGAAAAGAGCAATCTAGAGCACCCAAGTGCAAAATCGTCATTTTGACTTGAAATGATCTAATCAAAGTTAGCTATCTTATAAAATGCATTGCCCCATTTAGGGATACATTGACCAAAATCAACACTTATATATGACAGGGTCACATTATTTAATGTGTTTTAGTGTTTTTAGCCCAAATTGTGCATTTTAAGAAAAATTGGTCTGAAACCTAGTTGGAGGTTATTGGTGGCCAGTTTTAAGTGTCTACAAAAAGAAGTAAATAAAAAGGCTTATAATAAACACAGGGCTAAAAAGAGGAAGAAAATGTTATACTTTAAGTGACTGAGAATCCACTAAATCACCTATGCAATAAAGGTGATGAACAAGAGATTCACGCTCACCACACTTCTTTGACCAGCTAAGCGAGTCTCAAATGGAAATATTTTACTCAGAACTAGCCACCTTAGTGGGCTCCATGACCACCTAAATACCTAAGTGAATAAGCATATCAATAAAACTATACCTACTCCGTAACTTGTTGAATTTTTTTCTCCTTTGTCAAATTTGATGACCATAAATACGTTGATTGTCCCTTGTATCACACATACATATTTCCAATGATTAACATTCTTTTAGATTAAAATAATTGGCTAGTATTTTTAATAAAAATAAAAAAATATAACTTAAGCCATTTATTTATCAATTTTTTGAGGATTACTTTCATTTAAATTTTAGTAAATTATATAGAATAGTTCGTTGTTGGAAAACCCACCCATTATTTATATAACCATGAAAGTTAAAACGATTGGAATTATATGACTTAAATTTGGCTAAGGGAAATGCTCATAGACTATTCCACCAAACTCATAAGCCATATCTATGAACTTTTGATTATTATGTTATTTTAGAGATTTTAAAATAATATGCTAATATAGAAGAGGGGGCAAAATATCTATAAGTTGCAAAATTGGGCAAATCTTACAAATTTAAGAGTAAATTTTTTGTTGTGCGTTTTGAAAGATCTTAATATCTACAAGAATCTCGGTAACAATTTTTTTAAGAATTTTAAAATGTTGTCTATTAAAAAATTATTTTACAGAATCTAATAGATTGAATTTTTTTAAAAAGTTGCTAGATTTTTTAAGGATTTTGCAAATAGTCCAAAAAATATATGATAAGGGTTTTTAAGATTTAATCATATATACGATTTAAATAACATAAGTAGAATTAATTATATATATGTTTTTTTAATCAATGAACTAAAACAAGGTTCATGAGAGGAAATTAGTGCAAGACGTTTTTAGCTTGAGGGGCAAAAAATTAAAATCTTTTACTACAGTGGTATTTATTGTAGATATGATTTAAATAATATAGTTATAATTATTTATATGTGTATGTACTAAGAGATTTATGAAAGAAAACTAGTGCAAGATGTTTTTATCTCTAGGGGCAAAAAGTTAGAATCTTTTGTTACAAATTCATAGCGACAACATTAATGGAAACTATTGCAATATATTTTTAGCTTCAGGGTTGAAATTTAGTTCATCTTTTGTTACAAATTTCAAGCTGCAATTTTTATGAAGAATTTGGGTAAAGACTAGCAGTGGGAAATTAAGATTTTAGGCAAAGAGTATTAGTCAAAGATTAAGATTTTGGACAAAGAATAACAATGGAAGATTAAGAGACGATTACTTACAAAACCTACGCTACAAATTTTATGAAGAATTTGGGAAAAGAGTAATAGTGGGAGATTAAGAATTTAGGCAAAGAGTATCAATGGGAAATTAAGATATTTGTAATGCTACTTTAGATATTTTAACAATACTATTGAAACTAGGGTACATGAGTAAATGAATAAGGACATGACTATTATGTAGAAGCAACCATTATTATTAGAGTTCCCTTGATTAAGGGTAACTAAAAAAATCAATTAATAATTTTTTTTTGTTATAAGACCTCATTATGGATAAGGTAGAATCTAAAAAATTTAATTAACATAAATTAAACCCTATCATGGATCATAAAGAATGATTGAAAATATGGATTAAGAATTTACACAATTGATCTTTACGTGAGCATTTTGTCTTTCTCTTGGTAATGCATTTTAAAAATTTGAAAACACCAACACTATTTATAAGAGCGTTCATAAGTGCACATAAAAGACTTAGTAGTTTTGACTATCGTCACTAATATTTAGCGGGTTCTATCACAATTATTATGGGATATGATTGTATTGTAAGGAAACTAGTTGGATATGTTACATTAAATGTCACAATGGGTCCTAACACCATCTTAGTTTGATTTGATGCAATACGGAATAATGAAACATATGACATTTTGTTTAGAAGATCATAGATTAATCAAATGAGAACAATTTCGTCAACATTACATCATTGTTTAAAGTTTGTTCATGATAGTCAAGTGATTACTATTTTTAAATACAAATTCAAAACGAGGTAGTACCTAAGAAGTTATCAAAGCAACAATCAATCATAAGACTTCAAATAAGTTAGCATAAAATTCAAGTATCTATTACTCCACTTATCAAGGTGTAGTTATCATAACCTCATATGCCAATACAAGCAAAAGTGCCTACAAATGTCCCAATTTTTTATGCTAACATTCATATAAGAGAGTGTTATTTTACAAAGACATGCAATTGATAACATAGATACTTACAATGATGATTATTACAATGGTGATAGATTATATTGATGACATTTACAATGATGATTATTACAATGGTGATAGATTATAATGATGACATTTACAATGATGATGGTAATATATTATCGTTTTTAAACTTATGGAATAATATGATTGCTTTTCCTTATATACACTAACATTTATGTTGGTGCTTCTCCTTATACACATTATGATGATGATTCTTATATATAATTGGTGTTGGTAATTGACCCTTATGTTTTTTACATTTGAACTATTTCTATCATCTTTTTGCGAAATATATATATATATATATATAGAAATATATATTCTATAAATATATTTGTAGAATCATATTTATATATTTATTTCCCCACCCCTATTTGTTACAATTAAGTTTATATTTTATTGTTTTATCTACTCATATATAATTTAGGTAAATGTATTGTATTTTGGTATAAATCACTCTTCCCATAATGCAATGTATAAGATTTTACATAAATTTCACGAACCTAAATTAAAATGAATAATATTTTTTATTTCCATTGATGATAAAGTAATCAAGATAACCTCCATTACAAATTATATATACATATATGATATCCTAATCTTAAAAGCAAGCCTAAGAAGATTTGGTGGTCATATTGATCTGCATATCTTTAAGTTCCTCATTATCATTCTTGACAATTCTCTTCCAATACCAATGCTTTTCCCATTCAAACTTCATCTCTTCAATGGGTATACCCTTGGTTTCAGGGAGAAAGAAGTAAATAAAAACACTCATGATAAACACAAACCCTGCAAAGAGGAGAAAAATACCATACTTCAAGTGACAGAGAAGCCATAAAAACGCTTGTGCAATAATGGCGGTGAACAAGAGATTCACGCTCACCACCACTGCTTGACCAGCTGAACGAGTTTCTAATGGAAATATTTCACTCGGAACCAGCCACCCTAATGGACCCCATGACCACCCAAACGCTGAAGTGAATAAACATATCAGTAAAACTATACCCACTCCATACCCTGTTGGAATTTTTTCTCCTTTACCAAATTTAATGGCTAGCAATATGCTGATTACCACCTGCATCACATACCAAATTCCAATGATTAGCATTCTAAAGAAATTATTGGCTAATATTTTTTTGGAAAATAAAATAAAATTATAACTTAAAATTATAATTTCTGTGCTCCACCCTTATCTGGATCAGGTGGATTCTTAAAAAATTATCTGATGGAAATTTTTAGATCAGGTGAAATCTGAGAAAAATCAATCCTGGATGAGGTGGAATCTTAAAAAAAATTGTTGATAGAAAATTTTAATGTACATCATAGATTAGGCAGATTAAGAATTTATATGATAAGACTTTTCCAGTAGCATCCTGTCTGTCTTTCTCTTGACAACGGACTGTAGAAGCCTGAAAACGCTACCGTTAACTATGATCTTTGGAAATTTGTAAAAGCTTCAACAAATTAGCTGCTTAAAATTGACAAAGGGTTACTTTTTTTTTCTACTTACATGGCATAAGATCATTTGCACGCCGGCTTGTATGAACAGAAACCTCCTTCCCAATCGATCGACTGTACAAATCGACACCACAGCGCCCAGCGTAATAACTGCCCCCGTCATAATCGCAGAGTAAAGCGAAGCGTCGCTGCCAAACCCTAGACTTTGGAAAATAACCGGAGCATAGAACAGAAATGAGTTGTTTCCGGTCAATTGCTGGAAAGATGGAATGCAGCACGCCATTACGAGTTGCGGTCTGTTTTTGCTCCGCAGAAGATTTCTGAAGGGATGCTTCACGGCACGGGCAATTTCGCTGGCTTCAACCAAGTCGTCGAATTCTGCATGTACGTTTTCCGTGCCGCGGATTTTTTCGAGGACTGCTCGCCCTTCGTCGAGGCGCCCTTGTTCTACAAGGCTGTTTGGGGTTTCTGGAAGGAACAGGCCACCCACTGTCATCAGAAGCGCAGGAACTATGGCTAAGCCTAAGGATAATCGCCAACCCCATGGGTGAATCTTGTTGGTGAAAAAATTTAGGACGTTTGCGACTAGAATTCCCAGGCAAGTTGTCAACTGAAACAAATTGTTTGTGCCTCCCCTGATCTTTGGAGGCGCCATTTCTGAGAGATACAGCGGAACTGCCTGCAAAAAATTGAACAAAAACATTAGTGTCTGTTGCAGATACCTATATACAATACTGTGAAAAATTACTCGTCTTTGATTAGCGTTTTTAAGGTTTATTGCAAAATTACTCGTCTTTGATTAGGGTTTCTAAGGTTTATTGCAGATAAATGTAGAGAATAATTTAACAACTTTAACTTTGGCATCATATATTGGAGAAGCTGCAATCTGATACATAATTATGTCAATCCTATTCACTGGGAATTCTCAGCTGGTAACTTTAACTTTAACAATTTAATTAAACTGCTAGTCTTTGATTAGTGTTATTTGAGGTTGTTGCAGACAAGTGAAGAGAATACTTTAACAATCTGCTAGTCTTTGATTAGGGTTTTAGGGTTTGTTGCAGATAATGGTAGAGCATGCTTTAACAAACTACTTTTAGGGTCTGTTGCAGGGCTTTGGCTAGGGTTTAGAAATTAACAAGTTTTGCAGAAAACAGAAAGAATGATAAAATAAGGTAAGCTGCAGACCCCAGAGCGGAATAAGTTTTGATATTGGCAGCCTTTGATTAGGAATATAAGGGTTTGCCACAGATAGTTATACAGAATACTTGCAGTAAAGAGAAGAGAATGATAAGTTAGCGTTTGTTGCGGAAACCTGAGCAGAATAAGTTTAGACATTGACAGCCTTTGATTAGGGATATTAGGTTTTGCTGTAGTTAATTGTACAGAAGCTTAACAATGAACTGGTCTTTGATGAATGTTTGTTGTAGGGCTTAGATTAGGGTTTAGAAATTAACAAGCTTTGCAAAAAACAGAGAAGAATGATAAATTAAGGTTTGTTGCAGACACATGAACCAAATAAGTTTATACATTGGCAACCTTTGACTAGAGATATTACTTATTAGGGTTTTCTGCAGATAATTGTACAGAATACTTAACAATGTACTGGTCTTTTTTTAGCGTTTACTGCAGAAAACGGAATAGAATACTTTAGCAAAGTACTGGTCTTTGATTAGGATTATAAGGATTTGCTGCATATAACCGTACAGGATACTTGAACAAAGCTCTGGTTTTTTATTAAGGTTATTAGGGTTTGTTGCATATAGGGTTATTAGGGTTTGTTGGATATAACTGTACATAGGTTTGGGTTAATCCTGAGCTTGGTCAGGAGGTCAACTCCCAGGAGTACAAATATTTGAACATAGTATAAGGCAAACGGAAAGAAATCCCATTGTTTGTTGACTCCAAATTGGCGGCTCTGACCTAAAAACAACCTTTGCCTTTGTGATAGCGTAAGAAATTTAAAGTCTTTGATTACGTGTTGTTGCAGACACCTGAATAGAAATAAAAGCCAATAATTAGGAATTTTAGTGTTTTTTTTCAGATGACTCTACAGAATACTCTAGAACTGCTAGTCTTTAATTGAGTTTCAGGGTTTGTTGCAAATAATTGTACATAATAATGTAAGAAAGTAAAATCCTTTGATTATTATTAAGTTTTGTTACAGATGCCTACTTCAAAATATTAGGGTCCTTTGATTATTATTAAGGTTTGTTGCAGATGCCTACTTAATAAAAAATAGTCTCTTTGACAAGGGTTCTTAGAATTTTTTGCAGATAACTGTACATAATTTTAGAAATTTAGAAATTTATAGCCTTCGGTTAAGATTTTTTATGGTTTGCTGTATATAGGTGTAAAGAGTATTGAAAGAAATGAGAGGTTATGAGTTTTAATGTCACTTTCATTACCTGGTTTCCGAAACCAATGCCAATACCAAGCAACAAGCGTCCAATAATAAGCATGGCAAGATTTTGAGCCCCTGCATTTAGAGCAGCGCCAATGAGGAAGCTGCTCCCACCAATAATAATGCTTATTCTCCGTCCATAGATTCTTGTTACAGGGGAAGCTGCAAATGTGGAAACCAGACCCGCAAAATACAGAGACGAAGTGAACAATGTCAACAGCTGGTTATCGTATTTGCAGTAATCTGTTTCGTGGAGACGATACTTCTTGTGATTATATACTTTCGGGAAGAACTTTTTTAGAAAGTCATCCATGGATGTCACTCCACCTGTTACATTTCTTGTTAGATAATAGGAAGAATCCATGGATGTCAAAAGGATCTAACATTATTTGATAAAAATTAACAATATTAAGAATGCTTTACACCAAATGGGAAATGCTTTCCATCAAACAGGCAATAGAAAGGTAAATATTCTCAATTGTTTATCTGGTAAGAAAAACCATTTCGAGCTGTTGATAGAGAGAGCTAAAATGCTGCCCTGCAATCACGATGTGCCCCCAATGTGCCCATGCTCCCCCAATGTGCCTCCAGCAGGAGCATGGCTCTGGGGGAACACACTGGCCATAGACAAGCCAAGACACAGCTATACCTCCAACCAAAGCATGGCTTGGGGGAGAACACTGGCCATGGACAAGACAAGACAGCACTGATGATTGCTAAACCACCAAAATCATGGGGAACAGCAACGTCTACCAAATGGTAAAACCTCAATATTATCATCTCTTCCAGAGAAGGCAAGCCCAACAGAAGCAGTGAAAGTTAAAAGCCCAATATAATCACCTCTACAAGAGAGAGGACACCCAGTAATAAGCCAACATAATCACCTCTACAAGAGAAGCCAAGAAGGCAAGGAAGATGATAAAAGTCCGATAGGAAAGTTAAAAGCCCAATATAATCACCTCTACAAGAGAGAGGACACCCAGTAATAAGCCAACACAATCACCTCTACAAGAGAAGGCAAGGAAGATGATAAAATCCTGATGGAATCAGCAAACGGTAAAAGTCCAAGGAGGAAATTATGTCGCAAGGAAGATGATAAAAGCATGATGGAATCAGTGAACGGTAGAAGTCCAAGGAGGAAATTATGTCGCAGATCAAATGCCTCACAAGGAATGGTTGGATTTACTCCCACATATTTGGAGTATGGTTGCTTTTGTTGATGGAAGGGCAATTGGCCAGCTAATTAGTTTGAGGCAAAAGCCTAATAGAATCACCTCTACGGGAGAAGTCCAATGATTAAAGCCCAATAGAATCACCTCACATAGCAAGAGAAGGCAAGTCCAATGATAACGGTCCAATGAAATCACCTTAACAATACAAGGCAAGCCTAACCTTAAAAGCCCCACAGAATTACCTCTACCATAGAGGGAAGGCTGAATAGATTAACCGTACAAGGGAAGACTAGCCCCATCCCTTGGCTCATACTATTGACCCAGTAGAAACTGATTCTGTTGAAATACATTCAATTTTATACATTTTACATACAATCAGAATCAAAATCCAATGATGACAACCATTATGCCATGGGCAGGAAAAATTATGTTCTCTTACATAATCATCAGAAATGAGTCAAGTTCCAATAAGAATGAATTGAATTGTAAGTAGCCAGAAAGGTTTCAAAATTATTAAAGCTGAGTAACCCATGTAACCCAAGGCCTACTGTCCTGTGTAGGTATCAAAGGCTTGAGAATCATTCTATCTTATCCAAATTACCAAAGAATTACTCAGATTAAAGAAAACAGAAAATGTTTGAGGTGTTTTGGAATTTTAAAAAGAGTTATTAAGTTCCTTATGCCCAGTTTGTGATTGAAAGAAAAGTCCTTTTCATTCATTGTTTCTTGAACAAACACTACTAAGAAACTTAATCCTGAACAAGCACCCGATAGAAGTTTTGAGACTAAAGACAAAACTTGTTTGACCTGCCCTAGCTTGCCACAACTTACCAAACCATTCAAGATAAACTTGCACTACATAGGCCAACAGCATGCACAGGAAAGAGAAAATGGTCCAAATCAACAACCAATCGAAGAACTAAATAAATCAATAACACGATCATTTTCAGTAAAATGGGGTTTTCCTTGGGATATTATGACCTTGATCTATAAACCCATAGATAACCTTGTTTGTATAAGTAAAGTCTGGATTCAGTGTAATGGATGGTACTCAAGGGCCCTTTCATTGCGAGGTTTTGAACAGTGTAATGGATGGTACTCAAGGGCCCTTTCGTTGCAAGGTTTTGAACACTTACTGCTTCTGGCCCTTTCATTGAGAGGTTTAGGTTTTTATCACTTAAGTCTCAGATAACCTTGTTTCTATAAATGAAGTCTGGATTCAGTGTAATGAATGGTACTCAAGGGCCCTTTCATTGCGAAGTTTTGAACACTTACTGCTTCTGGCCCTTTCATTGAGAGGTTTTTATCAGTTAAGCCTCGGATGCTCGGTTTTATTTTTTAGACGTATATGTGTAGGAAATCAGAAGATCAAAATGCACTCTCTGCAAAAAATAAATAAAGTCTGGATTCAGTGTAATAAAATGCAAACACTGCAAAAAAACATAGTCTGGATTCAGTGTAATGGATGGTACAGGGAAAAAAAGGCCCTTTCATTGAGGTTTCATTGAGGTTTTGAACACTTATGCTCAGTGCTTTGGCTAAATAATAAAGTCTGGATTTGGTGTAATAAAATGCACACACTGCAATAGAGTCTGGATTAAGTGTAATGGATGGTACAGGGAAAAAAAGGTCCTTTCATTGAGGTTTTGAACACTTACTGCTCAGATGCTTTGGCTAAATAAAGTCAGATTCAGTGTAATAAAATGCACACACTGCAAAAAAAACATGAGTCTGGATTCAGTGTAATGGATGGTACAGGAAAAAAAGGGCCTTTTATTGAGGTTTTGAACACTTACTGCTCAGATGTGATCTGAGCTCAGATGCCCTTTCATTGTGAGATTATTATTACTTACGCCTCAGGATTTTTTAGATGTATATGTGCAGGAAATCAGAAGGGTATTGGTGGTTTCGTTAACATAGATTTGCTCGAAACATTAGGGAACCCTAATCAGGACAGCAGATAGAGATTGTGGTCACACACAAAGAAGCTAGGCACAACCTCATGTAAAACATATGAAAAGAACACCAAACACTGCCAGAGTGGCAAGGAAAGCTAGAAATAGGCTAGCAGATAGAGATTGTGGTCACACACAAAGAAGCTAGGCATAACCTCATGTAAAACATATGAAAAAAACACCAAACACTGCCAGAGTGGCAAGGAAAGCTAGAAACAGGCTAGCAGATAGAGATTGTGGTCACACACAAAGAAGCTAGGCACAACCTCATGTAAAACGTATGAAAGAACACCAAACACTGCCAGGTGGCAAGGAAAGCTAGAAACAGGCTAGCAGATAGAGATTGTGGTTACACACAAAGAAGCTAGGCACAACCTCATGTAAAACATATGAAAAGAACACCTAACACTGCCAGAGTGGCAAGGAAAGCTAGAACAAGGCTAGATCTATTTCAGCTGGACTGTAAATTACAGTCAAAACCCAAAAAAACAAAAGCCTCAAAATTATGAAGGTACAAGGGAAATTTCATTTGCTGCTGCTAAGCATTATTGCCCGGAGCTTAATTTAAAATTAGCTTGACAAAATGTAGGAGCTACTCCTAAGATAAGACACAGTTTACTTATATGTTTCTTCGTGGACTTATTCCTGCTTTTCAAGTAGAATACCATTGAAGAAAAGGACTTGTCAGCAATCATTCACTAATAATCATAATGTCCTTTTGGCATACAATGTACCACTGTTAAGAGCTACCATATCAACGTATAATTAGCTTAGAACAATGGCAACTGGACCCGAATAGACAATTTTGTGCCTATTGTAACAGATCTCTGAAAATACAAGAAAAAACTGAAAAAGAAAACGGGTACAGAATGATGCCATGGAGGATATGGTAAAGCTTGAGACTAGTTTTATTGAATACAAATAATCACAGTCCTGCAATCTAATGGGTGATATTCTCTAAGCAAAAGAATTACCTGACACTCCAAGATCATAGCCGAACAGGGAGCCTCCTGTAGCTGCAACTATGCATGCAAGAACAACATAGCTAGTAACATGCCCTTCGTATGATTGGGCTCTTCCTTTCTCAACCCCTCCATTAATCACCATTCCCCCTGCCATTTTTTCCTATTTTTTTCCCCCCTCACAGCACCCTACAGGAAACAAATCACCCAGAGAGCCTCAGGCCATAAAACTCAGATCAAAACTGACCATTTAACCTCCTTAACAAAGAAGTCAATCCAGTTGAGCAATCTAAGATAAGATTTCCAGCATGCATACAAATTTCCAGTCAATCAGAGCAAAACAAACCTTGACTTCGAATTCACAACATAAAGATATTGGAAAACAGCCCCATTCCAAGGGCTTTGACAAATGGGAAACTATAATATGACAGCCAATCAAGTCCAACGAAACTATTAGATAATCCAAATCCCATTAAAATATTCAGTCCCAATCAAAATCCAACTGGTCCGTTGAAAATTTGAATTTGCCGGAATCTTCAATCCATGATTATGGGTTGTGGGTAATCCACCATTATTATACTTTCCCAAATGTGTCAAAAAGACAATTTGGGATTAGGCGTTTCGTATTTTTATAAATTCTATCCATTAATATTTATTTTTGTTGATGCCGATCCGATATAATTATAATTATCTGCATCCCTTTTATTCGTCGTTCCGAAATTTGTGTCCAAGTCTATCCGCCCTAATTTTGGTGCCACACACGGGGTGCGCTATAATTAAGGCGAAATTGAGATTGAATTATCCTGATTTGAAGTTGAGATTCAATTATTTACGTTGGAGTTGAAATTGAATCATCTATGTTGAAGTTGAGATTGAAATATCTATTTTAGGCCCTAAATCAAATGCAGACCAAAATATTTGTTAACAAATCTTCTTTCCTTGGGGATTTGACTTGGAGTAAATGTGGATGATAGACAAGATAAGAACACACTCTGTAACTTACGTGGAGGATAGTTACGTGGAGGATAGACATGCCATAACTTTTTTTCGTTTTGTCAATTTAAATCTGCACCAATATAAATGTAACCCTGTGAATCTCATTTTATCATTTTTAGTGGATTAAATTGTGTAAATATTTTTGGATCAAATTGTTTCGGATCATATAATTATCAAATTAAATTTTATAAATTATAAAATGTTATCTAATTTGTTGTGTAAATGTAAGGATAATTGGTCACTTGCATCTTGAAGTCATTGATTTTGGGTGAGAGTTGGTAAATCGTTTAAGACCTATCACTAGATCTCACTGGAATCTTAGCCGAGATTCTTTATTATTACACAATAGAACTGGATTTGAACAAGGACTTCTTATTTCTAATACTTTCTCTTTTTTTTTGGGTCAATAATGCATACATGTTATATATAAAAGTTTGATTGTCTTAAACATGCACTCCCAAGTATAACATACAAATAATATTAGATGTTAGAGAAAGAGCATGGTTGTTTATATAATATTGTGATCTAGAAACCATGAGCAAAAACTACTTCATATAAAATAAATTAACAAAACTCGTGGATAAATACTTTTTAAAGAAAAAAAATCTCTAAACAAGTAAATATAACTTTGAAAGAAATAAAAGATGAAGATCTCATTTTCTTTTAACTTGTCCATTATATAATAATATTAGAAAGGTGTTAAAATCATTTATCTCAATTTTATCTTATTTATTTTTAATGATTCATATTGAGCTTTAATCATTAGACTTCTTCCTGTAGAGGTGATTTTATTGGACTTAGAAGAGTTTAAATATAACAAAGGATAGTGTGTTTTTAATAGTGTGTTTAAGTCATGACTTTCATGAATAATAATTAGTTTAATGACATTTTTTCCTCATATATTTGTAGTAAGCATTTGTTATTAGGGATAGAAACAATAAACTTATGACAAAGTTTTTAGTGTGTAATGTCTTATAAATCATTCTTGTCTGACACTTATTATGTTTTTTGTAAAATTTCTACTTACCCAATTAAAATTCTTGTGAAAGCCTTCAACTACTAAGAAACTTACTCCAAATAATCTTCCCCCTATAAAAATTGAAGTTGAGATTGAAATATCTATTTTAGGCCGTAAATATTTATTTATGATTTTCAACTAAAATACCATTGAAGAAAAGGCCCTGCCAACAATCCTTCACTAATAATCATATTTTCCTTTTGGTATACAATGCACCTTTAAGATTTAAACAAGGACTTCTTCTTTCCAATGCTTTCCTTTTTTTGTCAGTAATGCATACATATCGAACATAAAAAATTGATTATAATTACACACTCCCAAGTATAACATACAAATAATACTAGATGTTAGAGAAAGAGTGTGGTTGTCCATATAATATTGTGATCTCAAAACGTTGAGCAAAAACTACTTCATATGAGTTCAATAACAAAACCCGTGTATAAATACTTCGGGAGAAAAATCTTTAAACAAATAAATATAACTTGAAAGAAATAAAAGACGAAGATCTCATTTTCTTCAACTTATCCATTATACAATAATATTAGAAATGTGTTAAAATTATTTATCTCAATTTTATCTTATTTGTTTTTAATAATTTCTCACTTTATTTCTAGGGCACTTTAGTTGGGAAGAGTTCAAATATAACAAAAAATAATGTGTTTTTACTAGTATGTTTAGGTCATGACTTTCATGAATAGTCATTAGTTCAATGACATTTTTTTCTTATATATTTGTAGTAAATATTTGTTAATTAGGGGAGAAAGGGTGAACTAATGACAAAATTTTTAGTGTGTAATGTTTTATAAGTCATTTTTGTCTAACACTTACGTTTTTTTGTAAGATTTTTACTTACCTAATTAAAATTCTTGTGAAAGCCTTCAACTACTAAAAAACTTATTCTTGTGAAAGTTGAAGTTGAGATTGAAATATCTATTTTAGGCCGTAAATATTTATTTCTACTTTTCAAATAGAATACCATTGAAAAAAAGGACATATTAGCAATCCTTCACTAATAATCATAATCTCATTTTGGTATGCAATGCACCTTTGGGATTTGAACAAGGATTTCTTGTTTACAATGCTTTTTTTTGTTGTTGTCAATAATGCATATATATCATACATAAAAGTTTGATTGTTAGAGAAAGAGTGTGGTTGTCCATATAATATTGTGATCCGAAACGTTGAGCAAAAACTACGTCATATGAGTAAAATAATAAAACCCGTACATAAATACTTTAGAGAAAAAAATCTCTAAGCAAGTAGATATAACTTGAAAGAAATAAAAGATGAAGATCTATTTTTTTTAACTTATCTATTATACAATAATATTAGAAAGATCGTTACCTAGTGATGATAGCCTAACAGTGAGTGAACTTAGTGCTAGAAGTAGAAGGTCTTAGGGTCTATTCTTTGGGATGACCACTCTCTAACATCATTTTCACACTAAGCTACGACGGGTTATTCGTGAAAAGTATTTAATGCAATGGACTATCGGTCCGATGTTTAATGTGACAGAGGTCAACACGTGGCTTGAAACTTATGTTCAATGTGATGAGGCAAGTCCACAACCCATGACTAGGAATATAATTCACTGTGGTTTGAACATTTTGGTTATAAAAATGTACCCAATATTTTACCCAATGAGATGTGGGTGAGTTGGTTAAGTGGTTTAGTTGTTATAAGCTCCACCTAAATTCAAATCTTAGAGAATTCCTAAACCGATTCACACTCTGATCAAAATCGTTAAAATCATTTATCTCAATTTTATCTTATTTATTTTTAATAATTTTTTTGTAAAATTTTTACTTACCTAATTAAAATTATTGTGAAAACCTTTAACTACCTAATACAAATCACATATCTTTTTAGTATCCTTTCCGCATCAAATTAGTTTGTAGGCCCTCTCAAACAATATTATTTAAATATACACTGCAATTTTAAAATATTTCTTCCATGTTCTTTAACTTTTTAGAAATCTATTATATAAGTACTAAAAAATAAAAATAAAATAATAATCATGATGATATTACTTTTAATTTACTTTAAATCAAATTGGTCTATTAGACCCATCTATGTGCAAGGATTCACTAATATGATTTTAGGATTATCTTTATTATTATTATAGATTTTCATTATTTTTAAACTCTTTCCAAGAAATATATTATAATAAAAAGGTTTCAAATCCTAAATAAATTAAAATAATAAATAATTAAATATAAAAATTTAAATATTATTAAAAAAAAAAAAAAATTATTTTCAAAATTTTATTGATTTAAAATAAATATAAACAATAAAAAATCTATATTTATTTATTTTTGAAGTTTTATTCATTTATCATGTTTATAAATTCTTTTTTCTTAAAATATAATATAAATTATTCTCTCCCAATTTTACTTAAATTTCATTATAAAATAATATATTTAAAAAAAAAAATGATTCATCCTATATTTTATTTAATTACAACATTCCAATTCTATATCCAATTTAAATTACTCAACTTATATATTTCATATATTTTAAAAGTGTACATCTAATAATAGATATAGACACCATATAAATTAATTATATATTTTATGATTATTATTTTCATCTTGAAAATTACAACTTATTCTATTAATTAGTTCACTCATAATTTATTTAAAAAAAATAAATATTCATTATAATATTTAATCAATCAATTTATAATTTATTTAAAAAAAATTAAATATTTTTTATAATATCATTTTTATAGTGTGAAAATAAAGATATTTTATTGGGGGGCGTGGTTGGTTGTACGCTTCGTATGCGGTTGAGTATTTGTCAGTTTGAAGTTAGCAGTTCGAAACTTGAACTTCTATGGATCTCATTTTAACTAGACTTTACTAGGAACTCGAATTAGAAACTTAGATGTCGGAGTAGAAATCTAAATCTAAACAAAGATAATGGCGGATTTTAACTGATTCTCATTATAATCAAAAAAAAAAAAAAAAAAAACCCATTAAAATTTGTAAATAAAATCTAATGTTTAGCCACGGGTAGTGTAGTTGGCTAAGGGCTTTGGATTCTTCCCATATAAATTTCAAGATCGATTCTTACGATCCAAATTAAATGGTTGTCCGATACATACAAGGATCATATTGTCCCACTTAAAATTGAAAATACCTCTTAAATCTCCACCCAAAAAAAATAAAAATAAAAATAAAAAATAAAAATAAAAATAATAAATAAATAAAAAAATAAAAAAATAAAATAAATAAATAAATAAATAAATCCAATGTTCATAAAGAATATTAGGTATGAGCCCTAAATTGAATTCATTGACTTATTGATTTGTGGTTTGTCCTTTACCTTTGTCCAAAATTGATTTGTGGTTTGTCCTTTACCGTTGTCCAAATCCCTTGACTCAATTAAAGCCATGATTTGTTTATATCCAAAATTCTTAATTTAATTCATATTAAATAAGGCCATGTAGCCCCATATGGAGGAAATCATGTCATCTGATCAAGAAAGGTACTTTAAAAAAAAAAATATTAAACCATAAATATATAGACAAGACTTTGTACTTGGTCACCCGGGGTTTTTATCCAAACAATTAATAATAATAATAATAATAATAATAATAATAATAATATATTTTTTCTAAAATTTATTTATAAATTTTATTATCCTTATTTTTTGATATATTAGATTGATTTTTAAAAAAAATGATTATTATTGTTATTTTAATATGGAATTTTTAAATAAGACATGTAACTTGAACGTTGTAATTGAAATAGAAGACAGAGTATATTATATTAAAAAAAATAAAAATAAAAAATAAAGTTAATCTAATTTTCTTAAAAATAAGGATAATAAGATTTAAAATAATAATATTATATTTAAACAATTAAATTTTGGAAAGAGTACGATGATTTATTTTTTATAGTTAATTGTTTGGATTAAAAATGAAGAGGATCAAACACAAAGTCTTGTCTATATGGTTTAAATATATATTTTTGAAAGTATTTTATATATAATTTTCAATATAATTGGAAAATGTAGTTATATGAATTTAATTAAAATGATATATTAAAAATATTAAATTTAAATATAAATTATATTCATTGAAAAAATTGACAAAAATAATAATTTTGTATAATGAGAGGAAGGGCATCACCTATTTACATGAGGTTATAAAAAGATTACCAAAAGAGAAAACATGTTTAGTGCCACAAACCAAACAACAAACCCAAACTACCACAAAACCCACCATTACAAGAGATGAGTATGGTCACTAAAATCACCATTCTCAAGAGAAACTAACATCAAGGTCAATGAGGTAAGCAACAACCAACAAAAAGGTTTTTAGGAGTCCAATAATGTCAACTACTTGAAAGAGTGATGAATCCTTCTTGTCCAGTGGGATTTCAATCATAACCATACTCTCCACTACACTAGCCCGTGAAAGTTTAATTCTTTCTAACACCAAATGTTTGATGATCCCCCAATTCAATATCAGGTAGTTAAATCGTAATAGGATCATCTAGGTCCTCTAGAAGGTCAAGAACATTGTGATCAAAATGCACGCATTTCCTTTTGAGAAACACATACCCTCTTCCATCTCAAACGAATGCCCAAATTTCATTCTCATAATACCTCTAAGGACTAGTTCACACTTAAAAATCAGTCCAAGGTCTGGGTTAACATTAAAGTGGTCACAAAGTATCCTTATAAGACCCTAGGTCATATTGAGGTCACTTTAGTTTACTTAATTTTAGGGTTCACACTTAAACAATTAAGGGTCCCATTTGTATAGCCTAACACCTATACTTAGGTCTAAGGTTTGCACACATACACTTTCTGAAATAACATTATACTTGGTGGCCATGCACACATACTCACTGTGACCCATTCATATATAATCTAGACCTAAGGTTTCCTCGCAACCCACACATAGACCTGATCACACACTAAACTTGAATGCATATCTCCATGGATCCATAGAGGCTCCTTTTATTTAATTTGATCCCTATGACCACAATGCCACATGTTCTTATGCAAAACTTTGGCGGCCACGCCCGTATGAATCAAATCAAGTTCATGTTTTACATTTCTAACCTGAGCTTAAGGTGCAGACTTGATCACAATTAAAAAATTCAAATACATATTTGAATAGGTCTTCGAACTTGTTTTAACATGTTCCATGAACATACCACACTCCATGACCAGTCTAAACCTACTATGTGTCTTGTTCAAAAAATTATTTTGGTGGTTGCATAGGTTGTTTATACTAGATTTAAAATTGTAATCCATGTGTTTGTTTATTATGTGTGTATTTGCGAATGGACCTATGGGGAGGATTGAAACAAAATTAATATATTAACATGTCTACAAAATATACCATGGAAACTTTGGACTTCGAGAACCATTTGTAACTTGTGGTCACTCAATGGGACCAACGACAGACATGTGCGGATCAATCAAATGAAATTCATAAAGTAAATAAGTGAACTCGATGCCACTTTACGACTTATATGATTCCATGGATGCTAAGTGAAATTTGACGTCCATCGTTACCCATCAACCCATCGTAAATTTGTAAGATTTCATAATGATTATCCAACATTAAGATATGATCACATAGAAACCATTCAAATCCAAATTTGAACTCAATTTAGTATACAAAGGCCATCACAATTCAAATATATATTTGAATTGAGATGTGATCGATCATTGAGGTTGAGGCTAATAAATAAAGATCACAGGGGACCTTCGTGCTGGGGAAATTTCACATGGGAGTTTGAAATTAAATGTAGTAAAGGAACATGAAACACAAGGATCAATATTAAATTGAGAAATAAGTATTGTCATGGGGAAGACTTTAGATAAAATAATGAAAGTCTTGAAATAAATAGAGCATGAAGCAGGGGAAGATCAAATTGATAACTTCAGTTTTGTTCATAATGATCTTGAGTAAGTACACAGTTGCATCTACAACAATAAAACATAAATAATTAACTACGGTAAAGTTCACAGTGACCTCACAATGGCATTTAGAAATTGATGATCACTAAAATCACAAGAGGCTGAATGATGAACTTTTCATGGTCAATTGTGATTACATACTATTTAAATTTAGACAAAGGATTAGTTTGAGTGGCCTCAAAGTGGATTGCTTTTCTCAATTATATTTTAGATTATGATACCTCACTTTAAATTTATATTTAAAGCTTTAGTTTTTTTTTAGATGTTTGTTGAGTAATCTATTTTAATAAGAGTGATCACATGTAACTATGTTTTAAAAAAACAATACGGTGACCCATCAAACCATTATAAATATTTTGTATTGTGATAATTTTACTAAAAAAAGGCTCTGGGAAACTTGGAAAGCTTGAGAAATCACAGTGGATCTTTTGTGAGTTTTTTCATGTTTTTTGCTTTCTTCGTTTAGATTAATGATGTGTTGTTTTTTTTAGCTTAAAGTGAACACTATGTCAGATTTATATGCTTTGTTATGAGTAGGATGGATTGCGTATTTATACTATTCTAATCATTTATGTAGGTAATCTATGCTTTTTAATTACTAAAGATAGATGTATAATTTTTCTATTTTCTATAGAGACCTCTTATATTTATTAATTTCTATAGTTGAATATGCTTTTCATTGATCTCTATGGTCAATTTATCTTGAAAATAATTGCTATTGAAAGTTACTCATAACTAATTAATAGTTACACTCTTTCACTATGTTTATTCGTATTTAAGTGAATGCTAAATTTGATTAATACTAGTTATTTGCATTGAATCTCAGAAAGTGTTTATTTTAACAAAAGAATATCTAAGTGGAAATCTGAAACCTTATTTTCTATCTGACCCTTCCCGCTCTTTTGACATTTTTTATGACAATCAAATTATAGTAACATAACATCCTTGTGAATATCCATTTTGGTTGGTTTTGGGGACACTTGGGTGAACTTTCCTTGATAGAATATAGGTCATGTGCCATGTTATTCCACCATGACTACATGAGAATCACAACTTACAACTCATGCCCTAGGTCACCTCAGTGATCCTAAAACGAGAGGGTGAAAAATATTTATCATTGGTGCACATAAAAATTACATTAATATATGAATTAACACTAGAAGGGGGTCCCTTATGATCAATTTTACCCAACATATGGTTTCATTTCAATTTTTGTCAAATAAGTTCAAAATCCATAAAAACTAAAAAACAAGAGAGAGAGAGAGAGAGAGAGAGAGAGAGAGAGAGAGAGAGAGAGAGAGAGAGAGAGAGAGAGAGAGAGAGAGAGAGAGAGAGAGAGAGAGAGAGAGAGAGAGAGAGAGAGAGAGAGAGAGAGAGAGAGAGAGAGAGAGAGAGAGAGAGAGAGAGAGAGAGCGAGAGAGAGAGAGAGAGAGAGAGAGAGAGAGTCGGTGAAACAACCATAAACATCCTTGGTATTCAACATAATCTACCCAAAAAATCTTTCAATTGCCTCCCTAATTTACAAAATAATAGAATAACTGAGAAATACGTTGACATTTTAAAAAGTCTCTGGGATTATTAAATGTTCAACATGAGGATGTAACATGTAGGTTGTTTCCTTTCACATTAGATGGCCTTGAGTATGATGATTTTAAAATTTAACACCTGGCTCAATCCACAATTGAAAAGAATTAGAGGATGCATATCTTCTATAATTGAGACAACTAATTAATCCATTTTTCTTGAATCGGTTGGTTCCACTCAAGAGACAACCTAGTAAACCATCTAGGTAATTCAACATAAAAGTTTAAGAAATCTATAAAAACATTCCCATCAGTCACATAGCTCAAGTGCCCATCATTATGGATATATACATAAATTCCTTAGATCCCATTATATCCATGTTTATGAAAACATCCACATCCAATTCATTAGTTTCAACTTATGTAGAGGCTATAATAATAAATAAACAATTGTATCCCCAAAGAAAAGACACATCATTTACCATGGATTATGTCTACTTTTAAAATGTTACAATATCCATTCCTCAAACTCAACAAAATCTGAATTTTCCTAAGGATAATTAGCCAGATCATAATTTTCACAAAGAATGCATTGAGTCACATTCTATAACCATATTCTTGAAAAAATTACAATTTCTATTATGAACACAAATAAATAAATTTATTGCGTAAGAAGGTTTTTATGATATATATTTTGAATCTGAGGATGATGTTGAAGAAGTTCATACACCAAAAGAATGGTAGGAGAATAAGGAACACTAAAGTGAAGAAGAGGCAAGGTCTTACACAAATTTTACTCAACATGATTCTTTGGAATCCAATTTATTAAATCATGATGCTACCTCTATAATAATAGAGGAGTTTTTAAATAACATGGAGTATCACATTTGCAAGATTTTGTAGGTTCTGACAATGAATATTTATAGATTTTAGATTTATAGGAATACCATGAACATGTATAAGAAGACGAGGAGATAAAATAATAAAAAATAGAGGAAGAATGTTTAACAACAAGATCAAATCATAAATAATTAATCCAATTTATTAAATCATGATACTACCTCTATAATAATAGAGGAGTTTTTAATAACATGGAGTATCACATTTGCAAGATTTTGTAGGTTCTAACAATGAATATTTATAGATTTTAGATCTATAGGAATAACTTGAACATGTACAAGAAGGCGAGGAGATATAATAATAAAAAAACATAGGAAGAATGTTTAACAACAAGATCAAATCATAAATAATTTTTATTTATCAAGCCTTTGGTCTCATTCTAGGTAAAAAAGCCTCATGTTAATTTTGCCTAATTTTGAGGTAAATCTTCCCAAACTAATTCTTATTCTGATTTCATGTTTGGTAAAAATCACCATGTTAAATATAAGCTCAATTATCTCTTTACATTTGGAAAGATAAATTTGATTGATCTATTGAAAGAATACAAGAATGTTTTTTGCAAGTTTAAGAACTGTAAATGGAAAAACATTGAGTTTAACCATATAGTGGGAAATATTTTGTACAAAGTTTCCAAGTTCACCCTCCTAATTTGACCATGATTTTTTTAGTGTAGGATAGATTAATATTAGATTATTTTAATTCCAGTTCTATCATGTTTCCCAAGTTTAGTTGTTTGCTTCACTACTTTCTTCAAATAACTTAATATGCTTAGGTGTTAGTTTAATGAGTCCTTCTAAGATAGAAGATAAACCGATGACATATTTTCTAAAACATAAAATGATGAATTTACATTGTGTATTTATTGTTCAATCCAATCCATAGAGGCTGCAGTCACATTCAATTTTCTACAAGAGCTGAATTCACTATGAAAATGCTGAATTTTTTTAAGGAAAACTGGTGAACTTTTGGATGAATTTCACATTGTGTTTGATTAATTTTATGTTTTTGTGAGAGAATTTAATATTTTTTTCACAACTATTAGATGAATTAAGAAAAAAAATTACATTTAAATAAATATATAGTAACACTTTTTCACATTAACTGTCACCTTTAGGTATACGAATAAGCAAAATAAAGATCATTTGTGACTGAAATTTTTTGACCATCCTTATACCTTGGCCACATTGGTTCCCAACCTTTGAGAAATGAAAAAACAAATAAATAATATGAAATATTTAAATTGAATTCAAAAGTTTTCTCCTAAAAGGGTGATTTGGGAAACCTTCAGTAGGGCTACAGACACCCGATTGATAATGGAATAAGGCCTAAAATGGAACCCATAGGTATCTTTGTTGGGGATATATATTATTGGTTGGTATAAAAGTGATGCATAAACATTCCTCCTCAACTATTCCCTATAAAAAATAAATAAAATAAAATAAAAAATAAAAAACTAAAACTTCAAAAAGTTTTGATCAAGTAGGTAGCTTTTTGTGCTATATCAAAAACCTCAAAGGCAAGGAAAATGAGTCATTTTACATACACCATTTGAATCTTCATAGATGCCAAGGCCTAGTATGTTATATGATAAAATAAAATTAGTATTCAAGTACCTTTTAAAAAATATGAAACTTTCTTGCATAATTTTTGGTTTTCTCTCAAAACTTACCTAGCTAGAGATCCTAAATTCTAGACACTTAACAATGTTTTCCCCATAGATGTCACCATTTGTTGTGACCAACATGGCCCTATTTCATTTTTAGAAACAAGGACCTTATTTCATCCTAAATGGATTTTAGAGTTTCATTCTCATAATACATCTAAGGCCTAACTCAGACTTTGAGATCAATTTGGGGTCTAGGTTAAAATTGAAGTGATCACGAAGTATCCTTGTAAGAGCCTAAGTCATACTATGGTAAATTTAATTCACCTAAGTCTAGGGTTCATAATTAAATGATTGAGGGTCCCATT
>JARHVA010000865.1:0-55000 GCA_037957365.1 Torreya grandis
TTGAGAGAAATAAATCCCTATCTTTGGCATGACTAAACTTGTTAAGATTGAGCTTGTAACCTCTTGGATTGAGTATAAGACTATGTTCTAGATTTCATTATGCTTATCGAGTGTGTTCATATCAATTGATTTGCATATATGGTAGAAGTTTCTCCTTTATCAAGTCTTGATCTCACCTAGTTAGTAATTGTCTTATTATGTAGGTCATGTTTAGTGTTCAAATTCCATTTAATCAAAGCTAAGATGTGGATACATTGACTAGTTTGTGTCTTGCATTATACCTATCCTCCATTTCCATTATCTTTTGATCATTTTGTGAACCTCTACATGAAAAATTGATGTATAGCAAACATTTAAAATTTTAGATCTAGTCTTTTGCTTATCTCATTAGTGTTTTAAGAAATCAAATAGAGTAGATCAACCATCATTTTGGTACATCACCATTATTATCTTAGGTTTCCATTTCAAGTTCTCTCTCTCTCTCTCTCTCTCTCTCTCTCTCTCTCTCTCTCTCTCTCTCTCTCTCTCTCTCTCTCTCTCTCTCTCTCTCTCTCTCTCTCTCTCTCTCTCTCTCTCTCTCTCTCTCTCTCTCTCTCTCTCTCTCTCTTCCTTGGTCATTAGTAGGTTTAGTGAAAAATGAGCTAAATGATGCATCAGAGGAGCTAGCCTCATTAAAAATCCTAGAGGTCTAACCCAAATATAGGTAACCCATAGCCTAAGGTCATTACCATGTTGAGATAGATTTGGAAGTAGGACCTGAACACTTCTGCTTCCAACTAATAATCTAGATATCTAATAGTAGACGCATGCTTGTGATCTTGGTCTCATAATTGGAATCAAATTCAAGATCATGTACCATAGTATTGGTTTTTCTCTCTTTTGTTTTCTTATTGTTAAACCATTTAGGTTTTATTTCTTGATGTAATTTACAACACTTAGATTTACCATGATTTTTATTTAAATGATTATAAAATGGATTTTCATCTTCTTTTTCAACTATATAAGTCATTTTTTGCTTACCTTTTCCTTTTAGATCTTTGTCCTTGCTTTCAGATTGCTTGGGTTTTTACTTAGGAAAGATCTCTTTAGGCATTTTCCCCTAGTTTCTAATTAAGTATATTTTACACAAATAGAATTCATATTAGTAAGATTAAAACTAGTATCATATGTCATAGATAAATATGTAACCCACCAATATACTTCATCAAAGTCTATTGTGTGTGTAAGATCATCTTCAAATAAAAATCTTGTTTCCTAAACTCCTGTGGATAATCTTGTACACTTTGTCCCTTAGCTTGCCTAAGATTTTCCCAATCCATCATGGCTTGTTGCATGTATCCTAAAGGATAAAATTACTTAACTTAAATCAGAAACAAATTCATTACAAGAATAAGTCACATTACCTTGTTAATTTCCCACCAAATAAGTATTGTACCACCCATCCAAACTATACCTAACTAAATTTTCACACTTTCATTTTCAATATTATGAATCCTATAGTATACATCAATCTTCTTGATCCAATAATCCAATGTGTCTACATTCAATTTTCCATTATATATAGGCAACTCAAACTTAATATCAAGATTTAAAGAGGGAAGAGACTTAGATATTTTTAATAGTTTATCATCACCTGCACTAGGAGTTTAAGGAGACCAAGGAATTTATTCTCTATATTTACCTTTATTTTCCTACTCAATTAACCTTTTCCTTTCCTAATAGAGCTCTTTTATCATGATTTTAATTTTCTCAAAGGATTGATGAAAGTCTTGTTATCAAACTGATTACCCTTCCATTGGTTTTGATAGACTTGTAGGTCATGTACCCATATTAGGATTTTACTATTCTAATTCACCTTCACCATGTCTATATATTGACCTAGTTAACATAAACAATCTACTTACAATCTAAAAATACTATTATCTGACATAGATCACCAACTTTGATACCAAACGGATCCATAGTTATCTAATTATCAAAATACTTAAACAATTTGAATAACCCAAAAAATGGATGTTTTGAATAGTAATCCCACTTTTTTGTAACTTTAAAAAAACACTATTTAAATATATTTTTACTAATAATATGTGATTAGAAAGGAAGTAATGTTTATGTGAAAATTAAGAACCAAATCAAAGAGAAAGATAACAAAATTTTGTTTACAAGGTTTGACAATTTGTCTATATGAGTCCATTATAAGCATGACTAATCTATTAATAATCAATAGAAATTTTAAAATTGAAGAGTACACCAAATTAATTTATAATTAACTTATACTTGCATCTCAAAATAATTCTCTTCACTATCTCTTTCCCACTAAAATATTCCTTCATGCATTTCCAAACCTCTTTATTGGCTTACAAAATCTTATCAAAGATTTATTTATCAACAATGCTTCATGCTCTTCAAATAAAACACCAACCTTTTATAGCCTTCCTAAGTTCATGGAATGTGTAGGTGGATTTATCAACATACTTTAAATAAAGGTAAGGGGATAAATCCCCTTCCCACGTGTTCAGTTGTGGGATAAGACTCATCCCATATTCAACACGTTTCTCTTTTTTTTTTTTAAACATAATTTTCCTCCATGTTTAAAGGCCACATACCACGTGGGGTTTATGAAAAGTGGGTGGTTTATTTATGGAAAAAGAGGTAATTCAATGGGTGCCATGTTAATATTTAAATGGCCCCATTTACATTTATCATGACCTTTAATTTCACATTAATGGAGTTTAAAGAATGTGAAATTACATAGTAAGGGAAATACGCAAATTAATTAAATAATGAAATATATATGGGTGGTTTGGTGGCTTATTGATCCCCCTCACATATAATTTTATTTTTTAACTTTCTTTTATTTTATAATTTTTAATTTTTTCACCTTGAATTCATTTTATGCTAGGTAAGATATTATTTTGGATTTATTTTCCTCAGTGATGATCCTCTTGGATCACAAATGGGGAAGTGCCCTCTATTTTATCTTAGATAGAGGGCACACCCCAAGGGTGAAAATCTACATGTTTAAATGTAAAATGATGAAAGGGTGATTTAGAGGTTGATGGGACCTTTAAAAAAGATGTTGATAGTTGTGTCACACCTGGACCAACATGAAAAACCACGCATAGGGGTTAGAAAACAAACAAAGTGGTCCAAACCTATAGGTATGTAAGTAGACCTAATAGGTCTAGTTTAGGCCTAAATCCCAATAAGGGGGTCAATACAATTTGTAACACTAGATAGAAATTATAATTCATTGGGACATGTTTATAGGAAGATATAAAGTGTGTTATAATTGTTATAATGCAAAGATCATAAGTAAGCCATTTCTTGGCTTAAGACTATCACAAGGTATGTAGAATGCGGAACAAAGCTTGAGAGGCTAAATTAAGGTTATAACACCTACATGGATGCTTAGAATAGGAGTTTAAGGAGTTTGGGAATGTTGAATAAGGTCTTGAGAAAAGACTTTATGTATTTTTTTAGGTTTTCAATGTCATACCTCTATGAACAAATGCTAAGGGTGAAAACCACTTGAAACACTCTAAAACCCTTGATAAATATATGATTGGTAAAATTAAGAAGTAAAAGCATATAAGGAAGATATAATGATAAATAAAGTGATTATATCTTGTAGAGGAATCCCTAGAGCTCCTTCCCGTACATTTGGATTTCATCTTACTTGTATGGATAGGATGAAAAAATGACTATTCTTGACTATTTTTGGTGTCTTGTAGGTACAAAAAGGTTTCAAGATATGTAACTTATTTTGGGAATGATATTAGAACTTGTCAACTTATAATATACATTTAATGCTTTAATAGATCTCAAAAGTATCTATGCAAGTGCCTTCATCTTAGCCAGTCCAAACGAGCATAGTGAACAAGTTAGTGAGAAGGCGAATAATTCAAGTGGGATGCCTTTTAACATCTAAATAAATAATATAAAGGTATGAGGGATATTTAAAAGTGTCATTTACTCTTTTTTATGGAATAGTTTGGAAAAATTAAGACATCTTTGGTACCAAGTGTGTAAGGTGAGTGAAATAGGAATGATTAAGACTGCAGGTAGTGATAACTCTTGTCTAGAATAATCTTGGTGATTAGGGACACAAACAATGCATTTTGGGGATTTTTTATAACCCCTCATTCTCAATGAAATCATGATACTTATCCCTAGTTTGTTATATAATGTTCTAAAGAGGTCAAATCATGTAGGCAATTTCTTGACATGAAAATGAAGAGTCATATGCCACATTTCAAGAGTTTCATACTTTTAAGGGACATTTGTTCTATGAGACCTTGCATGGTCTATTCCATTGTAATCTTTCCTACATATTTAACTCCTTTTGTTAGCTTGACACATGTTCTAGTGGATTTTGGACTTCACTCTCTTCTCTCCTCTCTCAAATTCTATAAGTAATAGCCATTTTAGCTCTTGTAGGAAAATAACACTCCATGTATGGTAAAACCCTACTGGCTTTGACATTGTAATTTATCTTTGAATAATAAATAAAATTTTGGTTTTGAGTTCATGAATATTTGTCTAAGTGTGGAAAGTGATGTATGGTGATGTTAAGTGATAACCATATATCCTTACTTCTCCTTATCCTCTCATGTTTATGCAAGAGTTCCTATTATAATAGGTAATATAAAGTTTATCTAGTTTTTTAAGCTCCTTTAAAGTATACACTTATTATTAGAGTGTGAAATGTGCCCTCTAGTTCACTTACCTTGTGTTGCCTCATGCATATCACCTCTATATTGAAACACTTATTTTAGAACCTATTAGGACTTTGAAGCTAGTTTGTAGGTCTTATTTCTTAGTGAAATAAGTATGATGGTATTTTTTAAATACTTTTAGTGTATCAACCCTTTAGATTAGTTTCATTTTATACAAAATTTTATCTCTTTTCCCACAAATAACTAGTTAAATAGGTGATAAGCATTTCAAAGTATATTCAAGGAACTAGCCCTTAAACCTAGATGTCTACTTTTACTATAGGTAAAACCACATACCTATAAGTATTTCCATGTTACCAAAATCTAGAGGAAGATTGAAAACCCTCCTCTAGCATGTAAGATTTGATGACAACAGGACCCATAAACTACATACTTGGTCCAGTAAATCCACTTTCACCTAACCAACATTATTTTCTTAGGAAGAGTGACCAAATCCTAAGTGTGATTCTTCATAAATGAATAATAATCATCTATCATTGCATCATCCCAGTCTTTTATCTCATGAGCTTATGAAAAATATTATGGATCCCTAGATAATGCCTAATATAAAAGTCTAGTACCTATAAAATATGCTTGATGATGTCAAATAGGTGGAAGATCCTATATGAAAGGTGTTGCCTTAGAAATTGTAATACAAGCCCACATAGGCATAGTGGTAACACTTGTGTGAATATCATCCTCATCCTTTATAACCTCCTCAAGAATATCTTAAACTAGTTCCTCAAAGAATGAATCCTCAAGAGGAGGTGAATCATCAAAAGAATAAGAAGAAGGCATGGAAGAAGATGAAGAGTCATGAGATGTGAAGTGATCATCAAACTATAAATGTATTTGAAAATGAACATCATGAATATCAGGATCTAAAAGATAATAACTTCTCATGTTCTCACAATACCATAAAAAAATCAAATGTTTGATCTAATTATCTAATGCTTTCCTTTTTTTCTTTGGTACAAATGCCTAAGTTAGGCTCCTAAAAACTCAAAAAAATGAGACATCAATTTTGGTTATAGACCAAACCTCCTCTAGAGTCATATGCTCAAAATCTCTATGTGGTGTGCAATTTTGAATTTAGTTCACATAATTAGCTACCTTTACCCAATAGATAGTAGGTAAATCCTATGAAGGCATCATATAGTTAGCCATCTCCTTTAGAGTTTTGTTATTATATTCTTTTACGCCATTCTACTATGGAGTATGAGAAAAAAATGATGGTGAACAATACCCTAGGATGCTAAAAAATTAAATAATTCTTGATTGAAGTACTCCCCCCTATTATCTATATGAAGCTTCTTGATGCAATTCAAAGATTATTTATTTATCAAAGCTTTAACAACTTTGAAGTGAACAAAAACATCACTCTTATACTTGGCAAAATAGACCTAAGTATGCCTTGACAAATTAGCAATGAAATTAATTACATACTTAACTCTATTGAAATCAGTAGGAAAGACCATCAAATCACTGTGCACAAGCTCAAGTGGTGAAAAATCTCTCATGTACATAACCTTAGGAAATGTATCCTAGTGTTGTTTCCCTAATGCACAACTAGGGAAAACTCTATCAAGACATGAACTTCTAGGAAGACCCTATACCATACTATGAGTGCTCAAATCCTTCAAATATATATAGTTTATGTGTCTAAATCTCTCATGACTAAACTAACTCTTAGAATCTTCATGAGAAACTAAATAAGTCCTTATAGGATTAGTATCATCAAAACCATTAAAATAATAAATTTGAGAACTATAATCAACAACAGCCTATGAAATAAGTGTGTGTGCCTCTAAAAAGTCTCAAAATTCAGCACCCTATGGTGTGAAAGTCACTATCTTACCCTAACTAGAATGGTAAAAATGAAAAACTAAAAGTAGATTGGTGGTGATGTCTAGAACATATAATTCATAATTGATGTAGACACCATCTAGATGTATGTCACCCTTACCCTTAATAGAAATAAAGGAAGAATATCCAACCTCATTATTGAAAGTAGAACTCAGACCAAGAGATATAAAGGACTCCTTGAAATAAGTCATATGGTGTGAAAGACCAAAATATCAAACCCAAATATCTGAAATAGGTAAATGTGATATCTCAATAACATTAAGTGCTTTCCCATGCTCATGAGATGGATAAGGAGTTGAGATAGAAATATTATGTTTTCTAATAGAATCCTCTAAGGCTTGCATTCTCTTGAAACATCTAGACTCTTCATAACTAGTCCCCCCATAATAGGATCAAGATAGGCTAGAATTATTCTTGGATTTGGAAGATGGTTTGGGTTTAGATGAATTAGTGTTGGGACTAGGTATATTTTGAGATAGAGGAGTGTTCTTCTTCTTACCCTTAGTTTTCCCCTTATTATTAAGATGTGAGGCCACTAATAATTTTTTAGAGGTGGAAGACTTAAGGTGAGATAATTTTGATTCCTCTCTAGTAAGTCTCTCACAAAACAACTCTAGATCTAGCATTTTGAATGCAGAACCTAAGGCATCCATACTAGAGAAAAAGGTAGAAGAAAAATGATTTAGAATGGGCCACTCAACTTAGATAAAATCAATTACACACACTCTTCATAATTTTTATCTCATACAATCCTCTTCCACAATGTCAAAAAATGCTTAAACTTAGTGAGGTAGTCTAAAATGGGGGCAAAGTCATCTAGATTTAGTGAAGTAAGCTCCACTTTAAGCTGTATAGCTCTTAAGTGATCTACTTTCCCAAACAAACCCTTTAACTTAGTTCAAATTTTGAATGGAGATTCACAATAATCAAAATGAAACAAAATAATATCACTCACATATCCCATAATAAACCCCATACACTATTAAAAATGATCTAGGTAACAATTCAAGTGACGGGTCTACCCCATTTGATGACAGAACTTCTGGGAGCCATAATTTTTGCACCGTAGCTCAAATTGACTCACCGTTTGAACCATTAGAAATATAAGAATGAGGATAAAATGGTGAGATGGCATTGAGATATGATAAATGAAATTTCAACCTAGAAAACCCAATGGAAGTTCCCCAAATTTTAATTCTAGTAGTGTAGTCTAAAAATAGTAATTCCTTGAATTTTGTATTGTTGTAAATCATGGAAGTCAAACCAATTCATCTCCCTCAATATTGGTGACCTTACACATCCTAAACCAACATTAAAAACATGTATAAATGAAGATGTAACCCGAAATGAAAATCAAACATCTCTTCTCAGAGATAATCATATGTTTGGGTCTGCAAATTTGATCAATAAAACATTTCTTCTCAGAGATAACATTATTTAAATTATCTTTTTCTTATTTATTGAATTATCTTTCAACCAAATATTTCTATTTTTGGATCAATATCATTCACATATCCTCTAATCAACCCTATACACTCTTCAAACTTTCATGGTGTTGAAAGTTTTCAAATTCACATGTAAACTATGGTTGTGTTTCATTCATTAAGGACCATAATTATTTTCACTTTATGATTATTTACATTCAAGTAATCCATGTATGGTAGTTATGTGTAGTCAAATTCTCACAATGGTCAATACTAGAGGTATAATACATGATAAATAATCACCAAAGAGTAGAAAAAATGTAAAAAGGGTGCACAAAATCAGCACTAAGATAACCCCCTAAAATATTGTATTGAGGAACCACCCCCCCACCTTAATTTGGAACTTTATAAAAGTAGAAACTTTTTAAAAATTAATGACACCAATGAATATAGAATTGAAAACCATGCACTTTTGGAAAAATAGAACTAAAATCTGAGTTATGGTCCAAACTTTACAGGCATTACAATTTACCATAAATGGGTCAAAACATTAAAAAAACACTACAAATAGATTTTAATGACCAAAAGAGAAATAAAGGTGGGATTAAAACCACTCATTAGAATGATAATTTTCCATGAACCTATAAAAAGCAATCCAAATTTAAAAATAATCTTGTTGGTGACATTTTTGCTTATATAAGTCAACTATACTTCCTCTTGAGGCAAAAAATATAGCTTATAAAGGAAAATATTGAAGTAGCAGTTGTGTTAAGAGGATAAGAGGTGAGTGATAGTTTAAAGTTGATGAGAGAGAGAGAGAGTATTATGATTATATTGTCACTCCAAATTATCTCTTTGTCTAAGCAAACAAGATGGGATACCAAGGAGAGGGGGAAGAATGATGTCTTCATGCACCTCTAATACACCTACATGTAGTCCCAATTCTCCAAATAGTAGGGTGTTCACTCTTAAAACTCCACACAAACCTCAAAAAAAACCCTCAAATGTTGTACAAAAGACACCATGAAAGTGTTTTGATCTAATGGTTATCTAGAACAAGATCATGTAGGAGCTAAAAAATGCTAAAAATATATAGTAATCTACCAATGCACTTAGATCAACATGGATGTCACCAAATGTATTGTAAAATAATGGTTCATGTCTTAATAAACTTCATCAAAATATTCTATAAAGAGAAACACATGCCCCATAAAAGAAACTCCATGTAAGAAATACACTACTAGATATACAAGACACCACCTTAGACCCCCTCAACATAACCCACTTTCCATAAAGCACCAATGTAGTGACCTTTTCTCCTTGAAAATGTAAGCCTCTCTAACTTTGTAGGCATCTTAGATCCTATCTTCCAATTATCCTATCCTCCATGTAGTAGTTCAATCACCTTAGATCTTCAATGCCTCAGTTAACACCTAATATTCTTCTTCTAATATAGCCTAGATTTGGGCAAGACCAACACTAGATAAACACCATTCTATCCTTCCAATGTATAAGCTAAAATATCTAATGTTCACTATGCTACTGGTATAAAAGGGAACAAGTTTCTAACATAAATCCAATGCCAAGAAAATAAATAGTAGAAATCAATGTAGAGATCCCTCTTATGCATTCAATCGCTCAACACTCCAACATAGTCCAAAAAAGGCTCCATGCTCCTCTACTCCAATATATTCTTGGATTTAAATGATCATAAAAGGGAAACAATTCCAATGCCAAAGCTGAAAAAATGAATTAAATTATCTAAAAATTCCAAGATAATGGATTGTTGTAACTTTGTTAGGGTCTTTGTACCATGCTAAGAATGGTAAAAACATTCCTAGAATCTAAGATCCAAAGAGTTATCAAAAAATAAAATCACATGTAGTTGCAAACAAATGAGTTGTAAAACAAGACAACCCAAATGATTATCATAAAAGAGATACTAGTACAATAGGAAGCCCTTACATAAACAGGCAAGGTAAAATCAGAAACTAGCCTAACTAAGCAATATGGGGTAAATCCTCACATAAGATAAACTAGAAAAAATATGAAATACCTAGATAATAAATATTAAAAATTAGAAATAAATACTCTAATAGGTTGATCAATTCATGTAAATACAACAAGCATATCAGACTTATCTTAATCTAAAGTATAATTAAAATGTTGTGGCCATATCAAATACTCTACTTATAGAGATAACTCTTTAAAAATAGTTCCATTTGATTCATTGGGTGATATTAATCTATGTGTGGACCAATTTTCTCAAATTACTTAAGTAGATGACATGTTTAATGTCTCATTCATTAAAGAAGTGACTGTGGCTTCTACTCAGGACCATATGCCAAATACAATGGATAACATGTAAGTGTCTTTCAATTCAATACAAGGTGAGTTAAATACACCAAAAAATAATCTATAATAAGTACCTCTTACCAATACCATGAGTGGTTTTTAACATGGGGTAAGAATGTCTAGTCCCCAACCACAATATGTTACTCCCACTCCTCAACCAACTACTTTTTCAAGAATGAAATAGTAGGGGATAAGTAATCAAGTACCAGCCAATGTTTTACCTCAACAAGTGTCAAATGTTATCCCACCTCAACAAGTGATAGATAATATTTCATGGTCATAAACATTAAACAATTTACACATCAACAAAGGTTGAACACTATGTTGCCTCAATAAGTGGAAACACATTTTCCACCTCAATAATTAGCAATGAATGTACCTCAATAATTTTAGACCAACATACCTCAATAGTCACAGATGTTGTTTAAATAACAACACATTCCTATTGGTCAAATAAAAATACCAAACACTTGATAAACATCTAGTTGCCAACATGTATTTATTCAACAAAGAGATGTCAACATCTAACAAGTACCTATTAGGCAACCATTACCTTTTACCCAACATGTGTCACATATTCAAAGATAAGGTCTTAGTTAATAACAAGCACTTTTTATACCATTGAGCTCGACTAGTTGACAATAATTTCCTACTCAAAATTAGCATGCATAATACCTTCCACAAAGACACACTCTTCCATCACAAACTCATTTCCCTCAGAACCAAGGCCATATTCCAAATACAAATCATAATATTTACCAATAACATATGTAGTATTAATAGCCTAATCCCAATGTGCAAATGCATATTCCTAGTAGATTGGTGATGAGGCCACCAATTGATCTATTTTGTAGCCTCATCCATACCTAGTATATATCTTTTTGTATGTAAATCCCCATAACCATCCATGACTCTATAAATGAATGAATGAATTTCTAATTTTATGTGTTCATTTAATATATATATATATATATATATATATATATATATATATATATATATATATATATATATATATATATAATATTGATGTTTTTTCCTTGATTAAGATAATACTTATGTAACTTTATTTAACAAGCATTTGAAAGATAATATAAGACTGTATGATCTCATTTAGGCATAACTCTTATAGGCTACTCATAGTAGTTATAGGCTCCACTTATAGGTTTCCTATAGTAATTATAGGATCCACCTACAGGATGCCCATAGCCACTATAGGATTTCCCATAATAATTGTAAGATCCACCTACAGGCTACTGATAACCATTGTAGGTTGCCCATGGCAACTATATGCTTCACCTATAGGTTTTCCATAGCCACTATAGAGTACCCATAATAACTATAGGTTTCACCTATAGGTTACCTATAGACACTATACAAAATAGAGTTATTGTTATGATTGGATCTTAAGGACACATCCAATTGTATTGATAATCGAATGGATGATTATAAATGACCATAGCTATTGTATAGACTCCCTACATACAAATAAATTTGAATGTATTACGAAAGATGATAAATACAAGGACAATGAGAAGGAGACAAAAGGAAATAAAACAATAAAATAGTATACCTTGTCCTTAACCTAGTTAAGCCTAAAATAAGTAACTAACCACTTTGAAAACAAAAGGAAATAAAATAGAAAAACAATATACCTTATCCTTAACCTAGTTAAGCCTAAAATAAGTAACTAACCACTTGACTAGGTTAAGGATAAGGTATATTGTCTTTCTATTTTATTTCTAAATAAGTTACTAACCACTTGAAGGTTAATCGAGTAAGTTTCTAAAGTATTTTTATTTTTCATATTTTGGTGTCTTTGGTTAGAATTTAATAAATTGTCTTCTATATTTAATGGTATAACCTGGATCAGATTACAAGTTAGTGACATTGAAATTTAGACTGGATAGTTAATAGAACTATAAATGTCATTGTATTGTAATATTCTTTATCAATCTTTAATCGCTATAGATTTGAGTAATGATAAAGTTGATTCTATAAGAAGATTTTACAAATCTCTCAGAGAAGGATTTGAACTCAGTTTTAAATGAGGAAGGCCCCCCTCGAAAGGAGTTATAGTGAAGATCCTAACCCTCCTTAGTTAAGAGTGTGTAAGTTAATTTCAATATTAATAATATTATATAAAGTGTGATGCATGCGTGATTTATAAATGTGGAGTATTTATGTATTTTCATCATAATAGTTTTATAGTATAACTATTTGATAAATTCAACATAAGTTCATTATATTGCAACTAGTAAAATAAGATGATTTATGAATCAATAATGCATATATAGTGCTAACATATTTGAAAAACATATGCACCCTAGGTTGATAATTAATGTTAATAAAACTCAATAATATGGTATACACTAGGTAATTAATCTACACAACATTTTGGCACCATTATCGAGGAGGGTATCAAATGCATATATAGTGCTAACATCTTTGAAAAACATATGCACCCTAGGTTGATAATTAATGTTAATAAAACTCAATAATATGGTATACACTAGGCAATTAATCTACACAACATTTTGGCACCATTATCGAGGAGGGTATCAATTATTATTTTCTAAAATCAATCATTAATTTTTATGATTGGTTAATGCATTGTTCTACCTAGCAAGGCAATTCGAGTGAGGACACTATGATGTATTATGTTAGATGTCTAAGTTTATGGAAATATAGTTCCAACTAGGCAAGTCAAGTGAGGGCACTATAGTGTCTTATGCCATATGTCTATGTTTTTGGAAGTAAATAGTGCATAGCCTTGAATGCCTCTTTGCAATCTTATAATTTACTTAGTTCATATTTTTAGGGCGTATTTCCAATGAGAGTGATTTATTTTCCACAAAGTGTGGCTTTAATTTTATTTATTTTATTTCATATTTTATAGGATAATTTTCCTACTTTCATTTCCTATTTTCTAGGACAATTTATCTACTTTCATTTTCTACTTCCTAAAGTAATTTTACCACTTTTTAATAGATAACTTTACTATTTTATAAAATTTAAATTTAAATTCTAGTTATTTTGATTTTTTCACTCCTTTTATACTTTTTACTTATTATAAAATGACCTCCTATAACACTCGAAAAATAAAAAGACACTAATCCTATGAAGGAAGGAACAAGATAGCTAAAAGGTGTAGCATAATATTTATGTAGAGAGAAATAGATTATTGAGAGAGATTCTTACCAAACAAGCCACAAGTTGCGACTAGAAAGAACCACAAGTAACTACAGTAACAAAGAATCTTTTTGAAAAATATACCATAAGCTAGATGGATCTTGTGGAAGAAAACACTACAAACCAAAGGAAACATCTTGTAGAAGAAGTACTATTGGCTTTGAAAAAGGAAACAAAAGTAGAGGAAGAATTAGCTTAGTCAGTAAAGAAAAATGAAAGAGAAGAACTTATCAAACCAAAAACTCTAGAAATTAGCATTATAATAGCATTCCATAAAGGATTTATTAAACAAATCCAATAAAGCTTAACAGAAATTTCAAATTTCTCATTAGGAAAAAAGATTGTAGAGAAGCAAATAAACATTTACTATCATAATAATGAAGGGACTAATACATAATTTGAAGACATGATCCTAAGTACCTTTGGTATCCATATCACAAGAAAATCCATCATGAAAAAGGAGACTTTGTGGATAACAATGGGACTCCAGACATAGTTACTTTTGAATTTCCTATTCTAGATGCAATAGGTGTAAGACAAATGAAAAATATCCCACCCTTATCCTTGCCCAATTTTAGAGGTACATTCTTAGAAGACCCAGAAACCCTTTTTTTCAAGTTTGATATCCTCTATAGAAGTTATGATGAAAGGTAGGATGCATAAAAATTAAAACTTTTTCCAACCACTCTTAAGGGCTTAATACTTCATTGGTTCATGGGACTAGGTAGTAATATAGTATTCACTTGAGAGGATATGAAAAATAAATTTTTGGATAAGTATCAATAATATGGATGAGGAAGAAGTTAAATAAGAAATGACATCTTGAGGATGACTCAAGAAGGGGATGAATGTTTGAAAGACTATGTTGAATGGTTCATGTTTAGTGTACATAAATTCAAACAAAGTGTACTAGGAGAAGAACCTCTGAAACTCATCTTCTTGAAAGGAGTCTGAGAAGACTATCTATAATCTTTGGACCTAATGAGTGGGGGAGATATCTCCCATCTACCATTTATAGACATCAAGGAATTGAGTAAGAACTATTCTAGGTCTACCATGAATAAAGTTAGGGGCAACAAGCTTCCACTAGC
Organism: Torreya grandis; assembly: GCA_037957365.1. Lineage (NCBI taxonomy): Eukaryota > Viridiplantae > Streptophyta > Pinopsida > Cupressales > Taxaceae > Torreya > Torreya grandis. The sequence goes on from JARHVA010000865.1 coordinate 14,647, forward strand.
AGGTACAAGTGGCCTATCAAAATCTAAAGTTAGTAACCTATTACAAGATATGAAATAGGATATAATTAGTAATTTAGCCACCCAAATAGATAGCTTACACTCTAGACAAAAGCAAACAACCTTGGATTAAGCTTTGATAATATATTATCCAAATTATAAGAGGAAGAAGATAGATTGTAGGTGTCATGAGGTTTGGTTTAAAGTAGATAACATCATAATTGAAGAACTAGAAATAGTAGAGCTACATGTTGTAAGAGGAGATGGAGACTAGGTTTTCTATGTTACACAAAGGAAACCATGGGTTTAATGACCATATTATCTAGGTATGGAACAAAATCCAACTTTTGTAAATTCTACCTCCTTTAATTCATAATTTTCAAATACTACTCCCAACTAGACTAGTCCATGGATAAATGTCTCACCTCCTAATTTCAACTATCAGCCACCTCAAACAAGCTACTCCACCACCTCCTAGTAACCTCCATAAAATACATCCCTACCTCCTAATTTTAGCTGGTAGCCACCTCAAACAAGCTACCCCACCACCCCTTAGCAACCTCCACAAAATGCATCCCCACCTTGGACATAAGCTTGACAATCACCCCAAGTCCCACCATTCACAAACCAATGGTAACAACCCTAAAAACCCAACCATCCCTAGGAAAACCATCAAGGATTATTTCCTCCACAATAACAATAACAACCTTTTGATCTTATGCCCAATACTAAAGCTGCACACAAACCTAATTAGTTCCTTGTCAAACCCATAGAGAACCCTACAAATAAGATAGTTCAACCAACCTTCAGTACTGAACCTATCTAGTAGTCATCATATACAATGAACATTAGTGAAGTTGACCTATGTTTAGGGAAAGTTATACCACCTCCAACCCCACCCATAATAATGGAGTCAGATCAAGAAACTCTATAAGATCATGCTAACCCACCTTCATCATGATAATAACTCTCTAAACCAATAGATAATGTTGTTACTAAAGCAACCCCACCATTTCTAAAATAGCTTACCCTTCAGTGCCATGTAATTGAGCCTAAATTTGATTTCATAAGATAGCTTTAAAATATCTATGTTAAAATTCCCCTCTTTTAGGCCATCAAGGATGTTTCCATATATTCTAAAGTTATTAGAGACTTATATCTATGTAATCTTAGAAGGAAGAAGAAGGATCCCAATATAGTGCATATGATTGGCTAGCTGTTAGACCTTATGCTGGGAAACACCCTACCAAAAAAATATTCAAATATAAGTTACCTAATAGTAACAACCCGGATCCATCATCAATAATTGGTTAATACATTTATAGACTTAAAAGGCTATAATAAATTTAATGACAACTGAAACCATGCATAAACTATAGCTGAATAACATTCATCCCACATCTACAATGCTATAAATGGCTAACAGGTCTACAATCAGACTAGAAGGAATCATTGAATATCTTATCATTACTGGAGATTCTTGAGAGTATCCTACATATTTCATTATGCTATAGCCTAAGTCTAATTTATTTGGATATCCTCTTAGCTTAGGACATCTTTGGCTTGCCACAATTAATTCCTTCATTAGGTGTAGATTAGGTGACATGTTGATCTCTAATGGAAACCACACTAATAAATTAGTTCTCTATCCCCTAGCGTAGCTAGCCTTGGCACCAGAACATACATTATAGGTTGAAGAAGATGAGATAGAACAACCTCCCTAGATTCCTATATTCACCCTAGACCATACATGCACCTTGGTTGATTAGGAAGATGATGCAATTATCTCTAATGTTCTCCTAAATAATTACAAAACTCATTCTACAAATCTCAGCCACCTGCAATGTGTTGAGTTCATTTGGGAAGCAGATAAATCTGATGCATCTGTATAAGAAATATTCCACTAGCTACTACCTCATAGCTACATCTAAACAAAATATATTAGAAATATAGAAATAATTAAAGCACTCTCATGACAAGTTGAAATCACTTTAGGCAAAACATTGCTTATTAATAGCAAGTTGGAGTTAAATGAGGAAAAGTGACTAGCCAGCATGTTGCATGCAAACCAAGATAATTTTGTATGAGATTATGAGGACATGCATAGAATCAACCCATAAACATTCACAAATCATATCTATATCAAAGAAGAGTGCCAACCAATTAGACAACCACAACGAAGGATGAATCTATCTCTTAGAGAAATAGTCAAAGTGGAATTGCAAAAACTAATAATTGCTAGATTTATATGCCCCGTCTCAGACAGTTAATGGATTTTACCTTTGGTAATTATACCAAATAAAAATGGAGAATGATGTGTAACTTAAATTAAATGTAAATTAATACAAAAATTAGAAAGGATCATTTTACTCTACCCTTCATTGATCAAGTGTTGGACACACTAGCAAGGAAGAAATATTTTGCCTTTTTGGATGGCTTTAGTGGTTACAACTAGATTAGCATTGCTCTTGAGGACTATGAGAAGAACATCCTCATCTATCCTTGGGGTAATTATGTTTTATTACCTTTTTGGGTGTGTAACACTCCTACAACATTTTAGAGAGCTATTTTGAGTATCTTTGTAGATATGGCAAATGAATATGTATAAATTTATATGGATGTCTTCATTGTTTATGGAGAAACATTCAATAAGTGCCTAAAAAACCTAGAGAAAGTGATACAATTCTATCAAGAGCACAATTTATATTTAAGTCATAAGAAATGATACATGCTTATGATGGAAGGTATTATCTTAGGCCACCATATATCTACTGAAGGAATTAAGTTTAACCTTGTAAAAATTAGCATCATAAAAAATCTCCCTATTCCTCAAAAACATAAAGATGTTAGGAGTTTTTTAGGACATGTTGGTTACTATAGGAGATTTATAAATAATTTTAGCAAAGTAAGAGCAGCATTGGTCACTCTCTTGACTAAATATGTTGAATTCATATGGACTCCTACCTGTGATACATCCTTCAAATAATTAAAAGAATTATTGACCACCACCCCTATTCTGCATGGTCCTGATTAGAATATTCCCTTCCATATTCACACAAAAACCTTAGATACTACCTTATGATATGTGCTAGTCCAAAAATAAGGATCACTCAATTATTCCATTTATTTTATAAGCAAGAACCTACAGGTAGTAGAATTAAATTACATAGTTATTGAAAAAGAGTTCTTGGTAGTAGTCTATTCTATCAACAAGTTCCATCACTACATCAAAGGGTATCAAGTCTTTGTTCATACAGACCACACAACCATTCAGTACCTTATAAAAAAACTATTCATCCCCACTAGAGTGATAAGATGGTTGTTCTTATTACAAGAATTTGATATCACCATTATAGATAAGCCTGGTAAGGACAACATCATGGCTGATTACTTATGATGCCTATAATTCCCTAAAAAGATACCATAGTGGATGACTCATTTCTAGTGGGAACCTATTCTCACTCACCCTTAACACACTTTGGTATGTTGATATTGATAAATACCTTACCACAGGGTTTCTCCCACATCACTTCTTCCCTAAACAAAGAAGAGTTTTGATTCAAAAAAGTGGCAAGTATTCATGGCTATCCAAATTTATTTTCTAAACTGGGCCTGACTTCATCTTTAGAAGATGTATTAGAGAAGATGTAGTTATATATATCCTCAAAAATTGGTATGATGAACCCTATGGAGGGAATTTTTTAGCCAAGTGTATAATAGAAAAAATCTTGAATACAAGATATTATTGGACCTCACTCCATAAAGATACAAAAAGAAATATTTCTCATTATGATAGATGTTAGTGTATGGGAAGACCTACACATTTAGATGAGATTCCTTTGTAGCCTAAAATGGTGCTTGAACCATTTAAAAAATGGGTCCTAGACTTTGTAAGACCTTTTGATCCAAAATCCACCAACACAGAGTACATCCTTGTATGTACTAACTATGTCACTAAATAGGTGGAGGTCAAGGCCCTTATACATGTCAGGGATGAGAAGGTGGTATATTTCCTCTATGAAGAAATATTCATAAGATATGGTGTGCCATGAAAAATAGTCACTGATCAAGGACCCCAATTCACTATTATTTTAATTACTGCTTTCATCAAACAATATGAGATTAGGTTAAGAAATCAACTTGATATCATCCACAGTCTAATGGACAAGTGGAAGTCACCAACAAGGAGTTAAAAAATATTTTAACCAACACTATTAGTATGTCACATAAGTATTAGGAGGATAGAATTCTTGAAGTTGTTTGGACTTATAGAATCATGTAGAAGACTACTACAAGCTTCACCTCATATGAGTTGGTATATGGGAAGAAACCTATATTTCTAATATAATTTGAGCATAAAAACTTATAGACATCACTATTACTTAGGATTGATATATTTGAAGCACAAAAATAATGGCTTATACAATTGAATGCCTTAGATGAATATAGATAGTAGGCATTATAGACCACAAAACTTGTATAGCACTAGTAGATTAATTGGAATGAAAAGTACATTAAGACCAAGTAATTTAATGTAAGAGATTGGGCATTTCTTTTTTATTCAAAATATAAGGATCACAAGGGTAAACTCTAGAGTAAATATCTTGGTCCATTTGAGATTGAGCATGTTTTTGCCAATGGAGTAGTACAACTCCAAACCATTAATTCGATAAGATTTTATCTCCTAGTTAATGGCCATAGACTAAAGTTTTATAAAAAGCCACTCACTTAGAAGGATTTTTCTAAGCACATACACACACAATTATACAATGGATACAATGATGTGCTAGATCAACATGATGTCTCACCAGACAAAGGGAGAACTAGCCAATAATAGATAAAGAAAGAGAGGAGGACATCTTAGTCCTCCTCTAGCATGAAGACTTAGACCTTCACTTAGTCCTTGTCTAGTCACCCTCAATATTGACTTGGTGAGGATCTAGAATAAACATTCTACTACAAGCAGTAGTTAGAGTCAAAAAATTAATGAAAACCCTTTTTTAGGCATTGTTAGCAGTTTTTGGGTAGAAAACCAACCTACTAATTGCCCAAAACTATAAAATGGGCCTAAATATAAAACTAACTTGTTATTTATTTAGGGGTAAAAATAAAATAATGAAAAATAAACAATCATTATGAGTAAACTGATCATCCTCCTTCAGTTGTTATGGGATCTTCTATAGCTACTGTAGGTACCTCCTTTAGTTCTTATGGGCTCTTTTATAGCTAATCTGGGCACTTTTCCCATAGCTAGGCACAACCTTATAGCTACTAAAAAAGCCATCTTTGGTTGATTTAGGCATACCCTAACATGACTCTAAGCATATACAAGATGGTTTCTCCCAAACTCTAAGCGATAGCCTTGGATATGAGCTTTTGAGCACACATGGAAGACACTAGACCAACCAAAGGAGGAATGAAGAAGGATTAGATTAGAAAAGTCAAAATTTTGCTTAGGCCTAACCCTAAATAACAAGGCAAAGTCACTAGACATAATCCATAGGTAGTAAACAACATAAAGATAAATCATGTAGGCTCATGTAATGGAAGATCAAAAAGTAACAAAACCTTTCACTACCCCCTTCCATGTTCATGTAACACCTGACTTAGATCACCTATCTTTCTAATAACCATCTTGTTGTATAAAAAAAAAATATTTCATCCAAGTCTAATACCCATATTCCAGTTTTATGCATGTTGTCATGACACACATGTAGGCAAGCTAAGGACACCATTGAAGCCTAACATCCTATGTTGTGATCTCATCATTACTTCAAAAGGGGCCCACTTTAGTCTAGTTAAAACTACAAGCACAATCATTACATTCTATCAAATCACTTACATGTAAACACTCACTTGCATATCCTTGATGTAACCCTAGGTAAACTATTATAAAAGGTACATTGTATATTTGATCATTGAAAAGTATTCATTATTCTAATATAACATGCATGATATTTAAAAGTTAATTAAGTTATGAAACATATCATTAATTAATACCCCTCAATTCATACTTAAAACCACATGATGATGCCCCAAACCACACTTATAACCCCAATTATGAACCCATCTATCCCTTCCATCCTATTCACTCATGCCACTTGAGGACATGTGATAGCTCACATGGGAGGGAGGATGATATGGGTGAGAATATCATGTACTACAATATCCAAACATGTGGAACTAAATGCCATAATGAAGCCATAATACCCTATAGGGAAATAAATAAATTTCATTACTTATTTTTTCAAGTATCACATAAAACTAAAGCAACCTTACAACTTGTAACCGTGCAACCTATAACCACAAACTAACATTATTGAAAAAACACTTACTTTTCTATAGGTATATTTTTATAAGTAAAACAAAGTGTATTGCCTATTATTGGTTGAAATTATTGGTAAAAAATATAAACTTAGAAGAATGGGAGGGTTAGTTGTAAGGAGAAAACCCATAGATCATAGGCAAATTTAAGGAGACCAAACTAGTTTGGTTATTTTCAATAGAGCTAGTTAGATCACCTATTTTGAGAAATTATAGAATTTATCAAAACCCCTTGCTAGGGAATTTGTAGTATACTTTAATTGAAACCAAGCTACTATACATGGCATCACATTCCCAATCATTGAAGAACTGGTGAGCCAGGCAACTAGGCTATCAATTATAGGAGATAACTGGCAAGACAAACCCAATGGTCAAGAAGCTAGATAATAGTTTTCTTAGGGAAATGAAATATTACTATTGAATAAAGGTGGTGTGGAAAGACTCAACTTACCTATAGTTGAGAGGGAGATAGCCTCATACATCATCATACATATGACTTGTGAAGGAAGGTATTCCCTAATTTATACTCTTTAGTTTGAATTTTTGAATCATTTAATGCATGATAAAACCATTAATGTTCTAAATCACTTATGGAACATTCTAAAAAGTATGTCCAAATTATAATATAAGGGTACTAAAATAACCTTATCTCATCATTTCCTAATATGGTTGATAATTAAACATGGAATAAACTCTATCAGACCTAATCTAAGTTGGAAATGATTTTTATCCCTAAGGAACAATGAAACTTATCAAGAAAAGGGTAATAATGAGAAAAAAAACCCCTAAAGAATAGGCCCAAAAAACTATACAAGAATATTTTTTAGGAATTAGTGATAATGGTCAACCCATAGCTACTGAGGGTCCATTTGAAATTGCTACAGATAGAAGAAAGAAAAGGAAACTAGTCTTACCTCCATCTGACATAGAAGAAGGAAGTCCATAGTAGCATCTTATTTCTCCCATTGTTTCCTAACCAAAAATTTATCTTTCCACTATGGCTTCTTTAGGACAAGAGGAAGTTCTTCCATCAAATACTACACATAAAGAACAAGGTCCATCAACCACCCCTCTAGAAAAGAAGATGAAAAATGAAGAAAAAATCCACTATATCAAGAAGGAGACCTCCTCCTAGGAGATCTAAAATAATTAAGAAACAAAATAAAACTACAACCTCCTCACCTATAAACATTAGTGAGGAAGAAAAGCCAAAAAAGAGCCCAGGTTTTGAAAGATCCAATATGGGTTTGAAATTGAAGAATGGTCTACTAATGAGGAATCTATCAAGGAAGAAGAAGGATAGTCACCCCAGCCATCTAAATTCACTGAAGAAGACATTAATCTCCTCAAAAACATTTGGTATACAAAAGAAGAATTGAGAATGGAAAATTGAACTACAGTAGAAGAGGAATTGATTAAAGAATAAACTATGGAAAGAGAAGTAGAACATGAGATATTTCCCCATGCCTATGAGTTCCAAATATTGGATCAAGATATGAAATAAATATATAGGCTAATTAATGAAATAACATAATTAAAAGGAAAAAGAGGATTTGAAATACTTCTAGGGGTAACATAGTTTTTATAACATTCTATGGATAGAGAAAAGGTATTGGAGGAACCTACGACAGCTTCCCTAGAGGAAATTACACCAACTTCATCTACTTTGGCTATGGAATCACCTACAATAGATTATGATCTAGCTTTGGTACCCTTCTACCATAAATTTCCTCTTCCATTACCTAATAAAAAAATAACTATAGTAAAATAAGTTATTTATGTGGATCTTTCAACTGCCACACCTATAGAAACTGATGACCTCCAACATTTTATTAAGAAAAAATTTGGTGATGATGAAAATCATTACAAGAAGTTAGTCCAAAGAATTAAAGTATATGTTAAAACCAGAGAATAAAAAGTGGACTTGGAATAAAAATTAGAAATAGCTAAAACTAGGATCAAGTATTTGAAGGAAAAGACTAATAAAATGCATGAAACCACTGAAATGTTAATGGGGTGTAAAACACCTTCTTAGGTGTATGATGTCTACTTAGAAGAGAGATGGTTTAAATTCAAATATAATATGATCTATAATTATTAGTATTACATGGTTTATGACTCAAAATATTTATTTGAAGTATATAGACATGTTGATCCTAACCTCAAAGCTCACTTAAGTGAGTTTTACATCCACCAATATGTTGTACCTAGTAATATAGATTGGAAACCAAACATCTACTTAGGGGATGTATAACTGAATGCATTTTATTCATATGTTCTTAACAAAACAAGAAGAATGAAACAAGTGGAAGAGTATTAAGAAAAATAATAATAAGATACTCTGATGATCAGGGGTGAATCAATTGATCTAGATGTTGTAATAGAAGAATGGATCTCCTTCACAAACTCAAGTACTCCATAAGAATGGGTTATCAAGAAATAGGTAGAAGTTTAGAATAATTATTTGAGTCTTATGGAAAGAGATGGAAATAAAATTGATCTTTCTTATTCTCATAGATGGGAAAAACTCTCTAATGATTTAAAAAGAAAGGAACCTTACTCCCCTCAAAACCTTATGGAAGCCATACACAAAGTATACATGTATATTGAGCTTGTTAGGAACAGAAGGGTAGAATGGTTGGAATTAATGTTTCAACCTCCTTTGTTTTATTTCCCAATTCTTGAATGGGAGGGAGGGAAAGGTCCTAACTGATAGAGAGCCTAAGAAGAAAATATGGGAGAACATTGATGATTCTAAAGGATTCTATATCCTCTAAGGGTCAGGTTGTACTGAGCCCCTTGATTTCAAAAAAAATCATGGTTTCAAAATACAACCAAGACTTGATCGAGATCGAGTAAGAAGTTAAGTAAGGGGGTATGATGAGGCCACCAATTTCTCTATTTTTTATCCTCATCCATACCTATTATATATATTTTTCTACGTAAATCCCCATAACCATCCATAACTCTACAAATAAATGAATGAATTTCTGATTTTGTGTGTGCATTTGATATATATAGTTATGTTATGAATTATTAATGTTTTTTTCTTGATTAAGATTATAATTGTATAACTTTATTTGAAAAACATTTTAAGGATAATGTAATACTATAGGATCTAATTTAGGCACAACTCTTATAGGATACCCATAGCAATTATAGGCTCCACCTACAGGTTGCCCATAACAACTATAGAATCTACCTATAGGTTTCTTGTAACCACTTCAAGATTGCATGTAGCAATTATAGGCTCCACCTATAGGCTACCCATAACCATTGTAGGTTGCCCATAAAAACTATAGGCTTCACCTATAAGATACCCATATCCATTATAGAGTACCTGAAATAACTATAGGTTTCACCTATAGGTTATCTACAACCACTGTACAAAATAGAGCTATTGTTGTGATCAGATCTAAAAGACACATCTAGTTGTCTTGGGAACTAAATAGATGATTGGAAAGGACCATAGCTATTATAAAAAATACCTACATGCAAGGAAATTTGAATGCTCTACCAAAGATGAGAAAGATAAGGACAATAGGAAGGAGACAAAAGGAAATAAAATAGAAAAACAATATACCTTATCCTTAACCTAGTCAAGCCTAAAACAAATAACTTTGATTACTAACCACTTAAAGGTTGACTAGGGTAGTTTCTAAATTACTTGTATTTTTCCTAGCTTGGTGTCTTTGGTTAGAAGTTAATAAACTATCTTCTATATTTAATGGTAGATCCTAGATCAAACTAAAAGTTGGTGAAGATGAAATTAAGATTGGATAGTTAATAGAACTATAGAAGTCATTGTATTGTAATATTTTGTAGCAATATTTAATTGCTACAAATTTGAGTAATGAAAAATTTTAATCTATAAGAAGATTTTTCAAATCTCTCAGAGAAGGATTGGAACTTAGTTCTGAACAAGGGCCCCCTCAGAAGGAGTTGTAGTGAAGATCTTCACCCTCCTTAGTTAAGAGTGTGTAAGTAGATTTCATTATTAATATAATTATATAAAGTGTGATGCATGTGTGATTTATAAGTGTGAGGTATTTCTATATTTTTATCACAATGGTTTCATAGTATAACTATCTTTTAGACTCAACATAAGTTCATTTTACTACAACTAGTAAAACAAGCTGATTTATGAATTAATAATGCATATATAGTGCTGATATCCTTGAAAAGTGTACGTACATTGGGTTCATAATTAATTTTAATCACACTAAATAATTTGGTATTCATTGGGTAATTATTCTACACAATAATTGGTCCATCAAATCAATGTTCCAAAATATTCCATAGCTCCACCATACAATGGTCAAGGTAATCCACCTTTGACTACCCAACCACAACCATAACCATCTATTCCATCAAGTTTATGAGCCCAATAATTAGAATAAATTAAAGATGTAATTACAACCATTCAAACAAAAAAGTAGACCAAGAAGTTCAAATTTGATGATGTGTGTTCATACCCATTTGACATGGATTATCTCCAAATACTATTTCCTCTAAGTTATGAGCCACCTAAATTTGACAAGTACAAGGGTAAAGGAGACCCTAGAGACAATCTAAAAGATTTTCTTGTCACTTTCTATCCATTGACCTAGATTGACATCTACCTATTTATTTTTCCTTGAAGTCTAGATGGAAAGGCTTTGGAGTGGCTTATTAAGTTTATAAATAACTCAATATCAAACTTTAATGATCTATCAAATAATTTTTCACAACATTTATCCTATAATATTGAGCATTTGATTTCAATAATGGATTGAATCTAGGCCAAGCAAAAATTTGGTGAGTGTTTTTCAAGCTACTTACAAAAATTGAGAGTGCATGATAGTTGCTTCACCCATAACTACTAAATAAACAATTAGTAGCTGTGTTTACCAAAAATTTGCATAGTAAAATATCTTATCACTTAGAGCTTTAGTGTGTTCACACAATTAAGGAGATCATTGCAAAAGGCATACAGATCAAAAATCCCCTTATCAATAAAGGGATTATCAAGTTGTATTCCTTGAACTAGAATCAAAACCAAAAATAAAATTAAAGCCCAAGTCAGAGCCCTAATCTAGTCTAATTGCAAGCATAAACACCCACTTGAGGTAATAATAATGAAAAACCTAAGCTATACAATAAAAAAATAATGTTTTTAGTAATGAAGTCACTAATTCACATCATGTTTAAATGAAACAAACATTGTTTGCTCAACTTATGCCACAAATGAAGCTTATTCATAAATGCAACCTATTTAGTGATCATAATTTATGCCTCAGCCTAGGCCAACTTTCAACCACCACCTTTGAAAACCCCTCCTCCAAGAAGAAGACCCACTCCTAGAACTTTAGTGACCTTGGTGAGTCTATTAAAGTAGTGTTTCAAAAATTAGCTACCATTAATATGATTTGTTGGTCGATTCTAAAACACATTTCTAAAGGAATACCTTATCTAGATTGGTATAAAGATAATGAGTTCTATGAATACCATTGTGTTCATGGACTTTCTATATGCCATTATGTGTAATTGATGCACTTTATTAAACATATGATAGAAAATGGAAAGATCCAGTTGGATAATATAGCATCTACTTCCAATCAAAACCTATGTATCTACTGAAATCTTTTTCCACAACATAACAACACCAATCAACTATAATAACAAATAAATAGTAAAACCACAACAACAACATCAAAATAAAATGGACATAACCAAGGATAGAATTAATCCAATAAGTAACAAACATATCATGTAGATAACATAAGTACAATAAATTTATAGGTCATATTATAGGTGGTCATGTTTTTATCATTACCATTAACCTTAGACTAAATTCCAATAGACTAGGACCATCAACTAACAATTTGAATCAACCTCTCAATATTAGTAATCCTAATTTAACCTATGACTATAGCCAAGTGAAATAACAACCAAGGATTACCGGTTTAGGACATTATGCCAATAAATATTCATTACCCCATGAATGCAACCAAGTGGACAAATAATCCAAAATTATCCTCTCTAGTCCATCTCTATCATTTTATAGTTATGATGGTCCTGTACCCAATCTAAATTGCACAATCTCAACTCAATAGTCTAAAATCACCATCATATTCTCATAACCACCTACTAATGATCCCATCTTATACACTATGTTAGATATAAGTAAGCCAATTACCATAGTTAATGAAAAATATATGATATTGTATAACAACTCTAGAAGACACCTACAAAAATCTCCATTTTGTATTTGTTGTGTTTGTCTACCATCCACAAGAATATCCTTATAGAACTCCTAGGCCAATCCCAAGTGCCAAAGGACATTACACTAAACAAATTTTAAACTTTGTTTGGACACCTAGCCCCAGGCAAATGGTTAACCTTCGACCAAAGTGATATGTCAGCCCTTGGCCCCCTCCTTAATAACCCATTATACATTGAAGTTGTCATCATGCCAGACAAAGTTAAACATGTCCTCATAGATAATGTATCGAGATTGAATATTGTGTCCCTTAAGCTCATCAAGCATCTAGGATATACAATAGCTAACCTTTAGCCAAATACTATTACTATTAGGGCATATGATAATGAAGAGTGAGAAACACATTTAACTATTAGTTTACTAATGATAATTGGACCTTTAACCCACAATACACCTTACCATGTGCAAGACCTATATTTTTCATACAATTTGATTTTGGGAAGATCCTGAATACTTAAAATCCATGCAATCCCCTCAACATTGTACCAAATTATTAGGTTTACTCACTCTAGGATGGAGGTCACTATCCATTGTGATTTATATCCATATGAACACTACAAGCATTTGGAGGCTAAATATGAAATCTATAATTGCTATTTTTATCTAGACCCAATACCAAAGAAGGACAAAGACAAAGAGATACTTTTTTAATTACTAGAGATGATTACATAGGCCTAGATAGCCTTGCTTCATCTTCACATACACCTCTTATTGAGATGTCTAATCATTTTACTATTTCAGACAATGGTCTAGCTGAGTATTTTACCCATGACACATTCCATATAGACAAGATTCCATAGAATCCCAAGACCTATGCAAGGCACAGATCTAATCCAATTTATATGGAATGGAAATGAAAGGGAAAATTAAAGATTCATATCCCAACTCTTATTATTTTCACACCAACTACTAACCAAAAATAGGACCCACTTTCCAATGATGATTCATGGCTATAAATTGACAAATTGTTTGATTTCTACTGAAGTAGAAATTATCCCATACCTAACAAGATCATGGATAAACAAGCATATGAAGGCATAGCCTTGGGGAAAATTAACATGGTACTCTTGAGCCCATCTTTATAACTAGATACAAAGGAACTCATGGTCTTAGATTTAAACTAACTAGGGGTGACCCTAGATACCTTATTCATGTTCCAACACCAATGACTAGTGATGATGGTGTTGGTAGTAAATCAGATTATGATCATAGTATATATGAATATCTTATTAGTATGAAATTATTTGACCCACATACCATTCACACCACCATGCTAGTAATTTGACATTCCCTGCTTATCCTTTATCATCCTCAACTGATAGTTTGGGACCAATAAGAATCATAATACTTTTAAATGAGTTTGAGAATGATGAGGCATTTTGTTATTTTCTAGGCCTAAGAGATAATTTTCTATTGGAATACCATAAACAAGGGTTCTATATCAAATTGGATCCTACAACCTATTTTTGATAATGGGTGAACACCCTTAGCAAAAATAAAATAATAAAACATTGATGTCTTAAATTTAAAACCTTTTTGAGTAACTTTTGGATTAGGATAAAAGTAAATAAAAATGCTAGTCTCTTGGTGAAAACCTATTTCAGGTGCCACTAGATGGGTATGTTCACCCTTCTTCAAATGAAGCTCAAGAAACCACTAATAATGAACTTACTTTTGGGCCTAAGCTCAATACAAACGAAAAACATGCCTTTGATCAAATTATCTTATAATGTTTTATAGTTTTTGTTACATGTCCATTGTTACCATTAGGAGATTTAGATTCATCCTACTTTGGAGAAATTGAAGAACTAATCTAACTAGAGTGCTTTTCCATTACTAGCCAATCTACATCTTTGCCAAATATTATAGAAGATGTCTCAACTCTCCTAGTAGAGGATACTATAGAAGTCAACATTTAGACTCTAGAGGACCCAAATTGGATAAAACTAGGTGCATCTTTCACTAAGGAAGAACATGAATTTTTTATAGCCCTTTTGAGGTAGTTTATAGACATATTTGCATTAGCCTATTTAGACATACTAATTTTGAACCCTACCTTAGTTAGACACCATCTTGTTTTACATCCTGTTGCCAATCTTGTGAAGCAAAACTTTCATAATATGTATCTTTGTATTCCTATGTTATTTAAGAAAGAGATGGAAAAAAAATTAGAAGTGAGATACATCAGATCGATTGACTATTTTGAGTGGATATCAAACATTGTGCCTATCAGTATAAATCTAAATGGGATCAAAATTTGCATTGATTTTAAGACATCAATAAGGCCTTCCCCAAGGATTAATTTCCTTTGTTAAATATCAACATGATAGTTTATTCCATAGCTGGGTATGAAATACTTTCCATCATGGATGGATTTTTAAGATATACTTAAATCAAGATTGTACTAGAAGACCAACACAAAATAATGTTCACCACTCCTTAGGCAATGTTTTCTTATCAAGTCATGTCATTCAATCTCAATAAATTTGGGAAAACATACCAAAGGGATATGACCATTATATTTCATGACATAATACAAATATTTTCAAAGACTATGTTGATGACATATTGGGTAAATCTAAGACATGTAAAGATCATCCATCCATACTACAAAATATATTTAAATGACTTTGTGAGTCAAAGTTTTTACCTAATCCCAAGAAGTACATTTTCATTTTCACTTTATTAAAATTATTATGCTTTATTATCTCTCATCGAGGCATTGAATTCGATCTTGCCATTTTTTAATCCAATACTAAGATGCCACCACCTTCTAATTTGAAGTATCTCCATAGTTTACAAGAAAAAATCTAGTCTATTAGATGATTCATTTCATAGTTGGATGATAAATTCCATCCTTTCACTCATTTTTTGAAGAAAGGTATTAGATTTCTTTGGGATGAAGAATGTCAAAAAGCCTTTGAGCACCTAAAGGAATACCTAGTCAATCTACTTGTTTTGTTACCACCATTTCTACAATACCTATTTTCCACTGACACTTCCATAGGGGAAATATTATCCCAACATGATGAGTATGGGAAATAACACACCATGTAATATATAATTTATACATTGGTTTTGTATAAACATAACTATACATCAATAGAAAAAGATTATTTAACTATGGTTTTTACATCCCAAAAGCTATGTTATTATATTCTTAACAACAAGAACATAGTCATTGATAAATTAGATCCACTCAAGTATTTATTATAAAAAATAGTTTTATAAGGCCACATGGCTAAGTGGATCATGATTTTGAGCAAGTTTGAGATTGAGTATGTCAATCAAAAGGCCATAAAGGGACAAGTACTTGTAGACTAGATTATTGAAGCTCCCCTTTCAAATATTGAACCACTCACTTTTGAATTCCTAGATAAGTCCATCATGACCATCATATAAACACCTCCTAAATATCATCACTAGAAGCTATATTTTGATGGATCATTCACATCTCATGGATTAGGGTTTAGATTGATATTTATTACACTACAGGGGGATCTTATTCCCAAATCATTTTATATCAGCTTTATTTCTACCAATAACATGGATTAATGTAAATCATTTATTTTAGGGCTTTTAAAGTAGTAAAATGGAACATTCAACTTTTTTTGGTTCATAGTGATTCTTAGCTAATCATCAATTAGGTTAAAAACTAGTTCCAAATTAAAGATGATAAGTTGGTACCATACAAGGTGATGGTGGACATTATCAAGTAAAAAAATTCCCACATTCAATTTGAACACACACCTTGGGCCAATAAAATATTAATATATGCCATGAATAACATTATTTTTTTGATCTACATCATAAATAAGGTAAAACACTATTAGTTCCTTATTAAATATCTTCTAGCACCTGTTCATGAACCTTTGACCATTGAAATGATCTATGATATTATTATTATAAGTTATATTTGGTATTCAGACTTATATAACTACCTTCACAACCAAGTCATTCCACCATATCTTTTATGTAAACAAAAATCTTTCACACACCAAACCTCTTGATATAACCTACTTGGCCCAAACCTTTACCATAGAAGATTTAATCAAACTTTGTTTCATTATTTAAATTGAACATAACTAAATTAGTGTCAAGGGAAGTTCATGAAGGAGTTTGTATATCCCACACAATGGGTCCATCCTTATCAAAAATCTCATATGTACTAGTTACTATTGGTTAATCATGGATGTAGATACAATTAATTATGTAACAATATGTAACAAATTTTACAGGCATGAAAATTTGATTCATGCTCTGGCTAGAACACTCAAACCAATGACTAAACCATGGCCATTTTCAATGTGGGGACTTGATCTTATCAGGAATATTAACCCCACCTAATTATATGGCCATAAATATATCCTTACCATATTTCACTAAGTGGGTTAAAGTTATACCCCTCATTTATGTGACTAGAAAATAAATTTCCAAAATCATCTTCAACCATATCATTTTTTGCTATAGTATCCCATATGGCATTATATTTTATAATGGTATATCATTTAAAAACAAGGATGATAAATCACTATTTGCTAAGTTTAAAATTACGCATCATTTTTCCACTAAATATTTCCCACAAGGTAATGGAAAATAAGAGGCATCTAATAATACTATTTTCAATATTCTTAAGAAGATTATTAATGATTTTGGACATGATTAGCACCTATAGATTTTCCATACCCTCTAGGATTACCATACTAATTATCATATTCTAATAGGAACCACACCATATTCACTTGTCTATGGCATTGAGGCCATTATTTCCATTGAGGTTTAGTTGCATTATCTATGTATCTCATTTAAGCATAACCTTAATGATAAGGATTATAGGGTAGCTCATTTATAAGAGCTAGAATTATTTGATGAAAAATGCATGGCTAAAGTAAAGAACCTTCAAGTATATTAGAATCAGATACGTCATTAGCATAAATGGTGTGTCCATCATAGAGATTTTGAGCTTGGTGTGTCAACCTTAAAGAAAACTAGGAGAACACCACATCCAAGAAAAATAATAAATGCAAGTTCAAGAATAATTAGTTAGGTCCTTACATAATTGTTGCTAATTATGGATCTAGCGCTTACAAGTTAACTACATCAAAAGGAGATGAACTTGATCATCACATGAACATAATACATATCAATCATTATTTTGATTGAGAGACCTTAGGTATTATCTATGAGTATCATTTACATCATACCATGATTTCACCTTCCATGTACCATATAGTATGCCATTCCTTCCATACCTTTTCTATTAGTTGAAGTTGTTTTACCCTCACTTTTTGACCTTGGTTTTGATCCACTAGTTTTTTGGGAACCTTCAGTGTGGGAATTCAAATGAAGTTTCAATAGTTGATTCAATATTTCACAAAGAGGTAGTATCCTAGGGTAGTCTAATAGTAGTTTGGTAATTGCACTCTTCATTGTTGTCATGTTCTATCTCATTCCCAACGATACTAATTATAACCACATTTGGTAAAATTAGTATCATTGACCCATTATGTTTTTTCCTAATTATAACCTTATATGGGAAAATTAGGATCAACACCTTTACCATGTATTATTGCATCACCATGCCATTATAATTACTATGATATGCCATTTGCTTAATTAATGAACTTGATTCTACCTACTCAGGTTCTTACACTATACAGAGGAAATATAGTTACCTGAGGTCTTATTTGAGACCATGTATGCATCATTTGATTTATGTTTAGGTCAGCTCAATCAACCCTTTTCCAGCATTCTTGGCATTTTATGAGCAATTTAAGTTTTCACACTCTTACCATTTTATGAGCATTTTTAATCTACACTCTCACCATTTTATGAGTTGGACCATTTGGTATCTCATAATTATTGATTGAGTTGAGATGCCTAGAAACTTACAAAAACATTTGAAAACTTTCAAAAAAATCTTTAAAATCTCAAAATCATGAAAATTGGCTTAGAATTTCCATGCAAGATATAAAGATGTTAAAATTTTATAGGATGGGCCATCTTGTTTGTTTAGTTTATTTCTAGACCACCTTGGTATTTTTCCTCTTATTTCTTGAAGAAATACATTGGCTTCAGGTCTGCATAGACTATATATGTAACACTTAGATACATAGGGTATCTTGGGTTAGTTTAATCACACCTTCCTTTATTTTTTTACCACTTCTTTGCCTTAAGGATTATAGGACTCCTAAATATTTCACAAGTAACCATTTATCCTTTAGTTTCCCCCTTCTTATTAGCCTTATTATTATGCTCTCACCATTTTAAAAGTTTATAATATGAGCATTGCACATTCAACTTTGATTTACCAATAAACACTTTTATTTTCTTATGATCTTGTCATTTTGTGATCAACCATTTCCAATGCTCTTACCATTTTATAAGCTTACTCTCATTTTTAGCCTTGGATGTAGTGGACACTATGAATTACCACTTTAGTTCATTTATGACTACTTATAGCTTGGCTTTATGTGTGGTTTTATCCTAAACCATACTCTTGTGCAAATGTATTTTGTTTGTATTGATGTTTTCATGCTTGTGAATGTAATCTCTCTCTTCTCCTACACACTCATCATTTTGTGAGACAATTCCCATATTCCTCTACATGACAATCATGTTTTTTTCTAAATCATTCATTTTCTTCTATCACATATCCTAAGAGATTACATTTGGCCTAAATTTCATGTTGGATCTCACATTCATGAAACTATGTAGACATCATCCACTTGCCTAATGCATATGGAGTTAGCTTGTCTATCCCTTCATTTTCTTTTATTTCACTATTTTTTTTGTTTATGTCATTGTCTCTTATAACTTAGGATGAATATTTTCCATCATTTTATGTGTCATTATTCTCTATATCCCAAGGGCCACTATAGACACTTAAAACCATCCCCTCAACTAGTTTTCAATGTTGAACTACTTTGGACCTATTCTTGACCTTTAGTTATCTATTCACCTAGTTAACTCACCCTTAAAAATACCTTTTCTATACTTTAACACTTGGATACCCTTGGATAACAATTTAAAACCTTAACTTAAAACTTATTTTCACCCCTTTGTGTTTGGGGGTATGACTGTTGATAGTCAGCCTAAGCATTGACGGTTAGCCTAACCATTGATGGTCAGGTATCCAAGCTTACAAAATAAGAACTTCCAGCTGTAAGAAAGATAAGCACAAGAAAAATATAAATTTTTCCATGCAAACTGTACATCTTACCATCTCTTTAAATTGGCATATTTATCCCATATCAACTTAGAAACTTCCTTCGTCCTCACTTAGCAACTTTAGGCTATAACTTGAGGGATCTTGGAAGAGAAAATGATCCCAAAAATTGCATGCAGGCTCTTTTTTTTTCTTGGTGCAGGCATCCAAGATCCTAAAACTCTACCCACATGACTTTTGAATGCTAGAGTATTGTTATGATATCTAATTTCATTTAGCTTGTCATTGGCTTCCACTTTGCATCATACAAGTATTATTTTCTTGTTTCTAGCATTTCCTTTCTTCATTGAGTCTTTTTGTCTTGATTACATCACCTGTACATTACCCCTCACTCTCAAAATCTATATTCAACCTTCTATCCATTAAATACTTTCCCTCTAACTCCACTTCAATATCCTACCACATTCCCATAGGTAATCATAGCCAATTACTATAACCATTAATAGTTATAGCAACCATTGTTAGTCACTTAACCATTGACAATCAGACTAACTACCATCGATCAGCCTGACCATAGCCAATCACCTATCAGGCCAAATAATAGCTTGTTAATTTTGTACCTCCTCACACCCCACCAAGCCCTCTTTTTGATTTTGAACTATCTATAGATCCTGTTTAGATTCTTTGAACCTGACCTTGACCCACTTTAACATGGTATTGACCTACCATGCTATATTTTGATATCATATTGAACATGTCCGTTACTTATTTCTTGTATAAACATTTTCATTACTTATGTCCGTTACTTATTTCTTGTATGAAAATATATATTCAACCTTCTATCCATTAGATACTTTCCCTCCGACTCCACTTCAATATCCTAACACATTCCCATAGGTAATCATAGCCGATTACTATAACCATTAATAGTTATAGAAACCATTGTTAGTCACTTAACCATTGACAATCATACTAACTACCATCGATTAGCCTAACCATTGCCAATAACCTATCAGGTGAAATAATAGCTTGTTAATTTTGTACCTCCTCACACCCTACCAAGCCCTCTTTTTGATTTTGAACTATCTATAGATCTTGTTTAGATTCTTTGAACCTGACCTTGACCCACTTTAACATGGTATTGACCTACCATGCTATATTTTGATATCATATTGAACATGTCCATTACTTATTTCTTGTATAAACATTTTCATTACTTATGTCTGTTACTTATTTCTTGTATAAAAATCTATATTCAACCTTTTATCCATTAGATACTTTCCCTCCAACTCCACTTCAATATCCTACCACATTCCCATAGGTAATCATAGCCAATTACTATAACCATTAATAGTTATAGCAACCATTGTTAGTCACTTAACCATTGACAATTAGACTAACTACCATCAATCAGCCTGACCATTGCCAATCACCTGTCAGGCCAAATAATAGCTTGTTAATTTTGTACCTCCTCACAGCCCACCATGCCCTCTTTTTGATTTTGAACTCTCTATAGATCCTGTTTAGATTCTTTGAACCTGACCTTGACCCACTTTAACATGGTATTGACCTACCATGCTATATTTTGATATCATATTGAACATGTCCATTACTTATATCATATTAAACATGTCCATTACTTATGTCTGTTATGTTCTTATCAATTTATCATCTTTCATTTATATTATTAGAATGTTTGTATCATTAGAGGAGTGTATTGATAACTGTCTAAGGGAGCTTTCACCTCTTGGATCTAGCATGTTGTTAGGAAGTCCACCATTTATACTCATCTAACAAGTAAGTTGGTTGAGTTTGGTCTTATTATAGGTAGTCCTTCCTCACCAAAAAGGAGCTCTCACTTTGTTTGGTCATCAACAAGCACAATGTTTACCTAGGTACACACCACCCTCATTTGTTGTTTCTCTCCTTTTTATTGAAAGTTAAAAATAGAATAAGAAATAGTAGGAAACATTTTGGCATACCTGATGGGACCCCTTCTAGGTTCTTAGTTCTTTTTAGGAATATAGTTGCATTAGTGAAAATCCATGTTCTTGCATTTTTTCTATTTCTAAATTCTAAAAGGCAGAACATTCATTTATTTTATTTTCTAAAAATGAAAAAGAAATTTAAAAAAAGTTTCCATCTTAGGGATAGGTTGCATTTTCATCCTGCATTAAGTAAATTTTAGTTGTTCCTTATTTACATGTAAAGACATCAAAATTTTATTTTGGTTAAAATTGAGTTCATTCATTATCTTACCTTCTTAATGCTTATCTCACCTAGATTAATTAAACACATTATGAATTAATTATAGTACACATATGTTATACTACCATACCACTTGAAAAAAACAAACATCAAAACTTACTTGAGATAAGGTCCATTGGGATTTCATCATGCTTTGGATTACCTTGCCCTACCTAGAATCCCACTTGGATTTCATCACTAAGGGGAGGACCCACTCCATTATCTGGTATAGTATAGACTCTAGACAAATGGTATCTATTGGCTAAGTGACCTAGCTCAACTTTAGGTTCATAAAGTATGGGGATCAAGCCCCTAGTACCAGGCCACGTACTTTGTCTAGTATAGATTCATTGAGCACCAAACTTTGACCTAAAACCATCCTTACATAGCTCTTTTATTACCTAGTTTACAATCCAAATTCCCCTTTCACACTCTATAATTCATAAGCCAAAAGTGATTTAAAACAAATCCTAGGAATAATCACATTTTTAGTGTGTGTTTTGTCTGCTTTGAGATTTTATTTGTTTAGTCTTTGTTTGAGGTGTGAGTTTCACAAATCCCTTTCCATTTCTCATATGTTCTTAACCAAATAATAAGTGAGAAATAAAAATAGACAACCACCATCTTCCTCTTCATCTTCATCTATGGATTATACCTTGGATGTTGATAGATCCCCCCAGGCTTTGTCCCACCATTCTCCTTCACCTATTAGGCCTACCATAGTTCCTAAAGGTGATGTAGGTTTTTATACTTTTTTAACAACAACTAGGTGGTTATTCAACACTATCTTAATACCTTAGCCTACCATGTTGTATCTACTTTGGTCCCTTCAATGGATCCACCTTATGATAAGTCACATCACCTCATGGTTAGTGTTATATCAACCCAACCTTCTATTATCCAAGATTCATCTTCTACTATTAGCTCATCCACTACCACCACATAGACACATATTACCCAACCAATACCTCTAACATTGGCTCAATTTTACCCCTTGTCATTTTTGCCCCATCTACTATTATGATGTCTTCCACACCCATTTCTACCATTATCTCCAACTTAACCAATATACCAACCTCTACCCTCTTTTAGAACTTGGTACTATCCATACCACAAATGCTTCCCCCCATTAGCATTAGGGTGACTACCCATCAAAAACCCATAGACACTTTAGCATTACTAATCCAAACCTTGACCCCATTAACCAACCTAAATGTAACCCTAAACCAACTATTATCATTTCCTTAACAAGTCCCTACAACACCCTATCAATATATTCCCAACCCATAGGGATATATTAAACCTTTCACCTAACCCTTAATGACTATCAATCTTATCGAGGCACTATCCCAACCTCAAATTACCATGTACTAATATGTGACCACTTTCATACCTCCTACTACATACCAATTCATAGTTACAACCTAACCATAATAAAACTTACCACCTAATTATAAAGTTACTTAACCCCAAATTGGCTTGATCATGATACTCATGGATAAGATGACCCATCTTGAGTCATCTATCTCTAGATCCCATAACCTTCTATCCTATGACTAGATTTGAAATGAACCTATCAACCCATGTATCCAAATCCATGTTTATCCACCTCAATGGTAACTCCACTAATTCTCTATGTTTCAAGGCAAGGAGGATCCTTAGCAAAATTTGAGGGAATTTCACCATTCCTGTTACTTGATCACATATGAGGATACCCTCCTCCTCTGAACCTTCCCTATGTCTTTATTAGGACCCACCTTGGATTAGTATAGTTCCCTTCCTAGGCACTCTATTTTTTCATTCTCCTAACTCACCCAAATATTATTAGAACACTTTCTGGTGAACATATCTAAGAAGATCTCCATAATGGACCTCTATTCTATCAGGCAGTTTGATGAAGAATCAATTAATTATTTCAATTCATGATGGAGAGGTCTCATTAACCAACTATCCTTTTCACTTCCCCAAGTAGAGTTTATCAAGATTTTCTCTAAGGGATGCACAAAACACATTGCTCCCACCCTTTAGGTGAAAACATTTATAACCTTTGATGAAGCATTAAAAATGGCATATAAACTTGAAAATCATGTCATAGATAAGGGTAAACTAAAATTGTGAAATAATAATTCCACTTTCAAACCTAATGATCCCTCTACTACCAAGATAACTAACCAAATCAATCCTAAAGCCAAAATATTTTACGAACTCAGTTGTGTTGAAATCTACCCCACCTCCATCCATTAACCAACCATGTCAAACCACTCCTTCTAACCCTTATTACCCACTAAACTAAAATCAAAACCACCCCCTTAAACAATTCATACAAATAGGAGAATATTATGCCTTTGTGCTAGATAAATTGTTGAAATATAATGTAATCCAACTCCCACCTATCAATCCACCCAAAAAATTTGACCCCTCTCACCTCGTGCCTAAGTGGTACAATGAAAATGACCATTATGCTTTCCCTCAAGTCATTAGACATGACATAAATTGATGTAACACTTTTAAAAGCATTGTCTAAAACTTGATTGACAATGGTGAATTGTCATTTGACAACACAAAACACCTCCTAATAATTATCTTGATATCTTTCAAAAAAAAATTCCTAATCATACTCCATCAGCCCAACCTCATAACATAACAATAACTCTAAGCCATCATCATCCCATAAGGCACACACAATTAACGTTATCATAAATGAGCCCATGATGGATGATCTCCACACTTCTATCACTCCTTTACCAACCTCACCTATGGAAGAATTAAGTTCACCTCTTATCCCTTTGGAAACCCAAATAGAAGAATCTATATCCCCTATGTCTTTGATTGATCAAACCATACCCATACCTGCCTCTCTTTTCATGGAAGTAGTTATTGATTTTACCACCTCTTCTTTTACCCTACCGAATAGAATAGTAAAACCCTCCTATTTTCCTTTGGATAACCTAAGAAAGGAAGAAATTGGGACCATACTTACACCCCCGATAAAAGAACCACCTATTCCCCTAATCACCCCATAAGTGACCATTACCTCATTTACCCAACTAGGTATTCTAAAACCTTCTAACTCAAGTAAAGATGAAGGAACCCTAACTTCTTCCTCACTTAAGGGCTTAACATTTGAAACAAATGATCAAGGGACCAAACCCATTTACAAGCCCCTTTTTTAGTTAGTGTAAATTCTAGAATTTACCTCACAACCTAACCTAGATAGATCCACCTTTTGGCACCATTTGGGGATCCCATACCAAAATAAAACTGAACCCTCAACCTCACTGGTATCCACCCTCAAACCTATTATCACCCCATCATCAAACATTTATTTCTCCCAAGACATGAGAGAGCCATAACACCCACTTCCACCTAGATCATCTCATAATTTTCTCACAAGACCAATTAAGAATCTGGGTATCCTTCCCACACCTAGCATCACCAATTCACCCATCAAATTAGACCTAACCCTCTCTAGTCTACCTAAAAAAATACCAACCAAGATGGTCTGAAGGGTCCATTTGCCTAAAACTCATCCTTGAGATTGACCTATGACACCTCTTTATCATTTACCATCTATTTTGGTACCCCACCCTTTTACCATCCTAGTCACCTATTCTACTTTAATTAAAACAATGCCATTTTCTATGCCTACCCTTCCATCACCCAAGCCATCAAATTCTTCATCATTCTTAGCTAGTTTATCCCTTCCACTTTCCCACTTATTATCAACCCCTCATCTTCTAGTTAAAAAACATCTACGTATAACCCAATCACAACTAAGCCAACCCAAGCTAAACCATCTACCGAAATTATTTAAGCACCTATCCCTTCTAAAGTCAATTCTATACCTAAGAAGGTTCCTATTTCTTTGATGAGAATTGGAACACCCCCAACACATTTGAATCAATATTATGTGGTTATTTTACAAAGGTTATTGCAAACATATTCCATTAAGTTACCACCCATCAAACCATTCACCCCTTCTAATACCAAACCCTCTTGGTTTGATGATACTTTGATTTGTGAATATCATATGATACTAGGAAGTGATACATAGAATTTTAAAGCTCTCCAATCCCTTGTCCACAATCTATATGATGAGGATGATATATTATTAGATGAACTACCTTTACCACCCCAACCAATCTAACTACCAACCTAACCAATCCAATTACCAGCCCAACCAACCCAACCATCAACCTAATTGATCCAACCATTGACCCCACTTGTACTTGCTCTCAAAATTTCATCTCAAAATGAGGGGGAGGAATTGAAGAAATTACTTATCTTGATTGATCTTAATATCCATACCATTCATATGATTACCTAATCTCAAGCATAATAATAAGTTAAGGGAAGAGCCCATGTATCCATTCCATGGACATATCTTTAAGACTCTCAACCTTCCAACCAATCTCAAACACCAACATTACCACCTATGCCCTCACCTGGACCTAGAGTATCTATCCTAGGTGTACCTCCCACCAACTCTTCTACATCTATTTAACAAACCATGTTGAAGAAACTTCACCAAGCACCAGTGAAGATGAACCTTTATGACTTGATCAACACCTCACCCCATCATCATCAGGTACTAATAGATGCTCTGCAATCCATTGAGGTTCAATTAGATGACCCTCAACATTTTTCATCCTTCATTGAAACCCTCCAACATTCCACCATCATCACCTTCCAAGATTTTGAGATACCTCTAACCCATTTTGAGGAATTTGACCTCCTCTCTTTGTCACTACATACATTAGTCACACCTGAGTTAAAAGTGTGATGATTTATGGAGGAGATAACATCAACATAATATCCTCCCATTCTTTCAATCAACTACATTTACTAAATAAAATCATGGCTTAAAGTACAATGGTTCTTCACTCCTTTAATGACATAATGGCCACTACCTTAAGGACCATTATCTTTGAAATACGCTTGGGGCCTCACACCATTCCTGAGCTATTTTATGTTATAGAGGGTGAGTTTCAATATAACATTCTACTTGAACTACCTTGGATCCAAGTTATGATTTATATTTCCTCTACTTTACACCATTGTGTCAAATTTGAACATGAAAGATAAGTTATAACCATCAAGGTTGATCCTAATCCTTTTACATCTTGAAACATGACCTATAGGCCTAACGATGCCCTTCCAAATTCATCTCCTACATAGTCAACCAACCCCATTAACACAATTGTACCACCAACCATGACCCATAGTGTTTCTATCATCAACAATGATAAAGCCTCAACTAGTGTATCTATCTCTTATTGCTAAATTCCCATTGAGGATTCCTTAGCACAAAATTTCCATTGTCTCTCCCTTGGGGAATATCAACTTTTACCTTTAGATGTTTTTCCCACGCTGCATGAATATGGGAAACTTCAAAAAAACACTTCTTATGAACCCAACATAGGAACCATCTTCCCCTTTATACCTCCAAACAATAAAAAAAAATGTCTATGGGGCACTTGATCAACCACTCCTCACTCCTATCACCACTCCATATATTCAACCTTTCACTTCTAATTTATCCTATCTAAACAATCCAACCTTTGCCAAAACCTATCTTCATTGTTGTGCTTGGAAAGGATTTGGTATGGGCCTTTACAAACAAGGATCTCATGAATTTATTGTTATCAAAACTCAGAAACCTCATGAGTTCTTTAGACTCAAGTTTTAATCACTAGAAGAACTCACCTCACCAAAACCCATTATTACTTGTATGGAAGAGATTCCATCTTCACCCATTTCATCTTCCTAATACAAAGACTCCAACATCATCCCATCTAATTTTTTTATATTAATACCATTAGCTTAGGCCCACTGACCTATCAACAAGGTGGCCAAACTAAAACCTTTCCTCTCATCCATCCCAAAATGATTGATTACAATTCACTGACTATTCACACCATCTAACTCCAAAATGATTCTTCCATCCTCACCTACCTCAGTATGAGGGATTATTCTATATACAAATCCCTTCCCCCTTAGAACCAAACCATGTTAAATGATTCCACTATTGATGTTAACTTCGGAACTTAAAAGAACCCTTGCATAGTTAAACTTGGCCAATATTTAAACTCAAATGAGAAATGGGATTATCCCACCTTCATTTAAGATTATAGCATCACATTTGCATGGTCTTATCAGGATATGACTAAGATTTACCCTTTTATATCCATTCATAACATTGTTACCCATCCTGAGGCCAAGCCAATATGATAAAATCTTTGCAAAATACACCCTCACATAACTCTTATCAAATAAGAACTTCAATGCCTTCTATCTATCAACTTTATTCAACCCATTTATTATCCACAATGGGTCTCTAACATCATTCCCATCACCAAACCCAATGAGGGAATTTGTCTTTTCATCAATTTTCATGACCTTAAACTTGCATGCCCTAAGGATGACTTTCCTTTACCCAACATTGACCAACTAGTTGATCTTACCCTAGGACAAGCGATGTTACCTCTTATGGATGGATTTTTAAGATATAATCATATCTTAATCACCCCCTTAAATCAACATAAAACTACCTTTATCACCCCATGGGGCACCTTATACTATTGGGTCATGCCTTTTAGTTTTAAAAATGTAGAAATGACTCATCATTGAGCCATGACCTATATCTTCCATGATCTTATCCATAAGATTGTAGAAGATTATGTGGATGATCTCCTAGGGAAATCCAAACACCATAAGGGTCATCTAGTTATTATTGCTATCATCTTCGATCGACTAATCCAATTCCATGTCAGGCTCAATCCCAATAAATACATTTTTGGGGTTTTCTCTAGGAAGATCCTTGGCTTTATCATTTCCCTCTATAGAATTGAGATTTATCCTACCAAGGTCAAGGCCATCCTAGAAATTCCTCATCTAATAAACCTTAAATAACTTTGTAGTCTCTAGGGAAAACTCCAATCTATCCATCGCTTCATCTCCCAACTATCAAATAGATGTTAGCCCTTTCACCATATCTTAATGAAAGACACCTATTTTAGATGGACCAAACATTATCAACAAGCCTTTGATTCACTCAAGGAGTACCTACTTTCTCTACTAGTTCTTATCCCACCTAAGGATGACCAAACTTTTTAACTTTACATATCCACCACTAATCACTCTTTAGGTGTAATGTTGGATCATCAAGATGAACAAAAAAAAAGAGCAAGCCATCTATTATATCAGTCACATGATTTTAGAGTATAAGACACAATATGCCCATCCTGAAAAAATTTGTCTTGCTCTCATTTTTGTCACCTTTAAACTTTTCCATTACCTTCTTAATCACAAAACATATGTTATTACCAACTCTGACCCACTCAAGCATATGCACTCTAAGCCATACCAAAGTTAGCATATGGATAAGAAGCTCATGCTTCTAGCTGAGTTTGATCTTGAGTTTCTTCAATAAAAATCCATTAAAGGATAGGTCATCACTGACCAATTGGCTGAAGCTCCCCTCCCAGATAACCAACCCATTCCATTGACTTTTCTAGATGAGTCTATTATGACTCTTTCTCAAGAATAACCCCCTTACCAAATGACCATGTTTTTCAATGGCTCTAAATGCTAACATGGTGGGGGTGCATGTGTAATTATAAATTTACTTCATAGAGAACCTCTTCTAATTTCATTTAAACTTGAATTTAAATGTACTAACAACATGGTAGTATATGAATCTTTGGTCATCAATCTCCAAACTGCACTCACCCTAGGAATCATAAATATTTTTATCTTCAATGATTCCCAATGCATGATCAACAAAGTCAATGGGTCCTATCAATGTAAAAATGATATTTTGTAAAAATATAAACTTCTCATTGACAAACTCTTAATCTACTAAAAAAATTCATAGATATAATGGCCTCCCTTGCATCTTAAATTCCTTCTCAACACAATAAATTTAAATTATTTATCACCATCCATTGTTTCATCAAACCTTCATATATAAATTTAGACCTTCCTACCATTTGTAGTGTGGAGGTATCTCCTTTAGACATCTAGTATTACAAAAAAATTAACAACCTTAACCTTGGCATCATTCTACCTGACCTCTCAAAGAATGCTCAAAAATCCTTCATTCATGGTACTTCTCATTATACTATATTAAGAGGAATCCTTTACAAATGTGGCTTTGATAACCTTCTTCTTTGTTGTCTTTAGATTCATGATATTTCCCACACTATCAAGGAAACTCATGATGGATTTTATGGGGGATATTTTAGTTGTCTTGTTGTCACTAAAAGAATCATACACCTTAGCTATTATTGGCCTACCCTTAATCAAGACTATTGTGAATATGTAAATAAGTGTGTCAAATTCCAACAACATGCTAACTTGTATCATGAACTTGCTCATAGACTTCAGATATCCAAAGATTATTGGATTTTTTCATAGTGGGGGCTTGATCTCATTGGAGAAATCAATCCTCACTCATCTCAATGATACCAATACATCATCATCACTATCAAATATTTCACTAAATGGGTGGAATTTATTCCCCTTATCTTGATCAAAACCAAAAAAATTATCAATTTTTATCAATCACCACATCATCTATCATTTTGGTGTCCCTCACAAAATCATCACTGATAATAGGAAATCCTTCAAAAAAAAGAAATTTCAAGCCCTCTATGATGATTTTGACATCAAGCTTAGCGATTCCTCACCTTATCATCCATAGGAAAATGGATAGGTAAAATCCTACAACAAAACCCTCATCAAGATGCTAACCAAAGTTGTAAGTGCTTTAGGTTGGGATTGGCACTTGCACATCCCATTCACCTTATGGGACTATTTCACTAGAAATCAAACCTCCATGGGTGCTACACATTTCTTCTTGGTCTTTATCACAGAGGCTATCTTACCTCTCAAATTCCAAATCCCATCTCTTTGTATATCCTTACAAGACATAATTTTTTAGGATTATTATTTTTAGGAATTCCTTGTGCACCTTGAGTTTATTGATGAGCATAACCTTGCTTCCCTTAACCATCTTCACATCTACCAAAAGAGTATCACCCATGCTTATAAAAAACATCTGAAAGAATGGAAATTCAATATCAAAGAGCTCATCCTTAAATAAAACCAACATGTAACAAATATGGATAAAAGAAAAAAGGCAAATTTACTTTCAATTGACTTGGACCCTATATCATCACCCATAAGTATGGATCAAGAGATTATCATTTGTCCTCTCTTAAAGGTAGACCATAACCTAAACCTATTAATGATTCACATCTACATCCTTTCTAATATTAAGGAAGATCTAATAAACCCTATTATCTAACTTAAGTTCATCCCTTCATTTATGAGATTCTCACTTCCATTACCCTATTACCATATTCTTCTTAAGGACATGTGATTACAATAGAACCATGTGATTATCCATCATAAATTTTATCCCAATCTTAAATATGGGTACCATAGCTTGGCCTATGACATGGTTCTCATGGATACTTTTCATCTTTAACTAGATGGAATCCCATGGTCACTTGTTTCCCAAAACAACTTTCCAAACCTCGTAACCACCTTTTGTGATAAAAATCTTACCCCTATAAAAGGTCAACCTCTAAGCTTGAATAGATGTGTCCATGTATAAAATAACATTCAAAAAATTCTACATGGGAAATAAAATATTATTTAGGTCCATTTTCTTAAGTACATACCACTCCCTCAAAGGATGGCTGCCAAATAAAGGTAAAATAGATAGACTGATTCCTGAAAGGATAACTATCAAACACTTATTCATATTTAGACTTAGACCACTCCCTTAAAGGATGGATAAGCCAAAATTTCAAACCTAATCTCTTCCTAAAATCCATAATTGGCTCTATTAAATCATATGAATCTTCTTGCATTGATCAGTTTCACCCTTTTCATAAATATGAGTAATAAATAACCCTATCAAAAGAGATTTATCCCAAAAGGGATGTAATCAATTCTCTCATGAAAAATTATATTTGTAAACTTCTCGAATCAGTTAGTCTACACCTTATAAAGATATGGACTTGTCTATTTTGGTTCTCAAGTCACCTATAAATAGGGTAAGTAAATCCACATTAGGTTCTTACATCATCCATTTTCCATTTGTTTACCTATCACCCCCTTTTATTTTATACCCTTTATAAATCAAGGGACTATGAGCTCATTTTGCATCTTGCATTTATGATGACACCTTTTCACTAAAAGTGCACTAATGTGAAGCATATGAAAGGTTTATTTTCATTAAGATTAATCCACCCTGGGTTTAATAGGGTCCAAGCCAATGAACTCAACATGCCTTTTTTTAATTATATTGGTTCACAAGGATGTTGTCTCTAATCCTATTGATTTTGTTACCTACACTTACTTTATGTGTTTTCTATTGATGGCATAAAATTGTGCTAGATATTAACCAATCAACAATGGGAAGTTTCAAGCTATGGGACAATGCAGCTTGAAACAACCTCTAGGTTTTAAATAAGTTGGTCTCAAGGTTTTGGGGAAAAGGGATAGGAGACTAAACAAAAACACAAAATATAGGAATTCAAACCTAACTATGGTGATGCGCCTGAGTGTAATCCTAGTCCTAACCTGAGCATAGATTAACTATTATAGAATCCAATTACAATTAAGAGCAGACAAGTGCATGATCAATGTAAAAGATTAGAATAATAGAAATAGAGGCTCAAAATATGGGAGTCTTTTGCTGAGATACAGGAATTGTCAACAAAGGCATAGTGCTATATCTTCTTAGTAGAATCCTCTAATCACATAAGAGGCACAAAAGTCATACACAATTATGTAGAAATTTGGACTCCAGAAAATGGGACAAAAGCAAATAACATTTCCAACCACAACACTAGAAAATCTACAGCATAAACTACTTTGTAATTGACATAGATAACATCAACAAGGGCATAGTTTTCAATCTTCTTATTGAATCTTCTAGTCATACAAAAGATGCAGAAACACACATAGTCATATAAACCTTTCAACTCAGGAAAATGGAATAGAAGCAAATGATATTATTGGTCAAAACTCTGAAAGTCTAAAACTATAGAATTCCCCCCTTTGTTAGATTTTACAATCCTGCTTATATAGCCTTGGGTGTCTCCTTTGATCACTTCCTTTATTATGCAATTCCAATCCATCATTCACTCACAAGGGACAAAATAGACAACACATTCAATGCCTTGGATGCATTCTGGTCTTATCAAGAATTGCCCTGACTGTGGCATGGCACTCTATGTCTAGTACCTTTCTTTGTGCTTGAAATTCTTCGTTCCATCCCTATTTGGCTGCTTAACTGTCTACTCTACCTCTACTATTAGGGGATAAATAGATGGTGCATTAAATGCCTTGGAGCCCCAAAAATCTACTTGGTGCACTGTTTTATCTACTAGGAATAACTTCTGCCTAGTTCCCTTCCTCTTTGTTGTATCAAGTAGACAGATGTGATGACACTTAGTTAATCCATGAAAATTCTCTCCTTTTGATCTAGAAGGCACTGGAGGATGACACTTGGCCGCTTCCACTTTCTTTGTATTTTTTTGATGAATGCCCCACCTTTGACACATGTCATAGCCCACCTCCTCAATACTTTGCAACTTTATTGAAACAAAACTCAGTGCATTTGTTTCCTTGTCAACCCTTAAGAAAGGATGGGTGCACGTGGCAATCTTCACTTGTTGACACTCAGTGCTTCATCAGTACTTTGAAATATCATCCGAGACCCACCACAATCTTCATTCAGTGATTAGGCTCGAAGGTAGTCTCTCAAAAGTTGATACGTGGTGACCTCCACTACTCTTGGGAAGATATGTGGCATCTTTCACTTTTCATACTATGGTATGTGGTGCCTTCCACTTTCTTTGTGGATGGAGTAGAGAGGGACCTAAAAGGTGACACTTGGTAGTCTCTACTACACTTCAATACTTATAAAAATGAATGATGCCTTCATGTGTTAAATGGAAAGCATTGGACCCAGGCATTGAAACAAAGGCTCTTAGTAGTCAACATGTGGTGGCTTTTGTTGCTTCTTCAAAAAGGTAATTCAGGGCCTCCACAACTACCACCTAGCACTTTTTGCTCTCCTTATTGCTTAGCTCATTAGAAGTCTTTGTCAAAATATAAAACATGGGTGCCTCTTATGATACACAGATGCTGACATGTGGTGCATTCCAAGGTTCTCCAAAAAGCTATAATGAAGTCCTCAAAAGTTGCCAGCTATCCATCTTCATCTCTCGAAGGCCGACACATGGCCACTTCCACTTGAATCCAATACTTAGGTTAAAACTGAAATGAAAAGAACAAAAGGGGAAAAAGGAACTACGTTTTAAGGATGACACTTGGTATCTTTCACTATACTTTGACACTTAGGCAAAAATGAACCCATCTTCTGTTATAAAACTCTATGGCTTCACTCAAAGTGCACAAGAACCAAAATTGCAGTGCTCAAATCAAAAAATAAATTAAATACAATGTAGAGTAGGAAATTACTCTACATTTATTGGTGACCACCATGACTTTTGAGCCTACTCAAAAAAACTTGACTCCCGCTCGATCAAAATTTCAAAATTTATAGCTTCAAAAGAGTTGTCTAGAAGATATACCACTCATGGTCAGATAATCCTTGCTTGCTCTACAACTCATTAAATTCCAAATCCAAGCTAATGAGATCCTTGTGTAAAAAAGTTTGCAAGACCTAGGTAGTGGCTTTCAGTTTGGATTCTAGCCAAAAAATAAGATTCAGGACAATCTCGACCTTCGAGGCTAAGGAATCATCTTGTAATCTCTAGAAAAATATCTGATCCCTTTGTCTAGCTAGTAGCAATGGTTCAAGTTGATCCACCATCAACACCATCCTTACATCTAGAAATGGTGAAGGCAAGCCTAGTTGCACCAAATCTTCAATGTGTTATCTCATCTCACCGATGCCCTCCTTTATGACATCGAGACAACTTCTACAACTATTAGTTGTGGCATTGTGACTGAGCTCTTCATTGATCCATTTTGTGGTAGCCATTCTGGTAGAGATCCCCACAGATACCAATATTGCATCCCTTGAGCTATAGAGTTTCTCCAGTAATGAATGAGAGTCCATGACTCTCTAGGAAATCGTGGCTAGAATGCTCTGCACTAAATTTTATACCCTTTCGCATAGCTACTATGCATTACATAAGAAGGTGAAAAGTGGCCTAAGCTAGAGGATCTCTGAAGAGATTCTTGCCCATGTTGACTCATAGAGCTCCTTCACCATCTACTTTACTCCAACACCTCTAGGCCTATTAGCCAACTTAATCACCAGTTGCACTACTCTCTGTTGCTCTACTTGGATCTGGGCTTGAAAAGATACAACCTTATTATATTCTTCTAGCAACCTTTGCTATGATTGGGTAACCTACAGTTGGAGTCCTTTGACTCTTCCCTATAATGTTGCATTTTCCCATCTTAGAGCTATTTTTCCATCTTTTGCATTTGCAAGCTCTACCTCTAATGAATCATTTTGGGCCTAAATTTCCCATTGAGTCTAGAGGGAACAATATCTTGCAACTATTTCTATAGACTAGCTATCTAGTTGTCTTTCTTATTTATTTGTTCAGCCAAATTATTATAGTTTGCCTTTTCCTAGGCCAAATTAGCCTCCATCTTTTGTAGTCTCCTTGACTTCTTCAAGTAATATTCTATGACCGTAGAAGTGGATTCAGTCAGCAACTTGACTCGGTCTTGAGGCTTGAATAGGGACATGTCAATGGCCATTGCATTCATGGTGTAGTCCTCTAGCTGCATTTGCTTGCATAGCCTAGCAACATTGGGTGATAAATAGGTCACCATTAGTTGTTGAATGGGGTCGAATTGTGACCTCAAATGTGGGACCATCATTGCTTTTTTCTCTTTACTCCTCTTCTTCTCTAATTAGGCTTCTCTTGCCCTCCTAATATCATCAGCCTGCATCTAGAAGGTGGAAGGGGATGCAATATGTCCCCCTGTGAAAGAAAATCCTTGTGGTAGGCCATATTGGAGAGCCATTGGTTGTGTAGGGGTGAGTTTTAAGGGCATATTTCTAGGAATGGAAGGGGAAAAATGGGGTAATGTGAGGACTTGAGGCACTAATGAGGGGGTGGCTTGTGAAATGGGAATAGTAGCAGTGGTAGGAGGCATCGCTTGACTAGGTGGAGGCATCATGCTAGTAGGGTGAAGAATAGGTTGAGAGGGGGGAGGGAGAGGAATACTTACCTATGGGGAGGTTGTAGTGCTCTGCATGGGGCATTATAAAGGCTCTTCTTCCTCTTTTGGGTCTAATTAGAATTGCACCCTCCTCATTTTTCTATGTGTCTCCACCTCTGGTTAAATTTGTCTCCCTTCCACCTCTATTGTTGTCGGTGGCACATGTGGGGAACTAGGGACTTTGATTACTTCTGATGATGAGGAAGCCTATGGTAATGGGGATGCCACACTTCTTTGTTGTTCTACAATAGCTACAGTTTGCTCTAAAGTCTGTAGCTATTGGCTTAGTCCTACTCTAGCTGCTTGTGCTTGGCTTGTGTTTGGGCTAAAAATAGGGGATGGATGCCATTCATCCCAAAGTTCTTCCCACCTTTCATCTGAGTTCATACCTCTGAAGGCATGGGTGGTTTGGGAGATTTCTTTCCTATATTTACAATAGGCCTCAATTTTTTCTACATCCCATCCTTGGTTCCTCAGCATCCTTCTCAAACTAGAGGTCATTCTGACCTTAGGATTGCAATCCCTCTATTTATCATAGAAGGTCTCCCATGGCTTGTTCGATGGGAGAGGTAGGTTTGTCAACTCGACATAGAGACCAGGGGTGTCTTTCACAAGATTTTTCTTGGTTTCCTAGAAGGGGCAGCTTTCATGCACAATCCTAGCTCTAATTCTACTTGTCCTCACTAAGGAGGATATGTAATCTACTGGGTCATAAACCCACTTATCCTCGACCAACATGAAGCCCAGGGTGGTCAACTTTCTTAGCACTATGATCTCAGCTTCTTTAGCTTCTAGGCTCACACTGCCTACCATCCATGTGAGATTGTATAATCTCCTCTTCTTCTTCCCTGAGCCCTATTCATTGTCAACCATTAACACTTTCTTGGTGATTTCTAGGAATGCTAACCAAAGAGTCCAAACTTTTGGTCGCAATACTAGCTCACCACAAAATCCATAGACCCTGATGATTATGTGATGGGCCCCAAAATAATAGTCACATGGAATTGGGTAGCTAACCAGGAGGTTCATGACACTTGGGAATAACTTTTTTATAACAAGCTCAGGGCTAAGGCAATGGAGGATAGGGATGATGAATAATTCCTAGAAGTCATATGTGTCACTGGTTTTTGATAAAATATGTGTCCATGCAGACACAGGGATGGTTCTTTAGGGATTGAAGGCTAGATCATATAGGTTTAGGCTCATAAATTAGGAGAAGAGGTTAGGGTTTTGGTACATAATGAGATGGAATAGAAAGGAGGAATACCTGAATATTCCTTGTGCCTGAAACTAGGTTAGCTACTCGATCATCAAAAAGGTGAGGTGCTCAGAGAAGTTAAGATGATACTCCTGCATCTTGTCTATAGTTTTTAGCCTAAAGAGGATGGCCATTTGCTCTACATATACCACTATGTCATCCTTCATGCCAAAGATGAGAGCCATCACTGATAGTTCATCCTGGCTGGCGGGTGCAAACTAAGTTCTTAAAGCAGGGAGCATGGGTACCATCGAGTCTCCATCAACTATTTATAACTCAAACCTTAGAAACTTGGTATGAGTGTTGATGTTTTCCCATGTCCTCTACATCTTATCAATAGTAGGGAAGGTGGTAGTATCATCGTATTGCAGGGCAAGCATGTCCTTGATCTCTTGAGGGATGACTTGTAGCATGAAGGGGCCTTGTTGAATAGGGCAAGATTATGGGTTGAGTAAGCTTACACATAACTCAATTATATTTGAGCATGGGTGCATAGATGGAACAATGAATTGAGCCAATTGTGAGGTCCATATCCTCATCTCAAATGTCTCATACTACCTTACCCAGGCTCTTTGGAGACACCATTGGTGTGCCCCTTCTCTAAGATTCTTGCCACTAGCTCTTTGTAGAATCAGGTCCATGATTCCATCTATATAGTCCCTTACTTTGGATGGGTCACTAGTCTGACCAACTCTTAGGGCTTTTATTCTTAAGTGGCTTCTTGGTGGCTATGAAGAAGATACAACATAAGATTTCCTTGCCAATAATCTATCAAGATACCCAGGTGCCCTTGCTCCTTGCTGAGAAGATGATGCTCCCACCATCCTTGTACCTTTTGTGTAATATTTGGTATATGAGTCTTGTACATGATAGAAAATATGCTTGCTAAAACAAATTTCACTAGGTGCTAGTAATCATAATGAGCAAGATATTTTTGTAGGAATGCTTGAGAGTTGTAAACTTAAAAATTTTCTAAGGGGGTATTTATGGGCTGATCAAGTCCCAAATATCATTAATTTTGAGTGACTGTTAGCAAATCCTACTCAATCTTTAGGAAACAAAGAGGCAGACATGTTATATGGCACAAGGTACCCTGGAGATCTCAAAGATTTGGGGAAGCATTTATTATGGCAAGATTTAAAGAATTAAATAATTCCTAAGACGTCGACTCTATGTTTAAAATGCTTAGTTTAAAATAAAGTAGGAAAGCAAAAAACAAAAACAAAGTGATGCAAGAATGGAAACTACCTAACTACATTAATTACAAATCTTTATTTCCCTCTAGAATCAAAAATGAACTTTCCCACGTCTTCTTTATGACAAGCCAACTTGTGTTACCATACCGGTGATTGCAATAGATATGTCATGATGGAATGTTCTCTATACCAGCCACATGGGTCTACCTACACTCAAATGAGTCTGAGCAAAACATGTATTCGACATCTACAAACTCTTCTTGTCCTTGAATGCCCATCGAATACTAGTTCTTCATGTTGTTAGGTATCATCAAGAAATCATTGGATATTGGTTCTTCACTCTGTCCCTTTTGATACCCATTCTCTTTTGGCTTTTTTTCATCGA
Organism: Torreya grandis; assembly: GCA_037957365.1. Lineage (NCBI taxonomy): Eukaryota > Viridiplantae > Streptophyta > Pinopsida > Cupressales > Taxaceae > Torreya > Torreya grandis. The sequence continues at coordinate 53,716 of JARHVA010000865.1, forward strand.
ATTCCAGCTTTATGTCATCCATATGCTCTTTACTAACTATATCCTCTTGAAGGGGTGAATCTGAAAGATGGCCTTCCTTCTACATACTCATTTGGGCCTCACAGTCATCTTCTCCATATTTGGGCAATCCATAGCCTTCCTAAATGATAGTGTCATCTGTCTCAATGACTTGGTCAAGGAAGTATCCATATTCCTCCATATCCTCTTGCAAAGTGAGAAAGAAGTTAGAAATGATGTCCTCTTCATTTGAAGTTAAGGAAAAAGCTTGCGGCTTATCCCCTTGCTCATCAAAGGGGGTACCTATGGTGATTTCTTCCTCATCTATACTTATGGAATCCTTTTGATTAGCCATGAATTGAGAATGCTCTTCTGCATACTCAATTGCTTCCTTCAAAATATATTATTCTTCGAAAGGGGATGGAGAAGAAGGCTGTGATGGAAAACAAGAAGCTTCTTGAGTAAGGGTGGAAGGGACCTGAGGTAAAAGTGAGAGTTTGGGGTCCTCTTCCCTTATTACTATCATAGGTTCTGCATTATTGTGGAAGTGATCTTGACGGGTTTGACCCTGCTCATGAACAGGGGTGGTGTATGTCTGATATGGAATTTGTGGTGGCGAATATGAAGTTTGGTAGACTTGGTAAGGCTAGTTCTCATGAATTCTTAACCTCTCTTCTATAAATGCAATCAATCCACACACATCTAACATTTTGTACATAATCTCTTGCCAATTTGCTCTTTCAACAAGATCCCATTCACTTTTGATTAGGTCTATTGCTTCCCTCACTTGATAGATGACATGACAAGGAATCTCTTGGCCATATCCTCTTCTACTATCGAGCTCTAACACATATTTTTTAAATCCCAACAATGCTTTTTTTGAAGGTAAAAATGAGATTAGGATGGGCATAAAATTGGTATAGCTCGTAGTCATGTGCATCCTCATCACTTGACATAATCCTAGGAGAAGTTTGTCCTTGATTAAACATATCAGGAGAATAAGACTCATAACTGTGAGTAATAGAATTATACATACCAAAAGGGGTTTCTTGATGATACTGCTTGATTAGCTAATGACTTAGAGTCATTATTGGTGTTGATAAAACCTCCAAAGGCCGATTGTCTGAAGAATACACTAGAATTCTTCAACTTCTTGAAAGATTCGTCCCATCGGGCATGCCAAAAATTGTTGATGGCGTAAAATTGTGCTAGATCTTAACCAATCAACAATGGGAAGTTTCAAGTTGTGGGACAATGCGGCTTGAAACAACCTCCAGGTTTTAAAAAA
>JARHVA010000865.1:60000-222500 GCA_037957365.1 Torreya grandis
AATAATGGAGTATGATCCCCACACTGAGGCCATAATGTCTGCATGCTCTAAAACCCCATAACTCTCTATAGATCTAAACTAATAAAACCTAGGCCCATCCAAAATAGTCCTCCCAAGTACCAGCTCCATAATTACCCCTAGTAAAATGTAAGGAAACCTCCTTCCAACATAATCTGATAGAGCATAACATATCAACACTAGATAAATCATCATCAATAAGTATCTTTCTCCTTGAGACCTCTCATATAAGAACCTAATGCTGAATCCATCAGAGTGAAACTATATATACACTCTATCCACCCCATAAAATAGATCCATACACTCATTAATCTCTTCACTCTCTATGTGATAAATTGGGTCCCCTTAGATGGGTAACCATGTGATCTTGTGTAGATCCTCTAATAAGATTCTCATCTCTCTCATTGGTAACTAGAATGTGTTAGTTTATAAGTCCCATTTCTCAATAAGAGAAACTATCATCGTAGGATATCTAGGAAGGCACAAGTAGTGGTACATCACTCCAAAACCAACTACCTCCATATGTTACCAATCCTTTGACAATATAGTGTCTCATACCTTCATAAATATCTTAGGCACTTGATCCTACAAATGGATCTGATCTTGGGCCTACAAAACAATCATATCAGACACGAGGTAATCAAACTATTCCTATTTATCATTTCCAAGATATGTCAACTATTAAACACTAGTACACCCACTACCAATATTTCATCTACCCCTTCTTTACACCTATCTCTCAAAACCCTAATCAATAATTTCAACCCTTCACAGATTTCATGCACCTATCACCTACTCAATTTTAACTACTATAATCACCTTATCCTACCCCTCATCTCTCTCCAAACATCCGAAAACACCTATTATTCTATGAATAACCATTTGTATCTTGTCTCTAGGTAACTACCTATTATCTATAGTATATTTCTTTATAAAACTTTAAAACCTCCCCCTCTCTTACCCCCATCCCCTCCTTTTTACTGATTATCGATAGATCCCTCAACCATCGATAGTCTCCCTGGGGCATATTCACCCCTTGAGTTGATCTTCACCAACCGGTTCACCCACCGATGGTCATTTTTAGTGACTGTCAACATCAAACATCGAACCCCCAATCTCCTCTACCACACCTTCCTCTACACTCATTTTCACTACCTCTTCATTTCCCTCTCCTATAAAAACACTAGCTTTCCCTTTCCTCCCCTTCTCCCTATTTTCCCTATTTTTCTCACACATTTTCATCAAACCTAAAAACTACAAATCCTCAAGAATCTCTCTACCCACACCATTTTTTAATCATAAATTATCTATTTCAATAAAACAAAAATCCTAGGAAAGCATTAGATTTCAAACCATGAGGACCCTACCTCATTATATAATAGATGATGATGTCTCAACCCATGACTAACTACCTAGTTACATGCATCTCCTAAATCCATCTAAACTCAATCACCCTCTCAATCCACATCACCAATGCACTCTTGACACCTAAGTAAGCTTCTAACAATCATGAACATGTTTCATACTAAATGTTCACACAATGTAACATGACAAAGTCAATTTGCAAATGACAATTTACTTTCATTGTTTTCCCTTTTTACCATGGCTTGAGGGTTTTTACCCAACCATCAATGGTTGAGTTAATCATTGATATTTTAAACTAACCATCATTGGTCATGTGATTATCGATATTTAAACCTAATTGATGATGGTCATGTCACAATCAATGGTCAGGTTTAGGCTTCCTATTCCTACCCTTCTTCCCCTTTTTCTACCTAAACTAAACTTGTAATAAACTATAGTGGGGTAACCCTTTTCTTGCCACACCTTGAACTATTCAAGAGTAACCCTTTCCCCCCAACCAATCAAGAACTACATTAGACTTAAATTCCATATTGGATCTAATATTCATGGGAATATGTAGGTAGCATCCTCTTTCCTAGTGCATCAGGAGTCATCTCAACCACTACCTACCCAACCAAACACCCAACCCATTCACCCATATTTATCTTGATGTTGGGCCACTTTTTGAGCTAACCTATTTGCATGCCTTATCTTGACCTTGCTTTTGTCATCATTGACCACCTTAATCAATTTTTCCATGTTGAACTCTTGTATTTCATACCACCTCATATGTGACTCAGCCATTTGTGTTTTTCATGAGAACACTTCCTACCCTAGAAACTTGAAAAAACACCCAACTTATCTATGAGACTTGATATGTGTGACCCAATCAACTATGACCAATATTGGGGACTAGTTACCTCATCATTTATCCTTGAACCTAAACTTATTATTATCAAAATTAGAAACTTTAGTCTTTACATGATTTTAACTCTCATACTTAGTCCCATTTTAAATGCATATTTGCGTATCAACTACCTACACCTTTTCATCACTAGCCTTGTGACCTCCATTTTACCTTTTATCAAACCATGACCCAATTTTAGTTTTGCCTCATTGACTCCTAGTTTGAGGGGGAATACCCTCCTCCCATACTCAGGTCAATTAGACCTTGATCAATCAATAGTTCATTTTTGTTCTATGGCTTATTGACCTAAAGTTGCATAACAAAAAGGGGCAAAATATAGACACTAAAAAACATCCCTTCAACTAGTTTTTAATGTCAAACTACCTTGAACCTATTCTTAACCTTCAATTAGCTATTCACCTAGCTAACTCACCCCTAAAAATACATTTTCTATACTTTAACACTCATACACCCTTGGCTTAACCTTTTAAAACCTTAACTTAAATTTTCTTTCACCTTTTTGTGCTTTTGGGTATGGCCATCGATGGTCAGCCTAACCATCAATGGTTAGCCTGATCATTGATGGTTAGGTTTCTAAGATTATAAAATAAGAACTTCTAGATGTAAGCAAGATAAGTATAGGAAAAATAAAAACTTTCCCATGCAAATATTATATCTTACCATCTCCTCAAATTGGAATCTTTATCCTAGACCAACTTAGTAACTTCCTTCCTCTCCACTTAGCAACTTTGGACTATAAATTGAGGGATCTTGGAAGAGAAATAGAAAATTGCCTCAAAGATCTCTTGTTTTCTTGGTGCAAGCATAAAATATCCTAAAACTCTATTCACATGAATTTTGAAGGTTGGAGTACTATTATGCTATCCAATGTCATTCATCTTGTCACTATCTTCCACTTTGCATCATACAGGTATTCTAATCCTATTTCTAGCATTTCATTTCTTCATTAAGTTTGTCTATCTTGATCAGATCACCTACACATTACCCCTCACTCTCAGAATCTATATTCAACCTTCTATCTATCAGACACCCTCCCTCAATCTCCACTTCAATATCTTAACACATTCTCATAAGTAACTGTAGCTAGTTACTATAACCATTGATGGTCAGACCAACTACCATCGGTTAGCCTGACCATCATTGGTCACCTGTTAGGCCAAATAATAACTTGTTAATTTTTAACGTCCTCACACACCACCAAGCCCTTTTTTCTTTAGAACTATCTATAGATTTTGTTTATATTCTTTGAACCTAACCTTGACCCACTTTAGCATGGTATTAACCTATCATCCCATATTTTTCTATCATATTGAATAGGTAAATTATTTATTTATTGTATAAGCGTTTATGTTCTTATCAATTTATCATCTTTCATTTCTATTATTAGAATATTTTTATCATTAGGGGAGTGGATTGACAGTTGTCCAAGGGAATTTTCACTTCTTGGATCTAACGTGTTGTTGTGCAGTCCACCCTTCATACTCATCTAACAAACAAGTTGGTTGAGTGTGGTTTTATTGTAGGTAGTTCTTCCTCACCAGAAAAGATCTCTCACTTTGTCTAATCATCAATGAGTGCAATTATTAACCAGGTACACACCTCTCCTCTATTGTTTCTCTTTTTTCCTAAAAGTTAGAAAAAGAGTAAGAAATAGTATGAAACAACCACATTATTAGTATTTTTGTTCTTGCATTGTTATACATGTGTTGTTATTATCTAACTTAGGGTTCACCCCATCACCAAGAGTAACACCTATATTACACATGCTTAGATAATTAATGTTTGGTTTTCACTACATTTTGATTAACCATTGTTTGTCTTTTGCCTTCATCTATTTAGAATAGTTTGTTTATTGCACTTTTCTTTACTTTGGATTATTTATTTTATTTGTTTGTGTTATTTTGTCTATTTTTTGCCATGTTTATTTATTTTTATTAGTGTTTTTTTGTTTATTTCTTTTTCTTTTTTTGTTTGTTTATTTTTATTTATTAGTGTTTTTTTGTTTATTTTTATTTATTTTTGTTTTGTTGTTTATTTTTATTTGTTTTTTGTTTTTTTGTTTGTTTATTTTTATTTATTGGTGTTTTATTGTTTACTGGTGTTTTTTTGTGTTTATTTTTATTTATCAGTGTTTTGTTGTTTATTTATTTATTTTTTTTGTTATTTATTTATTTTTATTTAATAGTGTTTAGTTGATTGCTAGTGTTTGTGTTTATTTATTTATTTTCAGTTGCCTTTTATTTTTGTTAGGTTATGGAGCTAAAAGCTTCACTATATGCAAATATGGAGGAGGTTGCTGAGGTGCAAAGCAACCGATGTTGATTAGACCAATCGATGTCATTCATATTTAGAGCATAGGGCTATTGACATCGGTCATGGATTGGCTGATGTTGGTCATCTCCAGACAGACAGTGACCGACGTCGGTCACCTGTGCAGTTCCAAAATTGTCAGTTTCATGAATAGTTTGTTAACAAGCTGGTTGTTTGCATGTTAAAGACTAATTTTAGTCTTGAGCTACAGTTTCTAATTATTGTAATTGGATGTCTAATTATTGTTTGCATGGGATCTATATAATAGACTCATGGGTTGTATTGTAAAGTGTGCTAGTTAGAGAGAGCAAGGTCAGCTCCTTTAGAGGGAAGAGAGCAAGGGTAGCTCCTCCTAGTGCCATAGTGCCAAGTGTGTATGATTAGGGAGATCTACGGGAGAGCAAGATCTGGTAGAAGATCCATAGGGGTGCTGGTTTGGAGAATCATAAGGACTTGGTGAGGCAAGGACAAGGGTTCTTCATGGTAAGTAAAATCATTTAGTTTACAAGTTGTTGCAAGTTCATGGGAGATCTACTTAGAGTACTTGTGTACTGGCAGTAGTGATACTGACTGGTTAGAGGTGAACAACAACTCTATGTTTGAGTTGTTTGTTGTGACTGTAATTGAGAGAGAACTCTTAAAAAGATTTACTATTGTATGCCCTAGAGGTGTGGGAGCCCTAGAGGAGTGTGAAGAAGATTGTGGCATCTTCTTTTTTGTATTTCCTTCTGGAAGAGTATTAATACAATTAGGTATTGTCTCTTATATTCTGTGTTATTTTTGAATTTCTAGTTACTTGTTACTTCTAGTTAAATTTTGTGTTTAGTTACTTATACAAAGGTAATCAACTATGCTCTTCAAGAGTAGGGGGTCCTAACAATTGGTATCATAGCTAGGATCAACTAACAAGTGGTTAGAGCTTGTTAAGTGTTTGTTGATTACAAGTCACTCTCAGGGGTTTCTGATTGAGTGGGAGTATAACAATGGCAAAAGAAAGTATGGAGGAATTCAAAAGCAAGAATAGTCAATTACGGTGTTATGGAAAGAAAGAGCAGGTAAAGAAAGATTGTTGGTTGGTAGATAGCATGAAGGAAATAAAGAAGCAGGTATTGTTGCATGGATTGTTACACTGGTTGCTCTTATATGTTCCTTGGATAAAGTAGAATCTTGGTTTATATATTCTGTTGCCTCTTTCCATGCAGCCCCAAATAGAGTATTTTTCCATGTTAAGGTCCATGGAGACTTTGGAAAGATTTATTTAGGGGCTGGTGAGCCTTGTCAAAGTATTGGCAAAGGGGAAGTGTAGCTAAAATTGCAGATGCCCAACACATGGGTGTTGAAGGATGTCATGCAAGTTCCAGTTCTGAAGATGAGGCTAATTTCTTCAGGAAAGTTGGGCGATGAGAGATGCACAGTAACTCTCATAGTGGATACACTTGAATTAGCAAGTGGTAAGAAATTAGGTATCCTTTATCTATCTACTTATATTACTGATTCTTTTTTTGTTGTGAAGACATGGATTTGTAGGCTTGGTCACATGAGCAAGAAGGAGATGCATGTTCTTAAGAGGAAGACATATGTGTTTGACAAACTTAAGAACTAGAAAGCCTTGGTGTTCATGGAGGAGATGATGGATAGTGATCAGCTAGGGAGGTTGAATAAAACTAAGCAGGGCAGTTTGGATAGGGTTTTGATCCAAAGAGAGCTTGCAGGTAAAAAGTCATCACTCATAAGGGAACACAGTTATCGACGTCGGTCAAGTGGAACTGATGTCAAACAAATAGGTACCAACGTTGGTCACATGTAGACAGGCAAAGTTAGTGGTGTCAAGCAGGGTGGCTACCGAGGTCAGTCAGGGAATTGACGCTAGTGACCAGTGGACACCGATGTTGGTCAAGGAATTGGCGTCAGTGATCAGGTGGATTTGACATCAGTTAGGTACAAACCAGTGTCGACCAAGAAATGGATTTTGGGTGGACATCAAGCTATAAAGGAGTCTCAAACAACCATGTGGAGGACTGAAAGGGTAAGTAAGCCTCAAATTCATTATTCCCCTTATTTATACTTGTTGCTCACTACAGAGCAGGAAGGATCTAGGAAACAGTGGGAGCATGGCATGATGAGGAATTTGATTCCTAGGATGTAGAACTAAATGGGAGATTTGGTAGGGTTGTCAATAAGAAAGAAAGCACTAAAAGATGAATGGATTCCTTGGTTAAAGAAGAGAGAGGATGGACATGTGAGATGGAAGGCTAGGTCATATAGTCTTGAGCAAGTTTCAGGATAGTGGTACAGGTTTGACAGGTGGATGACAAAGCATGGCTTTAGTCAATGTCATTGTAACCATTGTGGTTTCTTTACCAGGTTGGATAATGGTCACTACATTATCCTATTACTGTATGCAGATGATGTGCTTGTTACAGGTGCATACATATAGGGATTTGCTAAGCTAAGGGTAAAGTTAGTTCAGTGGTATGTCATGAAGAATTTGGGAGTAGCAAAATTCTTTGGCATGAGTTTTTCTAGAGACATGGAAGGTCACAGGGTGATTTTGTCTCTAGATGATTGTGTGGATAACGTAGTGGTGAGGTTCAAGATGTGGGATGCAGAACCAGTTTACACACCTATGGATGGATAGTTCATAAAATAGGGTCCCAATTCACATGATGAGGTTAAGTACATGTGTACTAGACTTGTTATTGCCCCAGTAGTGGGTGTTGTCAGCAAGTTCATAGCCAATTTAGGAAAGAAGCACTAGAGAGCAGTTCAGTGGGTTCTCAGGTATCTGAGAGGGACCAACAGTAGGTTAAAATGCTATGCAGGGTTAGGGACTTCTCTACATGGGAATGTAGATTCAGATGTGGTAGGTTACTTGGATGATAGGTGGTGCACCATAGGATGTGTGGTGGTTGGTCTTCAGGATTGATCTTGAAGAGGGATACAAGCCAGGAAATAAATTGGATGATGTACAGATATAAGTACAAGTGCAGCTATTTATCTCCAACTAGGAGATTGTTAGGTTGTGGAGCTAAACGCTTCACTGTATGCAAACATGGAGGAGGTTGCTAAGGTGCAAAGCAATTGATGTCAGTCAGGCCAACCGACGTTGGTCACATTTAGAGCATAGGGCTGCCAACATCGGTCATGGATTGGCCAATGTCGATCATCTCCAGACAGATAGCAACTGATGTCAGTCGCTTGTGTAGTTTCAAAACTATTGGTTTCATGAATAGTTTGTTAACAAACCAGTTGTTTGCATGTTAAAGACTAATTTTAGTCTTGAGCTATGGTTTTTAATTATTGTAATTAGATGTCTAATTATTGTTTGCATGGTATCTATATAATAGACTCATGGGCTGTATTGTAAAGTGTGCTAGTTAGAGAGATCAAGGTTAGCTCCTTCAGAGGGAAGAGAGAAAGGGTAGCTCCTCCTAGTGCCACAGTGCCAAGTGTGTATGATTAGGGAGATTTGTGGGAGAGTAAGATCTAGTAGAAGATCCATAAGGGTGCTAGTTTGGAGAATCATAAGGACTTGGTGAGGCAAGGACAAGGGTTCTTCATGGTAAGTAAGATCATTTGATTTGCAGGTTGTTGCAAGTTCATGGGAGATCTACTAAGAGTACTTTGAGTACTTGTGTACTGGCAGAAGTGATACTGACTGGTTGGAGGTGAACAATAACTCTGTGTTTGAGTTGTTTGTTATGACCGTAATTGAGAGAGAACTCTTGAAGAGATTTACTATTGTAGGCCCTAGAGGTGTGGGAGCCCTAGAGGAGTGTGAAGAAGATTGTGGCATCTTCTTTGTTGTATTTTCTTCTGAAAGAGTATTAATACAATTGGGTATTATCTCTCATATTCTGTGTTATTTCTAAATTTCTAGTTGTTACTTTTGGTTAAATTTCATGTTTAGTTGCTTATACAAAGGTAATCAACTGTGCTCTTCAAGAGTAGGGGGTCCTGACAATTTTCTTAGTTATCATAGGATTTTTACACTTTATTTACACTTAAGTCTTGATTACCCATATCTTGTACTTGAGTTGTGAATTAATGTACATTCCTACACATAGTTTATTACATTATATTCACTTAGGATTTGATTTTTCATATCTTACACCTAAGTGATTTTTACTTTCATTTAAACTAAGTTTCCCATGTTTTAGATACACATTGTTATTATAGTTGTCTAAAACTATGATATATAATATCCCAAACTACATCAAAAATTAGTTCAATACACCTTATAATCACTAGTTCCACAATATTTCTCCTTGTTCACACCTAACAAAATCCTCAATCTACCCAAATAATACCAAAATGTAGAGTAATTAGAACACAAATGAATTTTAAATCTCTATTGGTTTGGACATGCATCTCCATACTAGTAGGTAGTCTAAATTCATGTTTATCCTCTGTGCTAGATTAATCTTACTCTATGAGTATGGATTCAGTACATAAGTCCCATTTCTTAATTTACCCTACTCAAGTAAAGATAAATTATATCATGCTCCATCTACCCTATGGGGGAAAACCACTATGCCAATGATTATAATTGCCTTTGGGCAAATCATTATTTTTCAATTTATTCACCCTACTGAGACATTTTCATTATGCTAATAATTATAACTGCCTTTGTGTAATCATTATTTCCACCCCTACCTTGCTAGGGAATCTCACTATGTCTATGATTGTAACTACCTTTGGGAAAATCATTATCTTTCACCTTATCTACCCTACTAGAGAATTTTTTATTGTGCTAATGATTATAACCACATATGGGCAAATAATTATATCCTCTACCCTATTGGGGAATTTCATTGTGACACTGATTATAACCACCTTTGGGTACATTGGTATTACCACTCCCATTACCTATAGGTGAAATGATTTCCTTCTTTTTGAGGGAATGTTTTCTGATCTTATTTGTCACCCACTCCCTTGAGGGGGGATTTAGGGCTCATCCATCACCTTCTAGGGCATTAAACAATAAATTTAAGAACAATAAATTAAATACCTTTTCATTATTTGAGAATATTTTATTGTGTTTATTTCTTGAAATATCTTCCAAAATAAGAGAAAACTATAAACACCCTATTTTGGCCACAACTATGTTCGAACCAGACTTCAGATTGATTTCTACCAAATAATGCAAATTAAGCATAGGAATCATTAAATGTCCAAATTTCATCTATATATTAGATGTTAGTGATCAAAATCATGTTGAGACATCCCTTTTTGGGTTATTATCCTATATGAAATATTAACCTTTCACAAATTCATCTCCAGTCAACTTGTGACCTATAAAATTGATAGTTTGGCATTTGAACCCATTAAGTAGGGTACTTAAACAATTCTTAAAGTAAAAAAATGCTAAGCATAATGAATTAACTAAGCAAATCAAATTAAATGATTAATTTAAACTCAATGTACAATTAGTGAAAATAATTTTTAAAAATAAAATTATAATAAAAATGAGGTCATAATGATGTCATCATCCTCAAAGTCAAGGAATTAAAAATATCTCCCCTAAAGCCTTAAATTCATAAATTGAGAGACATTCTTAATAAATGGGATATCTATCCCAAATAATAATTTCTTGTCCTCTCCTTAACTCAATTAGTGTTAATCTAAACTTAACTATGGTTAAATCTAACCTAACTAAACTTGGGTTAGAGTTAGTTTGAAAGGTTATAAATACAAGGATTCACCCATTGTTCAACAAGCTCTTTTTTGTGTAATTTTATTATGCTAAAATACTTTCAAGAATCTCTATTAGTGTAATGTTATTATGCAAAAATACCTTCAATTAGCCTTGTTATGTAGTGTTATAATGATCATTTGTTGAGAGAGAGAAGTATCAAATCTTAGCCAAAGCCAAATAAAAACCCAACATTTCCAAGGTGACAAGGAGAGATGATGCAAAGAGCACCATTACCAAAGACTCTTTGAGCACATGACCGAGCACATTCCTCTATGGAAAACATATAATTATTGCTCTCAAGGAAAGTAAATAATGCTTGTTTTGTCTTCCATTTATAGTTACTTATATTTTTCTCTTACTCCTTAAGTGTCTAAGATTGAGGTGTTAACTTTATTAGTGTGCTTTTATTTGTTTTTTATCATACTAACACAATACTAACTCCCCTTTTGTATTCCTATTGATCACACTAATATGTTTTTTGGTTTATAAAATGAATTGACATTTGGAATTGGTGTTTTAGAATACATGTTTATTTTTATTTACTTGAGTGTTTATGTTATTTGTTTGTTTATGGGTAGCTTATCATGCATATGCTCTCCTCTTTCCCACTTGTGGGAACCTAGGTGATCAAAAACACATAGATTAATATTACCTTTTTCCCACTTCTAAGATCCTTAAGATTAGAAATAGTGAAACTTCCATTTTTATTTTGGTTGCATGAGTTGTATTTCAACACCATCCATAGATCTATAGGGAACGGGGATTAGGATTTCATCCCCCAACATATTTACTAACCCTATAATCTGATGGGGGATATAAATTAGGGTTAATTTTTGATAAAACATAATAAAATTCCCCATAAAGGGTTTCATGAAAATAACATGTTTATCCCTAATGCTAAGATATCATATATCACTCTTGAAGTTTAAAATTTTGGTAACATTTCACTGAGATCTCATGGCTTAATTGGTTATGAAGGGTCTAAAATATCTAGGTATTTCCCCATTATTTGTTATTTTATTAAATAATTTTGAGCCCCACATACTACAAGGTATATTGGGGATCATCTAGAAAGCTCTGTAAAATTTTATATTAATACATTTCAACTATAAATGGTTTGTAGCGCGATGGAAACCAACCTCCCCATTGATCTCATGTCATACTACTTGAAGTGAGGGTTAATATATTAATAGGTTCCTAATTATTTGGAGATAGATATGTGGGCTACAATCACAATGCATACCTATTTTACCACTAAGATAAGGATTTTATTATATGCATTTTACTATTTATTTGTTATCATACACCTATATTTTGTGTTATACCTTACACATCAAACATTTTAAATTGTCCCAAATCCAAAAGATTTCCATGTCCCATTATAAATTAACATGATAAGGTGTTACTCTATTTGATTTCTGAGTCATTCTGGCTTGTCTTAACATCATGTTGTCTAATTGAAATGGTACCATATCGATATTTTATAGCTATGTTATCCATTTGAAAAAAATACAAATGATTTTCATTTAAAACCAAATCTAATCATAATTTGAATTCAAATCATTCTATTTTTATAATCAATTCAAACATTTCAAATCAAATCAAGTCAAATATAGTTAAACGTTTCAAATCAAACCAATTCTTACAAATTTAAATCAAGTTAGATTTTACAAAGTAAAAAAATTCAAATATATAAAGTTAAAGTTAGTCAAAGTCAATCAAAATCAAATCAAGTATAATTTTACTAAGTTTAATCTAGTCAATTTTGACCAAGTCTAAAGTCAAACATTGAAATAATGTCAAATTAGGTATATTTTGACCAAGTCACATCAATTCCAAATCAATTTAACACTCAAATTTTAATCATATTCTTGTCTTTCCATTCAATATACCACACCTATTAGTTTGGAAAAATGAAATGATAACATCCATATTTTATTCCATCCAAGTCTAATAAAATTATAATAATTAAAATCCAATCTTAGCTTCAGCAAACATCAAATCAAATAAATTTTATCTACTTCGGGAAAATTAAATGAAATAAATCAACCCTACTAAGGAAAATAAAAATAAACATCAAATAAAATCAATCTACCTTTCTTGGGGTTGATCATATCAAATCAAATCAAATCATACCAATCAACATCAAATAAAATAATTTGCCTTGCTTGGGGACAATCAACATCAAACATCAATTCACCCTATTTGGGTAAAATAAAATTAATCCACCTTTCTTTGGGAAAATAACACCAAAAATAAAGATAAAATAAAATACAAAATTTGAACTCCAACTAGGTCCATGGCATTCAAAACTGATCAAGTTATAGATCAACTTGAATGTTACATGTTTAAAAATAAAGATGGTATCTTTTTATGAATCTTAGAAATAGGTTTCCAAATTCTCACAAATTAGGATCTAATAAAATTAAGATTCATCCTAAGTAGGAAAAGTCAAACCTTTTCACATAAACATCAAGGAAACATCTCATCCACTAGTATTGATTATCACACCCCCCTTCACACTATCAAAGGAACATATTTTAACACCCTTGTCTAATATCCATATGGCCCCTAAGCCATAATATTCACATCTAGAGTCAAGTTCCTCCATGTCTAAACCATGTTTTAAACTTATTAATGAGACTTTAGAGGAAATATTGTAAAATTTGGTCACATAAAACATGATCATGTATCTGTGCACCAAGTGTTTTGATGGAAATATACAAAAGTTTGAGTGGTACCAAGAAGAAGAATATTTCAATTATCACAAGATTAAAGGTCATTCCTTTAATCAATGTGAAATATTTAGGAATTATATCCAAGGTTTGATTGACCATGGAGACATAAAAATAGAACCAAATATTTTCATGTATGAGGATGACCGAATAGGGATATGGTATGACCATCTCCAATATCATGATCAAATTTGTCTACTTCCAATATAAATCAAGATTATCTACCCATCTTTCATGTTTTTGTCTAACCACCCATATATGATGAGCCTCACTTTTATGAGCCTCTTTATGATAGTCTAATAGTCTATTATGAACTCTCCTTCTATGAGATCATCTTTGAATAACCCATCATTGAATATCAGTCAATATTATATTCATTTCATAACATCCTTGATTTCTATAAATCCCTTCATCCCAAAACCTTTATTTAAAAATACAAAGTGAAAAAAGTACTTGTTGACAATGCAATCTAATAGGCCCTTTTTATGGCCACATCCACATTAGATTCTACATCAACACCATAAACAATATCAAAATCATTATCAATATTCATCCAATAAACATCATTATTAGCATAAAATTTTAGCATCAACATCACAATAAAGTTCCATATTAAAGCCAAGATTATAATTAGGTTCCATATTATTATCAGAATTAACATCATACTTAGAGTCATAATCAATATCTCAATTCGAATCCAAATCATAATCAGGTTCCATATTAGAACCAACATTAGAATTAGTATCTAAATAAACATCAACGTCAAAATTAGAATTGATATCTTATGAAATTGGCTACACACTTCCAATAGATCCATTTGAATACATCAATGACCCTTCCATGGTTTTTGAGTAAGTTTCCTTTTGACATCAAAGTAAAATCACCTAGTAGCCTCTATAAAGATTGTGTAGTATTTAATCCTTTCATTGACATTATCCATCATTTTCACATCAACCATCCTACTCCTTATCTTGACATCCAATCTCCTACACTAGTTGATTGGGACCAACAAAATCACACAAAATTGAACTTCCACCATAGAAACATATCAATTGTAAAAAATATGTGGCTCCAAAGCAACATTAAAAATCAATAATCAAAGTTCCTTAGTGAAACCTTGTTTGAGGCACTAATGGATAATAAAAATCAAAATCAAAGTTCACTATTGAAACCTTGTTTGAAGTTTTATAGGACACTAAAATCAAAATCTTAGGAATCTAGAAGAAAATTTCCCTAGTGAAACCTTGTTTGAGGTGCTAGGAGGTAATTAAAATAAAAGTCAACATCTTTTAGTGAAAACATGTTTGGGCACTAAGGGATAATAAAAATAATAATCAAAACAATCAAGAATACTCTATTGGTGAAAACATCTTGGATAAAATAATAAATAAACAAATTCTATCTTCATTTATTGATGAACAAATATAATTAGCATAATAATTGATAATCAAAAGATCATTCACATTATAACAACTCACAAGCTTAAGGAGAAGAAAAAAATGTTTCCCTATTAAGATATTTTTTAGAGATTTTTGAACCCAAAATATCTAAAGTAATGTCAAAATTGGAACATCCAAAGTTAATAATGATGTTGTGGATGTTAATAATAATTTACCTTGGTCACCCAATAATTACACATCCCTTCACAATCACATCCTTCATCCAAATATACTATCCCCTAGTAAAATCAGATATTTTATCTAATGCTCATCTTACTTTACCCTCACTTTAAAAACTCTCTTTAATAGAGGCTACAAAGACACATATTTTAGAGGTTTTTATAAAGCATAACAAAAAACCAAAAAAGATCACAAAAAAAATAGTGTAGTCGACATCAACATTAGGGTCCTAATAGATAAGTTCTCCAGAATAAGTATGGGCTATAGATCAAAATGGGTTAACATCATGCATCTCGTAATAATCCATTGAGTTGAGATGATAAAATTTAAAAAAATATAATAAATTAAAAATAAAAATCTTACAAAAAATCAAAAAATAAAGATAAATAATTTTTCCAATGGTGAAAACCATGCTTATGGTGCCTTGAGAAAGTACCATGATAGAAACTAGGTTTATGTCATCATGTGTAATAATTTTATGTCTAAAATTACCTCAAAACTTGGGGTAAAATACACCAAATTCATATTCAACCACCCAAGTCCTCATCCACCCCACTCAATCCATTTTTTCCATCAATTCCTATGTAAACACTAGTCTTATATCCTCATCCTTATCTAGCCCATCATGCTCATCCTTCCTTCTCATCTTGGTTTTGATAAATAAGTGTAAGATGTTCTAAGCCCTATTTTAGGAAGCATATTGGCATATCATATGAATGTTAATTTGATGACTAGATACTTGATTCATATGTGGTATGGTATTTGGAGCTCCATAATCTAATCCTAGTCATCATCCCCCATAATCCTCCATTATCATCCAACATCATTTTGAATCTATCCTTCATCTTGCGTCACTCTATACATTATCAATGTTAGAACATTTTTCCATTTTCTAGTGATACCTTTAAATATTCTTATTCCAAAAAATTCAAAAAGCATGAGATAATCCAAAAAAATCAAAAATATTAGAAAATAACAAAATCCCTAAAAATTAGGAATAGGCCAAAATATCCAAGAGAGATATAAAACCACAAAATCCAAAAATAATTATCTTATCCAAAACTATGGTCAAAATTATTAATCAAATCATTTCAATCACTAATAGTTTGTGTCCTCAAATCCACCCTATTTTGGGCAACCTAATTCCTCTATCTAATTATGGATCATAACTTTCACCTTGTTTGGGTAAAATCAAAGTGTGTAGCTTATTTTGGGATATTTTTCCCAATCAGTGCCCTTGAATGTGCCCTTTCTTGGGGAAACCATCCATTTATCATATCATTGAGCCTTAACATGTCAATTTTGAATCAATTAAATGATAATATGCTTTTTTTGCTTTTACTTTTGGATTTGTATGTGTTTTATTGATTACTTATTTGTTTTCTTTTCTTTTTTTGCCTTGACTTAATGCATATGCATCAATAGGGTCATCATGGTTTCCCCATACCATGGTGATTTATTATGATTTTACTTGATTCCATCTATCAGTAGTTGACAATAATGTCATCTTTATTTTTTCATATCATGATGAGTTTATGTCATTTTTCTATTGGATCAAGGGTCATTCCCTATGTACATAAAAACCATGTCATTATGATGTTTTATATCATCATGTATACCATCATGTGAATTATCAAAAATTAGGTGCTTTAGGATTATATATAATTTCATGATACAATGGAAGTTTAACCTATTTAAAAATAATCCCTTATCACATCACATCATCTCATCCATTTTTTACCAAATCAGATCATAATCTATTTATCTTCATCATTCCTTATCATATTACTCAATTTTTGGGATAACTAAAATGGTTTAAGTTCTATTTTAATTATGTAGGCAATGCTCAGTCACATGGATTTTTTGAGGTCATATTAGCAACCATGACCATTATTTTACATCTATTCCTATCAACATCTAATTACTCTAACTAACAGTCATTCTCACAGCCAACATATGCAAACCTCAGTTCATTCCATCCCATATTTATCTAATTAATTCAAAATATTATGAAATATTTATTCAATCATTATCACATCATTATCTAATCATTATCACCTCTTTCAATCATTACTTTCATCACTTAGGACATCCTTGTGTGCACAGTTTTTAATAACTTCTTCATTATGTAAAAAAAAAATATACCATCTCCACATATGTTTACATAAAACTATAAAATTCCTATACAATATGTTAAATCATTGATATATGATTTATAATTAATCACTCAATTATTTTTATCATTTATAAAATCCACACTATTTAGGACAAAGCAATCATTCTATCCTATTTGGGGAAAATTTTCTAGTCCAACCTCACAACTTTGGCCCTATTTGAGGCAAGTTAAAGGGTATTATTCATTATATTAGGATGAGTTCTTCCAAATTTTACCTTGATTGGGGTAAATTATTATATCATTATCAATAATAAAAGTGTGGAATCCATAGCTCAAGGGGTTAATTTTATCCATGGGCTAATTTCATCCATTTTCATCATATCCTACATCATCTTATTTTTTGATAGTTTATCCATGTCCTTCATAATCACATGTCCTATCAAGGGGGTGCCATCCATAATATTTTTGATTTCATCACTATCTAGTTTTCATCTTTCCACCTTATTTTGGATTTTTTATTTTATTTTTAAAAATCTGTTACTCCACCCATCATATCTTGTAATGCTTTCTTGAAGAGGGGGAAAATGTAGAAACTTAAAATCAAACATTTTGTGTCAATTTTACATCTGCACTAACATCATCCTAAATAATTTCCCCCCCCTATAATTATTATTTTATCCACTATTTACACCTATTAAATTAATTACTTCTTCTATTATCACTTACTTTCCCATAAATTTACATCACATTGTAATAGTCTATTAATGTTTGATTAATTATCTAATATTCTTCCTAATGTAAATTTCCATGGAATTTACTATTTTCCATAATTAAATTACTTTTATTTTCCATCTTAAGATAATTCATCATGACATCATATTATTCTCCATAAGGCAAGTCAATTTAAAATTTGAAGTGTGCAATCAAGGTCTCTTACACCCTCTTACACACTCCAAAATTCTCATAAGTAGATTTATTACACATCCTCCTACATAATTCATCCTCCTTATTAAACACTCCATTTTCCTCATCATTGATATTTGGTATTGATGTTCATCTATTCATACTCATCTTGATACAATGGTCCTCATTGATCAAACCAATCCATAAATAGGAGTCACTCACTTCTTCAACAATCCTTTTTTACTAGACTTACTCTACTAAACATAAAAAAAAACTTCAATTTATTCAATTATTCATAAAATCACGCATAGTGGAAGGGGACATGTTAAAATAGCTTCATGAAATTACAAAATACCTCAAGATCTATATATTGGCCAATCGACACATGCATTTCAGTCATAGACAAAGAGAGAGAGAGAGAGAGAGAGAGAGAGAGAGAGAGAGAGAGAGAGAGAGAGAGAGAGAGAGAGAGAGAGAGAGAGAGAGAGAGAGAGAGAAGGTAAAACTATATTATTTGTCTTTTATTATGATTTTTATGCTATTTTTTTATCTTTCCCAATCTAAGTACATGTGATTGGATTTTAGGTTGTATGCATTTCATTTTGATTTCATACTAACAATAAACTAACTCCCTTTTAATTATGTGTTTACACCCACCAATTGGCCAAATCACATTAGGTCTGACACTGGGACCCAAAATAGTATAAGTTGCAATATAAGTAATGTCATTACATTATAACTTACACTTGGGTAGACCTTGGATACACATTATGGAAGTTGTACCATATATGTTAAATTGACGTGTAAAATTCATACATGATGAGACTTTATGGATAGTGCCTATAGATGATAAATCCTTTAAATTTTTCAATTGAGAATATATCAACTTATGATGTGGGTTAATCAAGTAAGATAATTCATTTATCTAAAGATGTTCATAAGGAATTAACATCTGAGGTACACATGGATAAACATAAGGAACAAGATAATAAACATAATGACAAGGAGATAAATCAATCTAAATTAAAAAATGAACCATTGATACTATAATAGCAAGAAAATCAAACATTTGAGCTTCTTTTATTGGTAAATTTTGAGCCATAAGATAAACGTATATGATTATTATGATAATGATGATGATATTCCTCATGATATGATATATGAAAAATTACACAAGCCTAGTTTTTATCCACTTGAGAATCTGACACGTAATATATTCACACTTAAAAGCCTTGGTAAATGAAATTTAAACCCATCACCAAATGATGAAAAACTAACTTCAGATAAAGGTAAGATAAAATAACATATTAACATGTGAATGATTGTTATACAATTCATCCCTCTTGGATAAAATATTTAAGTAAATCTTATAAGGGACAAATGTAATATATCATTCTAAAAATATAGAATCCTCACACATGCCACCTAAATATATTTTATAGATCATTATAGCTCAATATTCTTCACACACAATAATTTATATGTTATTATTTAACCCTAATTTGGATGTGGATCTTCTTGAGTAGATAGGGTTAAGAATATATAAATGATAGAGAATAAGGCTAAATATTAGATATAAAATAGGCCAATTAGATTTTAAACTCACATATACCATATATTAAATTTATTAGAATGATATAAGCTATTAATGTAAAGTACAACCATGCTAGATATATAAAATGACATAAAATAGCTTACTTATCTTTCTCTGATGCTAATGCAGATTTAGATCTAGAATAGGTTTTAAAAAGGTGGGAAGATAGCTCTATAATAATTTTTAGATTATGGATCTAATGCCTCTGACTCACAAGATAGTAATGTCATCTTGGGAAAGATGCATCTATGTTATTGTCTAGGTTAGATGATGGTGTCTTATATAGAATATATGGTGAAATAAGATGAAACCACCTAGATTATTTTGGGTTTGGCTTTATCTTGAATCTAGTGTATTCAAATTTGGGACATGGACTATCCCTCTTTATAAAATGGATAAAACCTATATTTCTATCTCCAATGTGAACTTAGAGAAAAATAGGCTAGTGGGAATATAATGTCTAGTTGATCCCAATGACACTGCTATGAAAAGACATTGCCTACATAGCCAATAATAAAAAATAGGGCCTCATAATCATGTAGTTATCTGATATATGTTGTATTGTGTGTGAATCATGTAATGTGTGTAAGGCAAGTACAACAATGACCTAGCTTGTAACTTGGAAAATAAGACCTTATGACTACTCTTTTAGCACTTCAAACCTATAGATGTGATTTTCCTATGAATGGTATGTAAATAGGGAATAATTGATCAATTAAATTCTTGATAGAGTGATTTTGATAAGTGTCTTAGTTTCGTTGGTTTGATTTCTAGGTGGGAAATGAATGAGGGTTGATACTGTATTTATACCAATCCTATCAGGAGATAGCTCACATTAAATCACTTAGGCCTACCATTGGAATATGATTAATTTTAAAATTGGATGTGTTTAGGGCACTAAACACTTTCATCAGGGTAGGAAAATAATGTCAATGCTAATATTGTTCCTCAATGTTAGTGTTTAGGAAGTAGCAAAATAGGTATAGGATCAGAACTTGTAGAGGTGTAAGATAAATACATTTTAAGAATTATAGGAAAGATAATATGTTTATGTCATTAATATAAGATGGGTTAGAAAAATAAATATGCCAAGGGGCACAAGATAGAATAGATGTGAGGCTTACTAAAACAAGGCATGTGTATAACTAAGAAGAACAATCAAGGTCTAAGTTTTCCAAGTGTATAAGACTGAGGTGTTACATAATCATAAAATATCATCTACAATTCCCCCCTTTAATATAGTAATGAAATTGATAATTTAAAGGAAAGAAATAAGTACTTGGGTATGTATGCACACCTTATCTTTGATTAAGATGAATTTAAGTGATTTTCTAGTGACTGAACTAAAATCAAGAGCATGTTACAGTGTAAAATCAATGCATATAATCTAGGTTAATATTACTTGAAATATATTGAAATTTAAAAAATCAAGGTTTAGGAGTACACCTATGTGTCAATGTAACCACATTGCATATTGTCAAATTATTTTGTACAAGATGTATCATTGTAAGGATATGAAATTGAGATTAGGATAAATATAGATAAATATTTTAGGTGCATATATCCAAGGATATAGAGAGATATTGGAAGTCACATCCCCCAAACTTTGGAGCAAATGTGAATTTCCCTCTGGTGATTGAGATTAACTCAATCATGCAACCCAATGATAAATATAACCTAGTGAGGTTGGATGATATAGTTAGATCCAACCTAAAAACTTGGCAAGATTGAATGATTTGATCACCTCAACCATACCAAAAAGTTGAACCAACTATTGCAGTAAATTGGTTCAATAAAGTCTGTAAGCATTCATGGGGTATCATTACATGAAATGGTTTTAGAATATGAAACTAATTTGGATTTTAAAATATTAGGAAAATTTTGCATATAATATTCACCTCATATGTATTTCATGCTTAATATTTTTATAATAATGGTATCAATGTATATAATTTTGCCATAGTTATGAATCTGAATCATATAGCTATGTACTTTGGCAAATTTGGATAACTATGTACATGTGGAAAACTTGATTCTAAATCATGCCCCCAATATATATGGATAAATATGAAACTAATATAAGTACCAATATGGAGGACATATTTCCAAACATGCCTCCACTATAATTTGGGTATGTTGAATATTGGATAGGTGTGGAGAACATGCTTCCAAAACATGGTTCCACTAAATCTGTGGACTGATATAAGTACCATACTAAATTAATGTGGATAACATGCTTCCAAATCATGCTCAAAATTAATATAAAAACTATGAATGTGTGGAATCCATTTCCATGTGACATGCCCCCACTAAATCTACAAATGATATAAGTACCAAATACTGAATGAGTTGGATAACATGCTTCCAAAGCATGACCCCACAGAATCTAAAAACTATGAATGTGTGGAAACCTTGTACATATGACATGCCCCCACTAATATTATGCCCCTTTTAGTTGAGATAAAAATAGTTCCTTATGTAGACATCCAATTCCTAACACCATTTGTGTTGAAATTGTCAATCTTACTCAAATTGCAATCTAATGCACATTTTAGGTCAAAATCCATAAAACACCCTAAATGGTTCAAACTTGTCACTTAAAAGTGCCATTTTAGGTCAAAGTATCCCTAAATAGGGAAATTAATTTTATGGGCCAGCTAAATTTAATTAAATCATTTTGAGTTAAAATGACAATTTCACCATTTAGTGCTTTGGATCACTCTTTTCTTATAATTCATTGGTACATGTCATGTACCTTTGTTATTTTTTGTTGGAAAAATTCTAAATGATAATATGGTTTCAATGCATCTAACATCACCTTATGATTCTTCTTGAGTCAAATTATAACCAAGTAATATGACTTTATGACCATTTTGATTAATTAAGGACTGATTTTCAAATAATTGCACAAATGTTGATTAACCTTGTTTAAGGCTAATTAATCCAAATCAAGAGCTTAAGTGGATTTTACATGAGAGTTGTTGAATATTTATTTTTGAAAATTTATTCCTATTATCTGTATCACCTAGTAACATCATCTATGGGGTGGCATCCATCAAGCCATAAGTGCATAAAATATCAGGATTATGGGTCACCCATGCCTAGTTAATGCCTCCCATGCCTCTTTAATGCTTATTTATCTTGAGGATATTTATGTATTTAATTCCAAATATTAGAATTATCCTCAACCACACATCTTCATCTCAAGATGAATGGTTCAGGTTGATCCTAACCAATCTCAAAAATCTATAAATAGAGAGGCCATAAGCATAATTTCTAAGCTATTTTGGTGCAAGCTTATTATGCTCAAATATATTCAAAGCTTGAATCTTGAAAAGTTCTAATGCTAAATTATTTCCACAAAGCTTCATTAATAGGCTAGTTTAGTGATTTATAATTATGAGCCTAGGATTTATGGAGTGTTCTTAAGGTATTGGAGGAGCTTAGCACCATTGTTGATAAAGACAAGGATACTTGATCAAGGGAGAACATGTTTTTGAGCCATATGGGTATGGTGAATCCATTTGGGAAGGTAATATGGTTTTGCTTTCTTTCAATTATTTCTTTCTATCCTTTATAATTCCCATAGGAATAGATAGGCTTGGTTAGTTAGTACTTTATGAATGTTTAATTATTTATGGACTAATGCTTGACTAACTTGCTTTGTAATACTTTCTACATCTTGGCACACTCGGTGGGACAAGACGTATCTCACACCTAAAGAATATCACTATACAACTCTAAAATATCCATTTGGACCCTTAAAACTCTTACAAATTGATCTTCTAACTTTTTTTTTCCATTTTTGGATGCCACAATTTTTACACAATAACCGACATCGGTAGAAATACCAAAATTGATTACCTACTTAACTGATGTCGATCAAAAAAATTAACATCAGTTAGGTCTTGGTTATCCAAAGTAACCATCATCAATTGTAACAACTGATGTTGGTCACTATTTTGCTCAAAAAATATAGACCTGAGAGCTACTTTTTCAAAGTCCATTATTTTAAGCTAAAAAGAGCCTCAAAGCTAAAGGACATGCTGATATTTTTACTACAGGAACAAGATTTTTATTTGATAAAAACATGTTTAAATCACCTCTTGCATGCTTAAAAATAAATTAGGAAAATTGTTCTGGGTGTTTAACAAAGAACTTAGATGTTTTGGTTAATATTTTCAATTTTTTCAACTAAGACCAAGGGTTCAAATGAACACCACCAAACGTTTCATTTGGCTTTAAAATTAAACACATTTGTCAATTCTTATTTGCAATAGTCATTTACATAGGTTTTGTTTGAAAAAAAGAGGAACGTTTCATGTATGCTCTTTCATTTTTCCCCTATAGGGAACCCTTGGAATCAAAAGTGCCATTCTTATTGCAAATAGCCTAGTCTAAGGCTTAAAAAGAAAGTCATCTAAAGCACTCCCCAAAAACTCATCAAAGTTTGGGTGACCTTGACAATGACCCTAAAGTCTTTCTACTTTCATTCTTTCTTTATTTTAATGCATCTTATCTTGCAAGGGGGACTTGATCACTTCCCTCAAGTTTTTTAGGGAAGTTTTGACCTAGGGTTTCATCTCCTGGCATTAACTTCACTTACTCTTTCTGAGTTACACAAAAGACATATACATTTGGACATCACACTACATTAAGTAAACAATAGGATGTAGTGGTTATAAAAAGGACTAGATCTTTTTACAACTAGATAATGACATGGTCATCCGATTTTCATGCTTGTTTTTTACATCATTTGATATGAAAGTCATTGTGTAATTGATTCCCCTAGAATGATCAAAACCTTGCTAGTTTAGTAGACCCCACTTTGCCATACCTTGTCATTTTAGACTTAAGATGTTTAGTTTTTGTCATTAGCTTACTTGGTCTTGATTTGTGTCTAGAACTAATTTTTAACTCAATAAGCTTAACCAAAACACATTTTCCTTAATTTTCTTGAGAAACTGAGGTGTTATGCTATCCAAATGGAAAATTCATCTTTTCCTTGTTTAAATTGTTATCAAAATCTTTATGTCATGTCATCCACTTTGGCATAATTATTCTGCCCAATTGAGTCTAGATATTTTACCTAATTTTGTTTAAATCCTTTATTTATAATTCACATTTGAAATTAAACCTTTCTAATTTTTAAGGGTTGGTGCGTCAAAGTGGGTTCACCATTTGTGCACTAAGCTTGTTTTACCTTGGGTTCAATTTTCTATTTAGATTGAAGGTCATTTATTAAGACTCAATATCACATTATCATCTTGGTGGACTCAAGTCATATTGTATATTACTCACGCTTTGGGTCCTAGAACATATTTTATCCTAATAGAATCATGCGATGATGTTGTTCTACCTATTTGGTCCTAGCTTTATACTTAGTGATTCGCATATGTTTTTACATCTTGAGTTGCTTAGTTCATTTTGTCTTGTTTTTAATCCAGAGAGCTTTCCTCTAAACTTATAGGGTCAACTTGTCAAATTTGGAGCTAGCTTTTGTAGTGTGGATGTATCACAAAGATCTAGGCTTTGGTGTACTTTATTTCACCTTGGGTCTTTGATTTACCTTACTCTTTTCTGATCTATATGATTTCAACTTTACCAAAGGTTGAGTAAACTCATGAATCAAATCTTCTAAAAATTAAGCATGTTTTCAAACCACCCTCATTTATAGTCTCATTGGTACCTTGGTTATTTATTTAAGAGAGAGCCAAAGCATACTTTGATTGATTACCAAACATTGGTCCAAATTTATTCAAACACATGCAACTCTTTTTAGACATGACTCAAAGGTTCACTCGTAGTGGGGCCTCTTATGGCCTTAGTTATGAGGATGAATTTTTTTATGATGGTCAAGATAACCCTATTGTTTTTATGATACCCCTGTAATAGTAGGATTTGAAGATGATTACGATGAATATCAACCCCAATAAGATCAAGATGAAGCCCTTCTTAGATTGATAGAATCAGGTGCTAGACTAACTTCTGACTTTCTTATAGAAAAATTACATACCTTAGTGAGAGAAGGAGAACAACGATGGCAAGAGAAAGATTTTGCACAAATAGACAAACCTTCTTCCTCTAACAAATGAAAGGAAATACATATTCAAAACCCACAAATCTAGATCTTCTAGCTAAGATCAAGATAATAAGTCAATGATATGCAGATCAACTTGTCATAGACTTAATTGACTCCCTAGTTTCCACTTCAATTCACAATAATGCTTTGAAAGAACACAAAGATATGGTGGAAAGTATGTAACAAGTATTGGATGAGAACATTACCATAGTGGATCAAAGTAATTTAAACTAATATTTAAAGTCACAAGAGACCTTACAAGATGTTCCATTTGACCTGAAACATACATTCTTCAATCATTAAGAACCTCTTAGTACTTTATTAACTTAGAAACCCAAACATTTAGTTTGAATTGAGGAAATCCCTGAAACACACAAAAGATTGGTAAATAAGCATAGAAATTTATAAAATCAACAAAGTGTGAAATAGCTAGATTTAAGGAATGTTTTACAATCCAAGAATCAGTGACTTATGTTCTCAATTCAAGCAACAAATAAAAAACAAATCATGGATCAAAAGGTATATGATCCTTATAGATCCACATAAAATTAGGGGCACATTTCAACCTAACAACAACAAAACCAAGGGCACATTCCACTCCAATAACAACAAAACTAGGGGCACATTCCACCCCAATAGTAAAAAAATTAGGGGCACATTCCACCCCAATAGCAAAAAAACTAGGGGCACATTCCACCCCAAGAGCAACAAAACTAGGAGCACATTCCATCCCAATAGAAACAAAACTTGGGGAACATTCCACCCCCACAATAACAAAACTAGGGGAACATTCCACCCCAACAACAACAAAACTAGGGGCATATTCCACCCTAATAGCAACAAAACTAGGGACACATTTCACCCCAACAAAAACAAAATCAAGGGCACATTCCACCCCAACAACAACAAAACTAGGGGCACATTCCACCCTAACAACATCTTCTCCAATCCACAGATACACCAAATGTGCAAGAATGAAATTTTATGAAGGAAATTGTCCAAAGATTGGAGATGAATAATAGAGTCAAAAAGTACAACTTTGATGAGGTATGCCTAAATCCATTTCACTTATCTATTCTCTAAAACCCTTTTCCACCTCATTTTAAGGCACCCAAATTTGACAAATACAAAGGGAAAGGAGATCCACATGAACACATACAAGCATTCTTTGTCTTGTGTCAAGAGGTTGCTTATAGTAGTAAGTACTTACTAAGACTATTTTTGTGAATTTTAGTGGGACAAGATCTTGATTGGTTACTTAAATTACCCAAGGGATCAACTGTGGATTGGAATAACTTATCAAAAAAAATTGTTAACCATTTCTCATACAACATAGAATATGAATTGATCATTATTGACTTATACAAAGCCAAATAGTGTGATGGTGAAAGTTTTACTGCATATCTACAAAGGTGGAGAGCATTGGTAGGCTACTTTCAACACAATTTACTAGACAAATAGATGGCTGATATATTTGCTCAAAATTTGCATTTTGAGGTTACACATAATCTATGATTAGCTTATGCTAACTCATATGAATAAATTATTGACAAAGGAGTACAGATTGAGAAGGATCTTATTTCTAGGTGCCTTGTTAAGATTTTTGAGCAAAGATAATCATCTAATCAGACTAAATCACTAGATCAAATAGTTATGTAGGATAATCCTAAATAATTTAGCAAAAATAAGAACATGGTTGGAAATGGTGTGACAAAAATAAGACGTACAAACAGTGTAGGCTATGCCTTCTCTAAATGTACAATTAATTTCCTTGAATCCACTACCTAATTTACAAAGGCAACCTCCATGAAGGATGTTTCATAACTATTTTAGAGTCTTTAGTAAGTTAGGAGAATCAATTGAAATAGTGTTACAAAAGCTCATTGTAGCTAATTTAATTATTTCCTCGAGATCAACAAAAACTAGATTGGTACAAATAAAATGAATGGTGTAACTTTCATCATGTTTTTGGTCATGGTTCATATCATTATGTTTAATTACAACATATTATTGAGGACTTTATTGAAAATGATGAGCTAAAAATTAAGTTAGCTCCTAATCAAGACATAAATTAGGATATGGGAATCTACAAAGACCCCTTTCCTTGACATGATCGACCACTGCCAAGAAATAATCAAAATGGTCACAATCAAGGATAGAGGAAGAATTAGAACCAACAACAAGGTTAGAATCATAATGATCATAATCAAGATCATGATCCCCACACTAATAATGTGGCTTATAATAATGTACCTTATGACTACAATAACACTATGGGATGCATATTTGTAACTTATATTTCCACTATTAATATGATGTTGCATTGCCAATATCATGTTCCTCACAACACAAGACCCATCATTATAGGGTTAGCATCCTCTCCCACTAGTAATACCATGTCAAGTTTACACCATCATGTTACTACTTTGTTTACATGGGTTACTAATCTTGAACAATAGTATTAGTACTCTAAAGGCTTCTCACTGACCCAAAATTATATTAATACCATTAATCACCCATGAATCACCATCCAAGGCCCTGTACCTCACTCTTCTAATTATAATGACTCCTTTCCACCTCTAGGTTATGCATTTATAGCTAGATGTTCATGAGTTACCATCTAGGTCCCTTTGCCCACTTCTTTCCATAAACCCAATGAGAACATTGTGCCAATGGTTCCAAAGCTGAATACTATCCCAACAAAGACTAAACTAGTTTAATACATAATTTGAAGGCCTTTTAGTATAACAGATCAATCAGATAAAACCCCTACACAAATTTCCATATTATAACTCTTATATACATCTAATGTCTATAGAACCATCTTCAATCAACTTTTATAAGAGTCTATTATGCCTAATGATATAAACCTTGATAAATTCCATAACCTAGTTGGACATTTTTCTTAATTTTGGTAAATCACATTCGATCAAAAGGATATGTCCACCCTTGGCCCAGACCACAATAACCCACTATACATTGAGATAATCATTACGGATCACAAGATCAAGTAGGCTCTTATAGATAATGGTTCAGGGCTGAATATCAAATCTCTTAAATTGGTGTAATGATTGGGTTACATGGATAAAGACTTTCAGCCAGAGACTATTACCATCAAGGCATATGATAATGTCAAGAGGGAGTCATCTGGTATAATTTTGTTACCAGTCATGGTTGGGTCTATTTATCATCACACATTATTCCATATTATGGATATTAAGATTCCTTATAACATACTTCTTGGTCATCCTTAGATCCATGAAGTATAGGTAGTTCCATCTACTCTTCACCAATGCCTTAAGTTTCCCCATGATAGGATTGAGGTTACTATTCTCACTTATTAGTAGCCATACTAATACTACAAACATCTTGAAGCAAAGTTTTATAATTATAACTATTATCTAGGTTCTATTCATTGTAAAGAACAACAATGTCATCATTTCTCATCCATCTCCATCTAATTATATAGACCTTGGTGATCTAACCTCCACTTCAACTGATCCATTTCCTATAGCTCTAGTGAAGCAATTTATTATTAAAGATGCAAATATTTCCATGTACCATCTAAATGATGTCCTCCATATTTTAAAATTACCAAAATACCCTAAAGCATTTGGTAAGCCTAAAACTTCCTAGACTCCTAACATACTCGATCAGATTCGGTAACTAAATAAAAAGCAACCAAAACCTCATGTGGTTTTTGTACCTAAAATTACACCAAAGAAAGATCAAGAGGCTTTTACCAAAGGAGATTGCTTATATTTTGAGGGCCTTGCAAATTATTTTTAGAATCCATAGTATCTTATACCCAACAGGATAATGGATCATCTTGTCTATATAGGGAAAGGATTTGGCTTATAGGTGCAAGGAATTTTAGAGCCCTTATCAGCTGGAGTTGTCAATTGGAATCATGGTCTCAGATTTAAACCACTAGAGGATGACCTTATAACATTTGGTAGTGACTCTTCTGAAGTGACTAGTAATGAGACTCTTAGTAGTGACACAATGTCCCATTATAGCCTTTTTGATGAGCTTGCTAATTCAAATTTATTTGATTCAAATGCTATATTGACCATAACATCTATTGGAGCTTCCCATCCTGAACCAAAAACCCATCCTAGTGGTGCTTCCCTTCCTAAAGTAGGACATTATATCTTTACCATTGGTACTACCTATCCTTAAGTAGACCTTCATTATAACCTATGCCTTTGTCATCCTGACCACATAGATTGGGATCAATAAAATTTAGTCATATGACTTGATGAGTTTCAAAATGAAGAATCAATTACAGAATATATGGGCCCATGAGATGTATTCCCCATTGGTGATCATAAGTAGGGTTTTGATTTTTCATTAAATTCTTATACCAAATTTGGAGAGCAAACAAACTTTCTTGGTCATAATAAATAACAAACATTGATATCTTCAGGTTAAAACCTCTTTGAGGCACTTTTTGATCAGGGAAAAAGTAAAAAAAAAGATAAGCCTTTGAGTAAAAATCTATTTTATGTGCTTCCAAGTGGGAAAGTTTACTCATCCCCTCAAGATGTAGAAAGTCTATCTAACTGAAGTTCCATAGCTAGTACAAGCATCTCTTATGAACAACATCAAATATTTAAGCATCTTGCTCTTGAGTTTCTAGAGGTCTTTGCCAATTGGACTTTACCTAATAAGATAAATTCTAATTCTTCATATTATCAAGATCTTCAGGAGAAAAAACAAGAAGATATAGAAAAAGAAGATGATCATGACTATACATTGCCTATAATTCTAGAGGATGGATCCACACTCGTTATGGAAAGCACAATAGAAGTTAATTTGGGAACCCATGAGGATCCTAAAAATGTTTATCTTGGAGCTTTACTTACTGAAGTGGAATGTGAACATATTATATACATTCTCAAGGACTATATAGACATCTTTGCATGGGCATATTTTTACATGCTAGGCTTAGATCCTATTAGTGTAGGTTTTTATTTTTCCCTATTTTTTAATTAGGGAAATTGTATTTCATGTGATTATATGGAGTTTTCCTAAATTTTTGGGATAGGCTAGCTTATGTGGAGGTGTGTGTCATAGACGTGTCATAGGTGTCATAAGAATGTCATAAGTAACTCCCTTGATGGGAGTTACTTCTCAATTCTTAGCACTTTGTCACCACTTTTCGTGGAGGAGTTAT
Source organism: Torreya grandis (assembly GCA_037957365.1). Lineage (NCBI taxonomy): Eukaryota > Viridiplantae > Streptophyta > Pinopsida > Cupressales > Taxaceae > Torreya > Torreya grandis. The sequence goes on from JARHVA010000865.1 coordinate 90,527, forward strand.
AGTCTATTCTTGGGGTGCCTTGTCCACCTTTTATGGAGGAGTTACGTATTCTCCTATATGTATTCCTCACTTTGGCCATCTCATGTTAATCAGATTTTGGTTTTCTCCATTTTGTCTTGTACAATCTATCTTCTTGTATAATTTCAAATTATTTTAGCATCTATGTGGTGTGCACTTGCTTCATCTCGTGTGATCACATCTCCATTGCATTCACATTATCTAGATTCTAGAAACAACTCTAATATGGTATCAGAGCCACTCCAGTAATCGTGTGTCTAGTTATGCTATTCTAAAATTCTACTTTGCTTCCTTCGTAATTTTTTTAACTCTGTTGTTTTGGTAGAGTTTTTTGAAAAACTCATGAAAATCCATACGAAAACTTGTTCAAAAAATTACTTGAGTTAGAATTTTCCAAGACATTTTGTTTAGATCTATTGTGGCTTTAGCAAATGTAGTAGAATTCCTTTTCTCTTGGTCATTCTATAGGAAAAGACAGCGCAGTCTAGCTCCATGGCATGCTTCTCTCATTGCAAGTTAAAGTTATTCTGATATGAATCAGTCATTTGGATCAGTCATTTGAAAAGTGAAGAGAGGCACAGTCCAGTGATAGATCACCTATTTCAGTACCTTCATTTCTTCTGCTCCTACTTCAAGAAAGGGGTCGACTGCATATGGGACCAACTAACTACTATCTGATTGTTTCATCTTGGGTCGAGACCCTCAACTAACTTTTTTTTCATTTTCCATTCCTTTCTATAGCCATGCCATCAATTTTATAGCACCACAGTCCTTCCAGCAAGGTGCATTTAGTCCTACCACACTACAGTCCTTCCAGCAAGGTGCCATCAGCCATACGATTTCCAACAAGTCTGCATTTTTTTGTCTTTTCTACCAACAGTCTTGTTTGGAAAATGGAGTTCTTTTTGGTTTCCAATGCCCATGTGGTGGGCCCTCCCTCTCTCTCTTGCTATTTAATTGGTAATATACTTTTTTCTAATCTAAATCAGTAATTTGAATGTTTGATTTAAAATCAAATTGGAAATTAGCATTCAAAAAAAATAGTTTAGAGGTTTTTTTTAAACTTGTATCTTCAACCTACGAAGACGAAGGGTGAGGCCCAGGTTGGCGGGAGGCCAATCCCCCTCACATAAACCTCCTTTGGATTCCTCATTCTATGCCAAATCCAATGAGTGGTTGGAAGGCCACTTTCTCAAAATAGGCATTTTTTAATGTTTTAGTGCTTTTTTTTGCAAAAACACCAGTTTACGAGAAAATTGAACCTTTAATATCTTGTAAACAGTAGCTCAAATTTGGGTGCCATTTTTTGAAAAAGTGTTTGTAATTAAATTCTCCATAGTTTAGGCTTGTTATTTGTCAAAAATTCACTAGTTTATAAAGTGCCTAAAATTTGGGTCTCCCAGGATCCATTTTCAGCTGAGTTCGACGTCTTGTTTGCTTAAGTCTTGCACTGATTGCTCTAAGACGCATTCTCAGTCAAGCCCAACATATTTTTAGCATTCAATTGTATATTTAGGGGGGCTCAATATTTTTTTTGGGGGGGTGTGATTGCTTTTCACAACTTGTAAATCTTTACTTTCATTCTCCTTTCTGCATAATTTCACAACTTACAATCAACACAACTTCACCTAAATTTAGCTTAAAATGGATTATTTTCAACTTAAACCCCTAACACACTTCAACTATAATTAATGGAAGGTTAAAATGTTAATCATTCTTAGAAGAAAAGGGTTGTATAGGATCATCATGGGTACTGAAGTAGAACCCAACACTGATGCTGAAAAGGTCAAGTGGTACAACCGTAGTGATGAAGCCTATGGATTACTGAGCTTGTTTGTGTCTCCAAAAATTCTCTTCCATTTAGAATCCTCTAAGACTCCTAATGACATATGGGACACCTTAAAAAACTTATTTGGGAAGCTTGGTGAGATGAGAGGTCATGAGCTCAAAAATGAACTCATAAGTCTAAGTCCTAGCAACTTTGACACCCTACAGGACTTCTTCACTAAGTTTAAGGCCCTTAGATTGAAATTGAAAGAATTTGGGATAGATAAGAAAGATTATCAACTCATCCTTTCTATTATCACAAAGTTAGCTCCAAGCTATTCAGTCTTTATCTCCACTTTTCATGCCACAAAAAATGCCCTTGACACTACATGGAAAATGCCTTCTTTGGTTTCATTCATTGCCGACTTGACTAGGGAGTAAAATAAGCTAATTCAAATGGGCACAATGAAGTCTAATCAACCCCAAGCTTTGATAGCTAGAAATGGTAAGGATAAGACTTCAACAAAGGAGAGGAAGAAAAAGAACAAGGACCAATAGAAGAAGAAAGAAAACAACAACCTACCAAAAACAACACTGAGTCTTCCTCTTCCAATGCTAAACCTAAGAAGGAGAAGGTTAAGTGTGCCTATTGTAAAAATATAGGGCATGATGATCAAAAATGCATGAATAAACAAATAGATCACCTAACTCATATTCTAGAGAAGAACAACATAGGTGTTCCTGAGTCCATCAAGCAAAATTCATCTACCCAAGATTCTACCAAGGCAAAAGGCAAGGGTAAGGAGAAAGAAAAGGGCAAGGACCTTGTAGTTACTATAGCTTCTACAACATCATGGGTCATTGATTTAGGTGCTTCTCACCACATGGGCTCTTCACTAGTTGAGTTTTCATCTTTAGAGCCTTGTAGCATGACTTCAATTAGTTTGGGTGATGACACATTAGTTTCTATTATAGGGAGAGGGTCAGTTGAAATGGAAGGAGGAACATTCAATAATGTTCTAATTGTTCCATCTCTTTCAACCAATCTCCTATTAGTGTACCAGATCACTCACATTGGTCAAGGCATGAGAGTTAAGCTTTCACTAGATTTAATGGCTATCACAGAGTTGCATAGTGATACTACAGTGGCAGTGGGTAGGGTAGATCACTAAGCAAGGTTATACACCTTCTCACATTTTGCATTAGATTCTTCTCCAACAGTATTGCTGACTCATTTAGATGGAGTTAGCAAATTGTGGCATGAGTTGTTTGACCACCTTAACTACTGCTACCTTGAGCAACTTTGCAAACATGACATGGTCATTGGCTTGCCTCATGTCTGATTCTCAAAAGGACTTTATGAGGGGTGATCCCTTGGGAATCATCCCAAATCAAAATTTGACAAAGGTAAAGCTTGGAGGGCTTCACAACCTTTAGATTTAGTCCATAGTGATGTATCAGAGCCCTTTCCCAAACCATCTTTCATAAGGGCCAAGTACATCCTCACTTTCATTGATGATTTCCCTAGGTACACTTAGATATATTTTCTCAAACAAAAGTCAAGTGTTTGAAAACTTTCTAGACTTAAGGCTCTTGTTGAGAAATAGAGTGAGAAATCCATCAAGGTTCTTTGAACTGATAATGGAGGGGAGTATGTCAGCATCATGTTTGAGCATTTTTGCACCACAGAGGGGATTGATTTGCAATGCACAATCACTTATAGTCCTTCATAGAATGGGGTTATAGAATGCAAAAATAGGTTCTTGAAAGAGATGGGTAACTATATGATTCACTACAAATCCTTAGCACCATAGTATTGGGTCGAAGCCATCAATTGTGCCTGCTACATTCAAAACAGGGTTCCTCACAAAGCTTTGAAAGGGATAACACCCTTTGAAACTTGGCATAAAAGGAAACTTGATGTTGAGCACCTTAGGGTTTTTAGATCCCCAACCATGGCCTGCATTCTAAAGAAGAAACACAAAGCTATGGAATGTTAGTCTAAGCCTTGCATCTTTATACGATATCTGGATGGTATTAAGGGATATCACCTTCTAGATCTAGTCACTCATGAGTTGTTCATAGAGAGAAGTGTCCATTTTCAAGAGAGTCCTAAAGACTCAACACTTGACACTTCTTCTCCCTCATTGAATCTACTTCTTCATGATGATTCCTCATCAGATTCAAATCAGCCATAGCAGATTCTTGAGCCAGAAACATCTTCTTCTTTGAGTTTAGACATCGAGGATAGTAATGTAGAGTCATCCACCTCTAGTCAGTCAGAGGATGAGGAGTTAACACCTAACTCACCCACTTCTAGGCCACTTTGGGCCAGACAGACACTTGAGAGTGCTTGCACTTGGGCAGGAGATCCCGCAGATGACAAACATATTAGGGGGATTTTTAGAGAGATCCACATGCCTTCTTTTCTTTAGTTTCAAATCCATAGACTTTTTGAGAGGCATCAGTGGTACCTAAGTGGGATAGTGCTATGGAGGAAGAATATTCTTCCTTAATCATAAATCACACTTGGGATTTGACTTCACTTCCTAAGGGAAGAAAGATGGTTTGATGTAGGTGGATATATCAGACTAAGTTTACAACAGATGGGTCAGTTGATAAGTAAAAGGCACAATTGTTCGCCAAAGGTTTCTCACAGGTGGCAAGAATTGACTACTCAGAGACCTTTGCACTTGTTGCAAAGATGACTTCTATCTGAATCACCTTGGCTATTGCTGCATCACATGGTTGGGATGCGAATTAGATGGATGTGAAGAGTGCCTTTCTTCATAGAGACCTAGAGGATGAGATTTGCATGGAACAACTACCAGGATTTGTTCAGGATTCTTCCTTAGTATGTAGATTTAGGAAATCTATCTATGGCCCCAAATAGGCCCCTCGGGCTTGGTATTCCAAGATGGATTCCTTCCTTCTCATAGTGGGTTTCACTAGGTGCCATTCTGATCCCAATGTCTACTTCTTACGGCAGGATGATTCACTCTTGATTTTGGTTTTATATGTTGATGACCTTTTGATCACCAAGTTTTCTTCATCGACTATTGTAATGGTGAAGGCATCTCTCCAGGATAGATTTGACATGATAGACTTGGGTTTGTTACACTACTTCCTTGGCATCAAAATCTCATAGTCAGATTCAGGGATTTCTCTTACACAACCTAAGTATGCTCTTGATTTATTGGCTCAATTTCACATGGCTGATTGCAAGCCATCTCAAATTCCCTTTCTATCAAGATTCAAGCTTGAGGCTAACTATTCTTCACCATTGGTTGATGCCACTTAGTATTGACAACTTATTGGTAGTCTCATCTACTTGACTTACACTAGGCATGACATATCATATACAGTGGGACTTGTCTCCAAATTCATGCAGGAACCTCATGAGCTGCATTAAAAAGTAGCTAAGAGGATCTTGTATTACATATAGGGTTCTCATAGACATGGGATTCATTACAAATTTGGCATAGAGGTTGACTTGGTTGGATATATAGATTCAAACTGGGCTAGCAATTCATAGACTCGCAAGTCCACTTCTAGTTACAATTTCTCTCTAGGTTCTAGTCATATCAGTTGGTCTAGCAAGAAGCAAAATGCTATTGCTATATCATCCATAGAGGTAGAGTATAGGTGACCTGTTAATCTATCTACTGAGGCTATTTGGTTTTAGGGGATTCTTTTCGAGTTTGGCATTCCTATCAGGCAGCCCACCATCATTTATTGTGACAACCAGAGTACCATTTAGATTTACAAGAATCTAGTTCAACACCAGTGGACTAAGAACATAGAGATTCACATGCATTTCATTCAGGAGCTTATTCATAGTCAGGTCATTGACTTGATATTTTTCTAGTCTTCAGAGTAGGTTTCAGACATCTTCACCAAACCTTTCACTGAGAGCAAGTTCATTCATCTACAAGCTCTTCTTGGGGTGTGGTCTACATCTGCAGTAGCATGATCTTTAGGGGGGCCTTCTAGCCTCTTCTTTCTTTTATGTCTCTCTTTGGGGGGGGAGTTTTTTCCTATGGGTTTTCTCCTTTTCTCTATCTTATGGGAGATTGCATTTGTACATGGGTACCTCATCAGGCCTAGTTACCAAGACCCATTTTATATTTCCACACTGCCCACCTAAGCTGTGCTTATGGGGGTTATTAGTGTAGGTTTTTATTTATCCCTTTTTTTAATTAGGGAAATTATATTTCTTTTGCTTACATGGAGTTTTCCTACATTTGTGGGATAGGCTAGCTTATGTGGAGGTCTGTGTCATAGTTGTGTCATAGGTGTCATAAGAATGTCATAAGTAACTCCCTTGATGGGAGTTACTTCTCTATTCTTAGCACCTTTTCACCACCTTTCATGGAGGAGTTACAGATCTATTCTTGGGGTGCCTTGTCCACCTTTTGTGGAGGAGTTACTTACGTACTCTCCTATTTGTAGTCCTCACTTTGGCCATTTCATGTTAATCAGATTTTGGTTTTCTCCATTTTGTCTTGTGCAATCTATCTTCTTGTATAGTTTCAAATTGCTTTAGCATCTATGTGGTGTGCACTTGCTTCATCTCATGTTATCACATCTCCATTGCATTCACATTATCTAGATTCTAGAAATAACTCTGATAGATCCAAATTTAGTTATGCATCATCTTGTTGTTCACCTTGATGCTAAACTAGTCAAGCAAAAATTGAAAAGATGCATCCGCACATCACCCTTTTGGTTAAGGCCAAGTTGGAGAAGTTGGTAGGATAAAATTTTATTAAACCATTAGACTAATCTAAATGGATTTATAGCATAATGCCAATAATTAAAAAGACCCCAGGAATATGTGTTTTTACTGATTTTCATGATATCAACAAGGCATGTCCTAAATATGATTTTCATCTACCCAAAATTGACATGATTATTGACTTAACTACTAGGTACAAGATGTTCTCCTTAATGGATGGATTTTATAGTTATAATCAGATCAATATGGCCCTTGAATATTATCACAAGACCATGTTCATCACTCCATGGGGGACATTTTGTTAGCAAGTCATGCCATTCGGTTTGAAGAATGCTAGAGCCACATATCAACATGCAATGATTGTCATCTTCCACGACATGATGCATGACATTGTCAAAGACTATGTTAATTATATACTATCAAAATGAAGAATAAGAGTTGGACACCCTAACATTCTATGAAGAATATTTGAGAGGCTTCATGCATATAAAGTTCACTTGAATCCTAAGAAATGTGTCTTTGGAGTCACATTAAGAAAATAACTAGGGTTCATCATATCATAATGATGGATTGAAGTCAACCCTAAAGAGGTCACCATCATTATGCAAATGCCTCCACAAAACAATCTTAAATAATTATGAGGTGTACAAAACAAGATCTAGTCTATACGTAGATTCATTTCTTAACTGGTAGACAAGTGCCACCCATTTACCCATCTCTTAAAGAAATGGGTAACATTTCAGTGGGATGATGATTATCATATAGCATTTTCAAAACTTAAAACATTCTTGGCCAATCCTCTAGTCTTATGACCTCCAACAGAAGGAAGGCCACTGCTTCTTTATATATAAGCCACAAAATATGCACTAGGGGCACTTTTGGCTCAACATGATGATCATGGTGAGGAATATGTATTTTATTATTTAAGATACACATTGGTAGCCCATGAACATAATTATATGCCTATTGAGAATTAATGTTTAGCTATGGTATTCTCCACTCAAAAATTGTGACATTATATGCTAAATAACAAAACTATTGTTATCACCAAGCTAGATCCTCTCAAGTTCCTCTTATCTAAAGCAGCTCTCCAAGGATGAATGGCTAAATAGATTATGCTCCTTAGTGAGTTTGATATTGAATAACAAAATCAAAAGGTAATCAAAGGGTATATTCTTATGCACCAACTTGCATAAGCTCCTATTATGGCCACTCAACCTCTCAACTTTGACCTTCTAGATGATTCTATCATGATGATAAAACAAGCATCACATGAACTTGAATAGTGGACACTTTATTTTGATGGATCCTTGACATCTTAAGGATCTAGAGCTGGCAAATTGTTGATCATGCCATAGGTGATTTGATCCTCAAATTATTCCATATATAATTTTAGTGTACAAAACATATGGCCAAGTATGAGGCATTGGTTGTAGGGCTCCATCTTTCCATAAAATAGGACATTCAAAGCTTAAAGGTCTATGGAGATTCACAAGTAATCATAAAATAAACAACTAATCAATATCAAATGAGAGATGATAATCTTTTTCTTTACAAGCAAATTATTGATAACCTTAAAACACATTTTAATTTTTTGTCGTTTGAGCAAGTTCCATGAATCAACAATAGATCTGCTAATGCCATGGCAAAAATTGGTTCCATGATTCAAATACATGACAATGCTAAAGAGTATCAGTTCTTGATTAAAAATATTCTTTAACTAGCACATATTCTATTAGATTTAAAGAGGATATGCACCATTATTGATCCTAATCCCACACCTAAGCTACCATGGTACCAAGATTTTTATAACTATTTTCATAGCCATGTATTTCTTACCAACTTTTCTAATAACCAACAAAAACTTTTCCTTCATCTCTTAACATGTTATATCCTCATTGGAAATACACTTTATCAAAATGGCTATGATGGAATGATTCTTCATTTTTTATCTTTAGGAGAATCCAAGCTGACACTAAAGGAGGTTCATGAAGGAATGTGTGGGGCCCATACCAATGGTGTAGTCCTAGCAAAGAAACTTCTTATAACAGGCTATTATTGGCCTAAAATGGATATTGATACTTGTAATTTAAAAAAAAATTGTGTTCCTTATTAGTAACATGGAAACTAGATACATGTACCTTCCTTACCATTATAGCTGATTACAACACCATGGTCTTGATCAACATGGGGTATTGATCTCATTGGGAAAATTAACCAGACATCTTTAGATGGCCATAAACACATTTTGAATTCAACTAATTACTTTACCAAGTGGATTGAGGCCATTCCTCTCACTTATATTATCAAGAAACAAATATCTAAATTCATTTATTACCATATCATCTGTCGATATGTCATCCCAGCCCATATTATATCCAATAATGGTGGATCTTTTGTGAACCAAGAATTGAAATCTCTTTGTGTAAAATTCAAGATCAAGCAAAATAAATCCAATCTATATAAAACACAATGGTATAGACAAGCTAATGTATCAAATAAAACCATTTTAGCCATCTTAAAAAAGATTGTTAATGATACTGGACATAATTGGAACTTACAACTATTTCCTACCCTCTAGGCTTATAAAACCAATTATCGCACCCCAACTAGAGCTACTCCATAATACCTTATTTTTGGCACTAAATCTATCATATTGCTCAAGATTGAGATCCCATCATTAAGGATATGACTAAAGTATATTGAAGATGATGAAGACTATAAAGCCTCATGGTTTCAAGCACTAAAACTTCTTGATGGTAAGCGTTTGGTTGCCCTAGAAAACTTGCAGGCCTATCAAAATAGATTATGAAGAAGATACAAAAAATCGTTATCCCTCAAGAATTTGATATTGGTGACTTAGCTTTGAAAGAAAACTAGAAGAACATGAATATTGAACCCTAAAAGAAAGGCAAATTTTAGCCTAATTAGTTAGGACCATATATTGTCACAATGAACTATGGATCAAGAGCATACTGACTGGCTAAACCTATTGGTGAAGAAATTTTAGAGCCCATGAACATCATACACATTAAGAGATTATATGCATGAATAGCTTTGAACCATCTATAAATACCCATAACTTGGGGGCAGCTCGTGGTTGTATAATTTTATCCCACCCTTTTATCTTACCTTAAACACATTTTATACTCCTTGGTCCACTTTTCGTGAATCATGATAGTAAAGGCTTTGAACTCTTGGCACTCTGAGCACATTCTTCATCCCATTCTAGATTTGTCTTTTTGAAAGGCATATTCTTTATTTTGTCTAAAACATGTTATAAGCTTGAACATTTTTTATCCCTTGACCAATTATGATCTTGATTATGTCTCATGAGCATTATGAACATCTTCAATAGTAGTTCTACAAAGTAGTTCAGCTAGAATAATCTTTTGTAGCTTCTGATAAATGAATAGCCACATCTTCTCAGTAAAATTATTTATTACTTTCTTATTTTATCAAGAGCCTCACTCTCACTGATTTGTGAGCATGGGTTATTGTGGCTAGTGTAGCTATCTTATTGGAGCCCCTACTCTCAAGAAATGCATCTTCTCGACTAAATGGTCCAATCTTATGCATATTTTATCCCAAAAAAACCAAAAACATTAAAAATACTTTGAAAATACCAAAAAAATTAGAACATGATTGCCAAAAGAACAAAAACATTATATCACACTTCTATACATTTGTACATTTGCACTCCACCATCCCACACTCTCACTATTTTGTGAGCAATTGTTAAATTTGAAAACTCTCACTGTGTTATGAGCAACTATTAATTTTGAATGCTCTCATCATGTTGTGAGAAACTGTTAAGAAAGAATGATCTCACTATTTTATGAGCAACTAGTAAGAAAAAATGGTTTTGCCATTTTGTAAGCATAGAAACACCATTTCATTTCATCTTACCCCATGCACTTGCCATTTTGAAAGATCATTCTTTCTCATCTCATCAACTTCTTGTTTTCCAGACCATTCTTATTTGTTTGTCATAGCTTCCATTTATTCTATAACATTAATCATGTTGGTCTAATCATCAATTTTCTTTTATCCCATTTCTTGGGAGAACTACATTTGGCCTTAAGTTCATGTTGAAACATGCACCCATGGAACTATGTAGGCATCATCCACTTGTCTTATACATCTAGAGTTAGCTCGACCACCCCTTCCTTCCCCCATCTCTTCTATCATTATTCCTCTTTAATTAGGGAACAATTTTTGTGTCATTGTTCTTTATTGTGATGTGGTAGAAAGTAATGCCTCTATCGCACATGCATGAACATTTGTCTTCAAACCATACTAACTTGGCTTTTGTTGTGATTTATGTGTGTTTATTTGAGTTTCTTGGTATTTTGTTGTACTTTTTCACCTCTCCTTTTATTTCTTCTCCTTTTCTCCTTTTCTTTTTTGATTATTTGATTGTTGTTTATGTCTTGTTTTTATATTTGATTTTGCTTTTCTCTTTTATGTTCAAGAATGCCTTGATGGTCCACATAGATCTTTATTATTCATATCTTGGTCTCATGTCATCAATATGTTCTTGAATTTAGTTTTTAAACATTTTTTATTCCTACTTAAGATCATTTCTTGATTTCAAGAGAGGTTCATTTATGTTTATTTTTTCTTTGTCTTTGCTTTTTTGTTTAAATGTAAATCATTGTAACTCTAGTTTTGGTCATTATTTTACCATTATACTTAGTTATAGATATTCACATTTGAATTGGGTCAACATAATTTGAATCTTATGTCATTATAAGTTATTCATACTTATAATGCCTAATTTATTTTATTATAACAAGTGTTTTGTGCTTAGGTCTCAAAGTCTTAACTTCAACATCAGCTTTGATGAATGATTATCAAGAACACTTTGTAAAACCTAGGCTCATGATATGGAATTAGGATTATAGGTAGCATGCATTTCAAGATTATTTGTCTATGCTTAGACATGCATCTCTTCATATACATTGTAAGTCTAATCAATTCTTGGTAATTTTTCATCATTCCTCATTCCATTCTCTCCCAAACATGGGTGAACTACATTCACCTAAATTTTATGATAGAACATGAGTCCATGGAACTATATAGGTAGTCCTCAATTTCTATTAGGATTAGCTCATCTATCTCCATTCTTCCTTTCATCTCTCTCATCACTTTGTACATTCTCTTATGATTGGTTTTATATGGCTTTCTAAGCCATTATACCATCGCATGTATGTTTGAACCCACTTGTTTTAACCAATCTTTTGGGTTATATCCTTGATCTATTTTAATTTACAATTACCAATGTTGGGGCCCAACATCTGAACCACATCTAAATCAAATAAGCTCTACAAGGGCAAAATCATTCTTTATTCTTTATCAATGATCAAGGTTTGCCCTACTGGGGTAAAATTGTTTTATCATGATCAAATCTTCTCCACTAGAGTACTTCTTATATTCTATTTAGAGACCACATTCTATTGGTGTTTCCCTTCTTGAATTAGAATGTTATCCCTTTTCCTCTAATTTCAAGCTCTCCACATTAAATCCCATGATGGCAATATTTTAGTGTGTAACTTATCTCAAGATTGATCAATGTTGTAAACATGTAATTTTTACTCTCAACTTAGGTACATTTATAGTGTGTCCCTTAAATTTATGGATTTTATTTTTCCCATTCCCCCAATCTTTAGGGTCTATTATACTTCTAATTATATTTTGATTTCCAATTACCCATGTTGGGGCCCAACATCTAAACCACATCTGAATCAAATAAGCTCTACAAGGGCAAAATCATTCTTTATTCTTTATCAATGATCAAGGTTTGCCCTACTGCGGTAAAATTGTTTTATCATGATCAAATCTACTCCACTAGAGTACTTTTTATATTCTATTTGGAGACCCCATTCTAGTGGTGTTTCCCTTCTTGAATTAGAATGTTATCCCTTTTCCTCTAATTCCAAGCTCTCCACATTAAATCTCATGATGGCAATATTTTAGTGTGTAACTTATCTCAAGATTGATCAATGTTGTAAACGTGTAACTTTTTCTCTCAACTTAGGTACGTTTATAGTATGTCCCTTACATTTATGGATTGTATTTTTCCCATTCCCCCAATCTCTAGGGCCTATTGTACTTCTAATTATATTTTGATCATTGATGGTAATCATGTGTGCAAGCATTAGCTCATCTAGATCTAATCTATTCCATGGGTTAATCTCTCACTTTATCTCTCTTTTTGAGAATCTATCATTCTCTTTCATCTTAGTATGTCCTTTCGAGGGGGTATCATGGGTCTATTCCAATTTATTCTTGACAACTCTTTTCTTTGAAAAGATGTTGCCTCATTTGAATGTCTCACTACACCTTCTCAAATAGGGGGAAAATGTAAACATCTAATTCCTAACACCATTTGTGTTGAAATTATCAATCTTACTTAAATTGCACTCAAATGCACATTTTAGGTCAAAATTCATAAAACACCCTAAATGGTTTGAAATTGTCACTTACAAGTGTCAATTTAGGTCAAAGTATCCCTAAATAGGGCAATGCATTTTATGGGCTAACTAAATTTGATCAAATCATTTCAAGTCAACGTGATAATTTTGCCATTTAGCACTCTGGATCACTCTTTTCTTCTAATTCATTGGTACACATCATGTACCTTTGTTATTTTCTATTGGCAACATCCTAAATGAGAATATGGTTCTAATGCATCTAATGTTACCTTCTGATTCTTCTCGAGTCATATTACAACACTATAATATGACTTTCTAACCATTTTAATTAATTAAGGACCAATTTTCAAATAATTACACAAATGTTGATTAACCTTGTTTAAGACTAATTAATCTAAATCAAGAGCTTAAATGGATTTTCCATGAGAGTTGTTGAGTATTTCTTTTTGAAAATTGATTCCTATTATCTACATCACCTAGTGACATCATCTATGGGGTGGCATCATTAAGCCATAAGTGCATAAAATATCAATATTATGGGTCACCCATGCCTATTTAATGCCTCCCATGCCTCTTTAATGCTTATTTATCTTGATGATATTGATGGATTTAATTCCAAATATTAGGATTATCCTTAGCCACACATCTTCATCTCAAAATTGATGATTCAGGTTGATCCTGACCAATCTCAAAAATCTATAAATAGAAAGGCCATGAACATCATTTCTAAGATATTTTGGTGGAAGCTTATTATTCTCAAATATCTTCAAAGCTTGAATATTGAAAAGTTATAAAGATAAATTGTTTCCATAAAGCTTCATTAATAGTTTAGTTTAGTGATTTACAATCAAGAGCCTAGGTTTTATGGAGTGTTCTTGAGGCATTAGAGGAGCTTACCACCATTATTGACAAAGATAAGGATGCTTGATCAAGGGATAACATGTTTTTGAGCCATATGGGCATGTTGAATCCATTTAGGAAGGTAATACAGTGTTGTTTTATTTCATTTGTTTCTTTCTATCCTTTGTAATTCCCATAGGAATATATAGGCTTGGTTAGTTAGTTATTCATACATGTTTCATTATTTATGGACTAATTCTTGACTAAATTTCTTTGTAATCCTCTCTACACCTTAAAGCTACCTCACATCAAAGGAAGAAGATAACCATATAGGTGTATATTTTGTGACTGAACCATGTAACATGTATAAAAATGTGCATAGGTAAATGTATCATTGAAGCACATAAAACTAATATTATCACATGTAGGCCTAATATGCATGATAAATATCATTTCAACATATAGATAGTAACAATACAATCTCAACAAGTAAACAAGCATACACTCAAAATCAAGTCAACATACAAAGGTCTTAGGAGACCACAAATAAGGGTCATGTTCAAATTACATAAATTTTAATTGACATGACATATTAAAATTTACACAAAGAAAGGAATGGCATATTTAAATTTCTATACAAAAATCAATGACATATTCAAATGTCCAAGAAGGCAAACATAGGCACATGGTCCATATACAATGGATCATATTGAAATACTCAAATAAGTAAGAAAATAACAAGGCAAAACACTCAAAGGAAGTGTATAAAGGAAAAACATAAGAAACTTGCATAAACATATCATAGTATCTCATGAATCAAATGCGTTATCAAAAAATCAAGTGCATAGAATATCAAGTACCATGTGCAAGATATAAGCATGGACAAGGTACATGTCAATACATAAGAGCCCAATAATAATAATGTGATGTTGCCATATAATGATATAACCTATAAGTATCAAGATCATAGGAGATGAATTCCCCCAACATCATAGTGATGTGAGTAGAAGAAATTCCCAACACCCATTAATGCATAAAATCATGTATCTATGTATGCATATATATGTAGTAATAAATGATATGCTATCCCTCAACATGAAACTAACACATAGATGTTAAGGAGCCAATAGAACATGTAGGTTATACAAATATTTTTTGGATTTTTTTTATTTTTTTGGTATTTTTGAAGAGATAAGATCATCCAATGATATCATAGAAAGGATGATCATAGGTATATACCCACTTGAAACCTTGTACAAAAAAATTGGTGGTACTACTAAGGAGTATGAATAGGTGAAATTTATGTCATTATAATTTATGTGATGTTCAACATATATATAATAAGATTCTGAGGTCTTGGAGTACCAATAAAAGTAATAAGGGTTCATGAAACCCATATCTATATAATCTATGGTTTATTTGGAATAGTAATAGTAGAAAGATGTTTAGTTGTTCTATATGTCTAAACATGGTGTGAATTAGAATTAGGAGTTCGCATCATGGTTATCTGGTAGATTTGTATTTAATATTCTTAATTTACATGACAATTTACCTTTTGATACTTACATTTATTTCTATAGTGTATGTTTGGATATGGTAAAATGCATAGTGGTATGGTATATTTCTATATACTAAAATTTTCAATTTTATAGTAATGAGGAAATCACCATATGCAATGAAAATTGGATTGAAATAAGAAATATTACATGTCATGATCATTTGGTAATAGGAATGTTGATTTTGTTTTTGTAGTCAACTTGGAAGTATCTGTATAAATATCTTGTGAATATGTATGTACTTGTTTAGGAACCCATATCTACTATGTAAATTCACCTTCTCCACATGTCTCTTTATGAAGGACATGATTTACCAATGGTTTCTTAGTAGGATTAGTATTGGATAGATCAGTCATGGGAGAGAGTAAAGTAGTTTGACTTATATTAATGGTCATATTCTGTGAATATCACTGGAACATGTGTTCCTCAAAAGGAGCATCATGGGATGGCTTGACCCTCCTAAATGAACCTCTATGAGAAGTATGTGGAATAGATCTAGATATGTCTTTTGGATATGTAATTATTTCCTAATTGTCTAATTGTGTAATCTTTTACTCAAGAGAAAAACACTCATTATCTATATGTCTACTAATTACATGGTAAGTGCAAAAGTGTTATCCTCTAGCCTTATCAAATTGGTGTCATGGATAATGTGAATTATGAGGAAGTGTTATCATTCATTTATCCAAAAAAGTTTGTAATATATCATGTAGTATATCTTGGTACTAATGAAATTGAAGAACTTACCATTTTATAGTGGTTTATGGTCTAATTGTGGGGGGTACTCTAAAAATGTGTTCCTTCCCTTTGTTTAGTACCTTTATTATTTATTCTTTGACATGTATAATTTATTTTTTATGAGGTATTTGAATTGACTCATGATTATTTTTAATTTTTTATGTGTCCTTAAAAAATGATTCTTATCATGCTTTGTTTTTATATAAGAATAGGCAACTAGATTTGTGCATTTATTGAATCACATGCATATTTACGCACATACCAATATAATATCTTGAATGAAGAAAAGGTATTATGTAATTTATGCTCTCTAAGTGGAGAAAAAATACCCCTATTAAATATAAATTTCACTTCCAAATCTGAAAGTGTATAGTTTAAGGAATACAAAGCATCCTTAAATCCAATAGCATAGTCTCGTATAGACCCATTCTCATTTTAGATCAATATTTGAAAATGTTCCAATGGTAGCTTAGGTAAGGTCAACTAGTGAAAATTTCATAGGAATACATCCTCAAGATTATTGAAAGTTGATAAGGAACCATTTGGAAGGATATAAAACTAATTAAGAGCCCATTTTATTAATCTATGATGGAAAGCATCTAATAGTAAGCTTCCATTTTGGGTCCAATGTCCAAAGGAGTGTATATATTATTGTAAATTAATAGAAAAATACCCTTGACCATATAATAAGGAGAAATAAATCATGATAAAATTTAGATTATAAGGATATTCAAATACATTTTGAGCAATAGGTTGTTATGGAAATGTATTTTCCTAAAAAGGAACCTCATGAGAAGAAACTTGCAACTTAAGAGTGTTGACTTGTTAAAAATATCCCATGGTGGTCATGATATATAACATATCACAAGGATAGGTTTAATTTATGATTAGAGGTTGTAAAATAAGATTCACATGAAATATAGGAATGGTAGGATCTTTACCAATCTCAAGAGGAGAATCATCACATGTATTGCAACATTTGGTAAAGGAGTACCCATGATTAAAGAGGTAAGTATATCATGTTGGATAACATGAAGGGTAATGCCATTACCATTAAAATATTATACTTCACTTAGAATTTGGTAACATTTAATAGGAATAGGAGAAATAATTTCACTTATAAACATTTGCTCTTGTTTATCTAATAAATGCAAAAGAGGGAGGAAAAGAAACATTTGATATGTCATGTACAACATTAAGAGATGTAATAATATCACGTTCACTTTGAGTTGTTGTATCACATCCTCTATAAAGTGGAGTAAGTCATGTATTATCACTTTCTACTTTAGGTTCATCATTGCTATGTGAGAAAGGAATATTGATAAAACTATCATTTACAACCCCTTTAGTTGCATTAGGAAACCTTTAGGAACCATGTTTTTTTTTCTTAATTTATGTGATGTGACCTTTTCATAAGATACATCAAAAAGATTTGGGACTTTTTGTGTCCCCAAAAAATGCATGTTTTGGGAGTATTTCCTTCGAATTTTCATTTTAACTCTTTTTGTTTTCTTCAATGATCACAATTGGAGACACAAGACATGTACTTTTCTCATAAAATACTAGAGGGAATAACAAATTGGACTAGTTTCAATTAATTAATGCAAAGAGGATAGGATTTTCAATATTATATCAATTAGAGAAGAAGGAACACAATTGATTTCATAAAAAAACCATAATGGGAAATAGAGAATGAAAATTGAACTTCTTTGACATTTACATCATTGAAAATGGAAGTGTTGAGTATTGTCATTGATGTCAAGTGTGCATATTGTGAAGGTTGATGTCTAAGAAGACTAAGCCTAGTTGGTAGTGTGTCATGTGATAAGGTAAATTGAGAAAGTGTTGTCATTAAGAGATTTTTGTCATGAGAGAAAGAGATAATTTGAAGTTAATTAAAATATAATTTAAATGAAATTAATGTCTTATGTTTGCATGAAGGTATATGTCATTGATGTCAAAGTGCATAAGAAGGCTAGTCATGAGCTTATTCATGACATGAAGAGGTATTTACATGAAAATGAATGAAAAAAGGAATTTAAAGGTTGTATGGCACTATTTGAGCATGTATATGAGGCATTGAACCATTAATGAGGTTTTTAGGGTGAGCCTACAGGGGTAGGACCTTTAGACTAAGCCTACACCTAAACCTCTCTTAGACCCTAGTTGGCCTATTGAGGTATGAAGATAAAATTTCAAGGTAATTATGCATATGTGATCATATATAGAGGTGATTTGAGTTTTTTTAGCCATGTTCACAAAGTTTGAGGTCATGGTTTGAAGGAAATTACATGAATTAGTATTTTAGGCCTTTTTAAGTTCACAAAATGAGGTCTCAAAACCCAAGAAGCACTTTTAGATGTTAATTTTCATGTGTAACATCTACATGGTAACTTGAGATATTAAGGAGAGATGGGTAAGGGACCTAGATAATATCTCTAGGTACTAGTTTTAGATTTAATGAGTAGTCCTTTATGAATAATCGTTAACACCAAAACCTATGTTAAATCTCCTTTAAACCCTAATAAGGACTTGATGTAGAAGATCTTGTTCAAATCATCTCATAATGGATTTAAATGACTATTTAAGTTATTTTATCACATATTAAACTCTCCTAGGTACCTCTAGGTGGTGGTGATTAGTCAGATGAGAGAGAAAATGCACATATACAAGCTTATTTATCAATAAGTTGATGTAGCTCTCAAAATTTAGATTGGTCAAGAAAATAAAATGGATGGGAGAAGAATATAGAGACCCATCTTTCATTTCCATGATGATTTATTAATAGGTTAGCCTTAAAATTTTATAATTTGGTCATCCAAGTTAGCCATTCCTAAACAAACCTAATGGTGTAAATAGTGTGTTCAAGTCAACATACCCACTTTTATTGAAAAATGGGACCCTTGAGATACTTTTAACCTTAAACACTGAAACCTAAATGTGTTGTGAATATTATTAGAACTTGAGGACCATCCACTTTGATAAATTTGGTTTACCAATTTATGGTTTTATTTTGAGCTTGCCTAATGTCGCTAATGAATTTGTCGTTATGTCTTATAGTTGTAAGTTTAATGGATCCCTTATGAAGAGATCATGCTTAGAATTTATAGATTGACTCTATTCAAGTTTTCACTAGCCTTTGGTTTGTGAAAATTTGAATCTAAATTCATTTTCTAAAGGCTTTCCTTTACAGAACCCTAGCTCAAGCCCTTGGTTTAAATTTACATTTGGGGAGAGCAAATTGGTGGGTACATTTCAATTTAATTTGGAATTAAGTTTAATTTTCATGTTAAGGCTTTGTGATATTTCTTAACATGACCAAACCTTAACTTGAAAGTCCTACTTGGTCCCTTTTATTTTCCCCCTTTGTTTCTATATTTCTAACCAAGTTTAATGTTCGTGTTGGTAGGATCCTTCTAATTTTATAACATGGTCCTATTTATTATTACCTATTTAGATCAAATACTTAACAATAAGTCCCCATTCATGTTTACTAATATGAACAAGACCTTAGTCTTAATGTTTTATCCTAAAGTCTTATTTCATCCTAGGTCTTCACTTAATTACCTTACTTATTTGTAGATATAATTTTCCACGCTTCATCATGTCTCTTGATCGAATAGAGAAAACACAGTGATGAAAATTCAAAGGATCATGAAGCTCCATGAAGTTACTATGAGGCATTCATGCATTTGAATTTTGATATAAAAGGGTCCTTCATATTAATTTGGACTAATGACATGTAACTATTTGAATCATAATTGATGGTTCTCACCTTATCAGAACTAAGGATAAAATGGAGAAAAGATAACATTGAAAAGTTAAAAGCCCCAAGAAGCCCTATGGAGCCACCATGTGGCACTCCTACATTGGAATATAAGAATTTTATGATCTTCTATTTGACATTTGCATGAGTGTAATTTGATGTCTATGAGGCCATATTTGATGTTTATGTGATCATCAAATTTAAGATCACCAAAATTAGGAACTTCACAAGCTTAAATTTGATATTAGTGTGACCATCATTTGATGTCCACAAGGACATATTTAACATTTGTGAGGCCATCTTTGACATCTGTGAGGTTGTCAAATTCAATCTCTTCAAACATTTTACTTAGACAAAGGAGCATGTTTTTCTATCATTCAAAGGGGCCACTTTGATATTATGCTTTAAAAACTTAGCATAAAATTATTTAACCTAAGTCTTTTCATGTTTATTAATATGAAATAGACCTAGCTAAAAGCATTTTAACCTAAGTCATTTATATAACTATGCATCGACTAAAACTTGTGCATCGTACATGATTAAATGGTTTGTGCTTCATTATGTAGATGATGTAATGACATGAAATAATTGATGACTTTTCAACAAATCTTCAAGAGCCCATGGGCTTTACATGTGGTAGATGCTCATTTGATATATGACTGGTATTGTATATGGAGCTTAGAAAGCCCATGGAGGTGCTAAGTATCACAACCATAGGGCTCAATGCAGAGGTGGAAAATGACATAAGAGGGCTCAGATAATAATCAGTGACCCATGTTGATCCTTGGATATTGATCAAATGGTGTGAAGCAAAAGGCAATTTGTAAATGCCAATGGCTAGTGCTTCAAAGGAAAATATGAAAAATTCCATAAAAAGTGACAGGTAGACACCAAATAAGCACCACACAAGCAAAATATGACAAAAATGAAGATCTTGGGTGCTCAAGAATTTAAACATATAAAAGAAAAGGTCAAAATCAAATATGATGCATGTATGAGTGAAATTCCAAGTAAGCCATCACCATTAAAGATTCAAAAGAGCCCCAAAATTACATAAAAATCCCTAATTTTAGTTTAGATTGATTATAGTTAAGCTAAAAGAGAGTCTAATTATAATTCAAGCTCAAAATAATTGACCCAAAGATAATTTGGAACATAGTAGTAAGCAATTTACAAAGTTTGGAAATCATGACAGCTTAGAGGCAATAATACAGGGACAAGATAGAGTTATATTTGTCTACAGACAATGAAGGGAAGGTATTCAAAGACATATAATTGGATATTATTTTATTTAATACAAGCAATATGAACTAGTCTAAGCTCTTTTGGACCATTGAAGAGATATAACCCATCATGAAAGAAGAATAGAAGATTGCCACTATAATCAGAAGGTATTATGAAATAGTTGCAATCAAAATGACTAGACTCTACCATGTTGCTACCAAAATAGAGGTAATCTAATATATTGACATCCTTACTCCCATTTTTAAGGACTATAAGATTGATCAAGGTTGGATTATTCATGAAAGGACCTTTAGAATAATTTCATTCATTTCCCCATTGGCCTTTGAGAGAAATTACAAACTTCCAAAACCCTAAGTGGATTTACCCACTATTAAGGAATGGAATGGAAAGAATGATCTAGACACCATACTTAGGCCATGTTTTCTCTAATGGAACCATGTCATCCAAGACCCTATTGGTGACATCCCATTTGCCCAATTTAGAGAGGGGGTTAGGGTATTCATGACTCTGTTGAATAAAATATCTGGATCCCCTTCAACCACTTATGTCAATAAGAGATTAGGTGTCTTACATATAATTTATGATATAAAAAGGGCTCACTCATCCAATTAGAGAGATGATCATCATATATCTAGAAAAATAATTCATGTCCATTAAGAAGAAGACCAACACCTAATTTTTCATGATTTCCTATCTATTGGATGCCTTACTAGCCTTTACCCAGATCCCTCATATCAAAAATTGGTCACCTGAGGGAAGATTTATAGTCTCCCACCACTATTAAAAGCTACACATATTCAAATATAGGCATAACATCTAATTCATTTGTGACTGTTGTATCTAGCCCTGGTGGAAGCCATCACAAGGATCGCTTTGCCTAGGGTAAGCCCCCTAATCAATAAATAAGTGGAGTGAATGGGAGAAATTTGATTGTATCTAGATTATATAGTGATCATAATTTAGGGAATTCTGATCCAACCTTATAGGTTCCCTATCTATGTTCCCATCAAGATAGAAGAGCAAGAATTTACATACTAGCTTCTTAATGGTGTGGACAGAGTGTGCAAAGACAAGAGGAAAGGCCTCCTCCATCCCTTTCCTTTTACTATTTGCAATATTATGTTATAGATATGGGATAAATTGAGTACTATGGCCTAACATAGGGACTCTTTCAAATTTCAACTTGATGAGCTAAAGATGTGGGATCCCAATGACATGGTCTCCACACACTTGAAATCCAATTAATTTCCCAAACTAGTGTATGTGCACTAAGTCAATGTCAATGACACCATATATATCAAAGCAAAATATTTTGAATAAATATTGGCTAAGATCAAGGGACTTAACATAAGACTTGAGCATAGACTAACTAGTGGTGAGAATCCCCTTGGAGACATATGGTGAGTGAGACCTCTACAATACCATTTGATCCCTGGACCTTCAAGGCCCCCTCAAGATCAACCACAAGTGGAAGGGTAGTAGCTTCAATCATAGATTACATAAGGTCCCATTAAGGAAAAATTAGAAAAGAGACCTAGTGATGGCTCATCATCCTTAGTCCCTCCCCAAAGAGCAACATCTCTAGTGAAATACTTGGACATGATTGCCTTGAAGCCAAATGAAACATTAGAGGATGCCCTCAAGGTCCTTATTGAGGAATATGTCTCTAATTAAGAGAGGGAGCATGCTAAAGAAGCATAAGCCCATGTAAATGAGGCTAAGAAAGAAAAGGGGGAGGAAGTTACCTTGGACCTAGTCCTAGTGGCACCATTGAAGAAGAGAAAGGTAGAATTGACAGTGGTCCTAGTTGGATGAAAGAAGCCAAAGTTAAATTTCACTCACCCCATGAGTGAGGTAAAATTATTTAGTGATGAATACCCCATTCATGGACCAATCATCCCTGATTGCTTTATATATGGAAATATGTAGAAAATCGCCACCTAGCACTAATCATGGGCCTTGGCCAAAACTATTAACATTGATGTGCATGATAATATCAAGTCATGGATAAGGGATTTAATAAATGAGGAAGAAAGAAGAATAATGACCACAATAGGGTTAGATAGCAAGCAAATGGATACTCTAAGAGCATTAAGTAGTACCCACATGGAGGATCTTGAATCTCTAAAGTACATTGAACAAACTAATTTTGTACAATTCAATCTAGAGATATCTATATTATAGAGAGTGACAACTAGAAAGGCCATGGTTGGGACTAAAGAGTTCACATTATAAAAGGTTGAGCCATTTTTAGATATAACTCTAGTTGGGGGGAAGTAGAATAGTAAACTACCCATCCATGAAGAGGATGTTGAAAGCCTAGCTAAGGCTCATTCAACTCAAGTTAGAGTAGGTATTAAAGGTATGAAGCAAAGAATATCTAATTCAAAAAAGGAAAAGCAAGATTTTAAGACATAGGCTATCTTATCAGTATGTGAGGCAATGATAAAATTGTTATATGAATCTTTTAATGATATGTTTGAGGCCTTAAAATCAATAAAAATGATGTACAATGCATTGGCATAGAAGAACATAGTGGCCAAGGGTCTAATAGCCCAATGGTAAGCTTTAGAGGATCAAAGAACAGGGTTGATCAACATCCAAGTTGAAAGGTGGATTCCTAGATTTAAAAAAACAAGTTTAGGACATTTGAAATAAATTCTAAGAATTACTATTGGTAAGGTCTAGAGTTTAAATGTATGGTCATGGGAATTGGAGAGGCTCTTAAAGGATGACAAGGATCTAATTAAGAGGATTGAAAAACTCCTTGGGACAATAATAACTAACCATACACAACCTACTATCTTAGGCATCATTAGGGATGATGAATTCAAACACAGAGCTACCTTGGTGACCCAAGAAATACAAATTAAAAGTCAAGGCTTGTCTAGGGAAGTAATAGTAGGATCCTTGACATGATCCTTAATGTAAGAGAAATAATATCTAAGGCTAGAAACATCAAGGAATCCATGGCCATAGACAATAAGGAATTGAATGCTATGGCTGATAAAGAGGAAGAGTGTCTCTTGAAAATAACTTTGGACTTAGAGTTGGTTAATGAACAACACCAAAGGGCTATGGAAATCCTCTAACATTAGCAAGAAAGTTATCAGGATCAAGGCCCACCAACCAAGTAGTTAAATGATATTCTATTTTGTAAATAATTTTGTAATACTTTGAAAATAGAATATCCTTTGTAAAGGTATATGCTATTTTTTTTAGAATATTGCCTCTAGGTCAATTTAGTTTGGAAAAACAAATGTATTCTAGAACTTTGTAGAAAAAGCACAACTATCCTTAATTTTTGTACATTTGTATTTTTAACTGACTAATATACTATCTTGTCCTCCTATAAAATGTAGTATTACCATTTTGTAAAAGGAGAGAATTCAAGAAAAAATTGTATACTTTGAGCAGTTAACATAATCAAGGAATTTTGAAAGTATTGTACAAGTTCATTTATGTCAATCGTTACATGTATTTTCTCTTAATTTATAGTCTCAAGTCTTAAATTTGAATAGTTTATATGAATTATGAGTTGTATTTTTAATTATAGGGTTGTTAATTTGTGCTTATTCTAGATTAGTTGAATGATCTTGAATTTGCTTTTTTTTATTTTCTTTGCATTATAATATGTTAATGTTATTTGAGTGTAGTATAAAATCTTGAAAGTAAAGTTTGTTCTTCATTGTATTTCATTACATCATCCTTATAAATTTTCCTAGTGTGTAGTGAGATCTGAGATTATACAATTTTTTTCTATATATTGGTTAAATACATACTCATTTATAGTTAAAACTTTGTCATAATGTTGGAGGCTAAGATCAGTAATCACTTATTCTCTTTCTACCTTACCCTTCTCTTTTACTTCTTTTTCTAAACCAGATCACTTTAGTTTATATTTTATTGTAAATGTCCATTTAGACTAGTCTATAGTTTAATCTTTGATCATAATTCACTAGTATTAACATAGATACTTACACTTTTTCAAAGATTTGGTCCATGATGGCTCCCAACCATCAATTAATATAAATTTTGTGGAACAATTAAACATTGATCTACTGCTATTTCACCAAAGGTAACATAAATTGCCAAAACTTGATACTCATGCTTTGAATTCCTAGAATTTTAAAATGAGAAGTGTTATTTTAACACTAAGGACATGTGTGATTTATTCATAGGCATCAACAAATCCTACTGGCACTAGAAGAAGGGCCTCTTTATGAATTGGTTGAATCTTTGTTAATCTTAGTAAGTTGATCTAAGATTGTGTTATCTTTTCACTTTTACGTAATTCTTTGTTCAAAATCAAAAAGATCATTGATCTTTGTGGTCTTTGACCTATGTTTGTGCTTCCTTTAAACAAAGACCATAGTTCTTTGAGGTTTGATGCTCAATTCTAGTAAATATGGTGTAAGATTTGAAAATACATGGTAGTTGAGGTTAGAATAGCTTATTTTGATTGAAAATCCATGGTATTTTTCATAGATCTAAGTTTATTTAAGCTTACACTTATATAGATAGACCATATTTGCATAATTAGACACATCTTTGAGCTAGCTTAGTCAAATGTTGGCATATTTTATTGTTATTTATAAATATCTTTACAAAATTAGCTTAATGTGCTAGTTTAATCCTTGTTCTTTATAAATATTAACTTGACACATCATAATTCAAATAGGATTTTCAATCTTCAAGATGGAATTACAAAAGGTCCTAACAATATCACATTTAGAGACAAGATAACCTTTGTTTGAGCTCAAAGTCCATAGAAGAACCAGGCAAGATAAAGGTAGGCATAGATGTTCCAAATCTTTTCCAACCTCACCTCTTCAAGGTACCCCTACCTTTGACCTTTTTTTAGGTATCACTTTATTGGGAGATTATTCTATCAACGTTCTATGTGTCGTACATGATCTCCCATGTAATACTAAAAAACTATTTCCAAAATTTAGTCCAACTGGTATTATAATGACTATACAGCATATTAAATATTTTAAAGCTACTTTAAGGTTGTTAAATGCCATACATGAAGATGTAGCATGCAGATTATTCCCCTTTACTTTTAAAGATGTTGCATATGAATGGTTTCTTAATTTTCCTGATAATTATATTACTAGGTGGGATGGTTTCATTAATGTTTTCATAGACTAGTTTGGCAAAATTATTAGTCCATGTCTCATATACCAACATTTCATCACCATCAGGAGGGATGCAAGTGAGCCCATAAGGTCCTTTAATGCTAGGTTCTAGAAATGTAGAGTAGGACCATAAAACCTTATAAACTTGATGAGGTTTTAGTTCTTGAAATATACAAGGATGCATTAGATCCCCTGACTTCTATATTTTTAAAAAGGTCTCTTCCAACTATAACTTCATTAGCCAGGGCTTATTCTGAAGCAATGATAATCTACGATCAAATGTATCCCCAAGGACAAATGGCCTACTCTATCCCAAATATCAATCCACATTTTCCCATTTTAAACATCTTCCTTGATAATAATTAGAATGTTCTAGCCTTGAATCTACTCCCAAATCTAAATCAATTGTTTTTGAGTCATGCTACTCCCAATCAAAATTTAGGATTCTTAAATCATCCTGATGCTAATGGATTCAATCCAAATGATCAAAGAAATTTAGTACCATCTACTCATAATAATAATAATAACTAGGCGTATAATTCTAAAAATCCCAAGAAAGAGAATGAGTCTATCTTGAAAATGGTCTAAAAGTTAAGCACTGTTTTCCTTCAGCCACAAAAACAAGTTGGCAATACTAGAGAGAGATCAGGTAGGAACTTATCATTCCAAAGTTTTAATGGGCCAAATAATAGGTTTTAAAATGATAGTTTCCACAATAATAATAATAATAATAATAATAATAATAATAATAATAATAATAATAATAATAATAATAATAATAATAATAATAATAATAAAAACAACAATAACAACAACAACAACAACAATAATAATAATAATAATAATAATAATAATAATAATAAAAGATCTTCTAAAAAGAGAACTATGGGCATTAATATTAATAATATTGCATTGCTTGATTAATGTAGAGTGCATTATACAACCAAGAATGGTGAGGTTGATTGCATTGAGTTTTTTAAGGCTTTTTAATCATTCCAAGAAGATTTAGACACATTTTAAGTGGTCCCTAACAAAGATAGTGGTGTAAGTACTTCAAGTTTCAAGCCTTCTAATCAAGCTTTCATGGTGGAAACATTTGATTTCCATTTTCATGAGGATAATGAACCTGATGATGTCCCTAAAGAAATTCAGTCCTTCCAAAAATTCCTAAAGAAGAGTTATCCATTGAATAATAGAGAGCATAAACATCCATTGACTACCTCAATGCTTCCAAATAACTTTGGAACTCCTCCAAATACTTCTTCAAGCAATGATCTAGAACCACCCAAAGGGAGTAGATCTAAGCATAATGTTGATATTCCTAGTCATTTAAATAAATATTGTTATAATATTATTGAGAACATGAAGAAGATAAAATCTAACATCACATTTCATGAATTAACATAGATCATAAAATAAAGGGACTTCTTACTGGAATCATTGTCAAAGAAATCTAATAAACCACCCAAAGTTGACAATGCTAATATGGCTATACACAAAGCTAAGGTAGAATCTCCTCCTTTCCTACTCATAGTCAGGATGTTCACTAAGAATTTTCACAATTGTTTATTGAATTATAGTGCATCTACCAATATCATGCCATCATGTATTTGTAAATAACTTGGCCTAACACCTACTAATTTTGATAGAGTTATTACTCAATTAGACAAATCTAAAGTTAAGGTAATTAGGGAATTATTAAATGTTCATATGTAATTGGCATCTGAGCCTAGAGTATAATAGTTTATTGATATCCAATTTGTTGACATTCCTGATGTTTATGGGATCTTGTTGAGTAGGGAGTAGACCAAATCTTTAAATGGCTACATGTCCATGTATTTTTCACATTTATGGCTTCCTTGGAAAGGAGTTCCAAACTAGATTAGGGTTGAAAAAGGGTCGAGGATGAAACACATGATCATTGAGTACAATGTTGTGAATGAAAGGTTTAATATAATTAACTTAGACTTGGTGGTTTTCAATCTCAAGACTATAAAGGTATATGATTCTAAGAGTACTCATGTTATTCCTAGGTTGTGGAAGCTACATTTTGATGGTACTAGGTATAAGGCTAGATCTAAGGTAGACATTGTTCTAATTGACCCTCTTGGTAATAAATAGCATGCTTATTATAGATTCTAATTCCCTTACACCAATAACCTTGCTGAATATGAGGCCCTCATTTTAGGCTTGCAATTTTCTTTCAAAAATAAATTTAGAGAACTACTGGTTTATGGTGATTTAAAACTAGTAGCCAACTAGATGAGAAGCTAATATCAATGCAAACTCTCATACCTCAAGAGGTATAAGTTTAGGGTTTGGGATCTAATTGAATCTTTTGATGCTTTTAGTATTGTTTCCATTCTAAGGGAGGAGAACCAAGCTATTGATGAGTTGGTGTCTGCTTCATCTAACCTCATGCCTGACCAAGACTCCCCTAACTTCAACATTGAGATGATACCTTGTCCTTTAGTCCCTAATAATGTAAATTATTTTCAATTCTTCAATGATGATCAACAGATCTTAAATTTCATTACCAATTTTGGAGCATTTGAGGTTCACATCATTGATAAGACTGATGAAAATGCACTTAGAGAAGGGCAATTTTACAATGTAGTTAATCTTGGCCCTCAATATTAGCCTCAACTAGTTATGTTATGGATTTAAAGAGCTAAACACATGAATTAATTCATGCATAGGAGAAGAATATACAGAGACAAATATTTTTAATACAAATAATATTATTTCTCTATATATATTAATTCATCTAGGACATTATACATATATATAGGAATATTTCCTATAACCTCTCCCCTATTTTATCTCCCAAAATCCCTTTAATTAAGTGCATGATATATTGTTATAATAATATAAAAAATATATCTCAATATATATATATTCTAACATAATATTTTTATATATAACAATATTTCAATTTACTAATTACTAACCTGTTACTTATTTACCATCTCATAAATACCAATTTTCACTCAATGTAAAAACTAACCCCAACATTCCACTGCCCTAGTTTTTACATGGTACAATATATCTTTGTTTATGATTGTAGTGTGCTCCACCTTCGTGTGCTCATGATCTTCTCTACATACATGTGCCATTGCACATCTCTTTCTTCACATTCATCTGTAGTTGATTTTCCAAGTTCACCAATAACCTTCCAAAATGGTTTTCATAGGTTTACCAATAACCTTACAAATTTATTTTCTCAGGTTCACCATTAACCTTATAGAATGGTTTTCTTAGGTTTATAGCTAACCTTACAACATAGTTTTCATAGGTTAACCACTAAACTTATATCATGATTGCTACATTGCTTTTTAGATCTACATTCTTGAATGTCAATATACTAAAGGTCTGCATGGGAATATCATTCACAAACGAATAGTTATAACTATTCTTTATTTTTCACACAAATAAAAATAATAGTAACTATCACACTAAAAAAAAAAGAAAATAACACACCATACACATCACCAAAACATTATGTGACCCCATCATTGGTGGCTAACGAGATGTCGTTAAAAGATCCCCTTGCTCTATAAAGCCTCCATCCTCTAGTATGTCACTACTTACTCAGGTTGTATGTTGATGTAGCTCAAGTACATGATTTTTCCAAGGGAAATCCCCCCATTATGTGGACATCATGTAAAAGTGATAATGCATCTATAAGGATTTTTTTTACAAGTTTTGACTCAAAACTGACACTTGGACTCATTTTTTACACTTTGACAATATAACTATCTTTAACATACAATAAACGAATGACTTTTTGACTCAAAATGACACAATCTTTTTGAAAATAATGACTCGTTATAAATATATAAAAGACTCTTGATAATAACTTTTTATTTTATGGATATACAAAACTCACCATATTATTTTGACAAAATAATATCTCAAAAGAATCACCTATACAAAATGACTCAATATAAGATAGACTTTTTTAAATGTCATTTACAAATAAATTGACTTTATAAATTCTAATAAGAAGACATGTAGATGTATTAATTAACAAAGACAAAAAATGAAGAGTGAAAATAGACTTTATGTCAAAAGGTTGACAAATAATAACAAGAATTTAAAGACACAAATTAATAAATAATCTTATTTAATTAATTTTTAAAATTACTACCATACTAACCCAATGACTATATGACCAATTTATCACACTATCCTAAATAAAGATATTAACCCACTATTTTAAAAAAGACTTATAAATGACTAAATAAACTGAACTATGGCTATTTAAATAATGACTCACTTTAATTATGAGCATGCAATAGATTCAAATGTATGTAG
Source organism: Torreya grandis (assembly GCA_037957365.1). NCBI lineage: Eukaryota > Viridiplantae > Streptophyta > Pinopsida > Cupressales > Taxaceae > Torreya > Torreya grandis. The sequence goes on from JARHVA010000865.1 coordinate 121,090, forward strand.
TGATCTTGTGTGTTGAATAAGTAGTGACAAAGAATAGGGTTATGTCAAATTCATGATAGAGTTTTAAGTCCTTTTTTTAAATGAGTATTCCATAATGCTGAGCACAACTAATTTTTAGAAAGGACATAGATATGTAGAATGAAACTTGCTAATAAAAAAATGATCGTCTGCATAAGACTGATCTAACAAGATGCAAGTAAGGCATATGTGTTCAATAAAACACATTGAATTCACAAATTCATCGAAATGAAGTTCAATCTAGAGATAAATATGTGTTAGAGACTTAGTCAATGGTTTGAGTGGAGATAAATGTATGAAATTGGAGTGGTTAAAATGCATGAACAAGTCATGGAAAATTACATGAGGTAGTAGTCAACAACATAGGTCTAATAGTGATGTGAATAAACACTGTCAAAACATAAACAAATTACAAACACACTCTTTGGTCATAGGTGCTCCTGCTAACAAGGTTAATCAACACTAAGTTGATCTAAGGATGAGCATGATGTACGAGGGCAAAAAGTGTGATGATAGAATACTTGAATATATATACATGTACTTTGTTGGTAAATTTAGATAAGACACTTGATTGACCATGTGATGAAGATGACAATAGTGCTAGATTCAAGATAGCAAGTAAAATAAAAAATAAAATTCTTAACCTATTTAAAAAATTTCTATGTTATTACTTTCCCATCATTAATGGTGAAGCATAGGTCAAACATTCCATTTAATTATCAAACTCCCATACCCACTCTGATACTATTGTTGTGGATTTAAAGAGTTGAACACATGAATTAATTCATGCACAAGAGTAAAATATACAGAGACAAATATTTTCAATACAAATAATATTATCTCTCTATATATTAATTCATCTAGGACATTATACATACATATATATATATATATAGGAATATTTCCTATAATCTCTCCCCTATTTTATCTCCAAAAGTCCCTCTAATTAAGCACATGATATATTTTTATAACAATATAAATAATATATCTCAATATATGTATTCTAACATAATATTGTTATTTATAAAAATATTTTGATTTACTAATTACTAACCTATTACTTATTTACCTCTCAGTAAATATCAACTTTACTTATTTACCATCTCGTAAATACCTATTTTCACTCAATGTGAAAACTAACCCCAATAGGTTAACATTGAAAAACCTTGCACTGACATTGAGAACAAGAAGCCCAAAGAGCTATTAACCAAGTACAAGGATGTCATATCTTGGTCCTATGATGACTTAAATATATTTGATCCAAGATTCATCACCCATATTATCCCCTTTAAATAAAGTTGTAAACCCTTCAGGAAAAAATAAAGGCCTGTGCAACCTGTCTTAGAACCAATGAGCCTCAAAGATGTCAAGAGATTGTTAGATGCTAGAATTGTGTTTCCCATCATACATTGTACATGGGTGGCTAATTTGGTGCTAGTCAAGATAAATAATGGTGAGATTAGGCTATGCATTGATTTTATAAATTTGAACAAAGCATATGAGAAGGAAATTATCCTCTTCCCTCTCTTGACCAAGTGATACAAGTCATTTCAAGATCAACCATGATGTCTTTTATTGATGGTTTTTAATGCTACAACTAGGGGTTAGTTGACAAAGAAGATAGGATGAAGACAACTTTCACAACTAGATAAGGCACCTTCACCTACAAGAGAATGCCTTTTGGGCTAATAAACATAGGAGCTACTTTTCAAAGGGCCATGGACCATGTCTTCCAAGGTCTGATTGATAATTATATCAATATATATATGGATTATCTAACCATTTTTTCTAAAAATATGGAATATCACTTTATGAATTTATATAAAGTGTTTAAGAGATGTATAAGGTATGGAATCTCCCTTAACCCCAAGAAAAGCATCTTTTGTGTTACTAAAGTCAAATTATTGGGTCATGTCATAACTAAAGATGGGATTTCCATAGATCTTTAGAGACTTGAAGTTATATCTAAGATAGAGCCTCCAAATAGTAGGAAATAGATAAAATCATTTTTTGGTAAGATAAACTTTGTAATAAATTTCATTTATGGCTTTCCAAAGATTGTCAAGCCATTGAATGACATGATAAATAAGGATTCCAAGGTCTCATGGAATGAGGAATCTAAGAAGGCATTTAATGATATCAAAGAAGAAATTAGCCAGGCTCTAGTTTTGATAAGTCTTGACTATTCAAAGGAATTCTATATCTATTCTTTTTCATCTAATCATAATATGTCTACAATTTTAACTTAGAAGGTTGATGGGTGTGATTACCCAATAGCTTTCATGAGTAATAAATTTAAGAATGCGAAATTAAACTATTCATTAATTAATAAACAATCATATGCATTAGTTAAGGTAGTAAATAAATTTAGGCACCATATCCTTAGAAATAAGGTACATGCTATTCTACTTGACCCTATGATAGAATTCATGCTGAGCTAGAATGAATTTGGATAACATAGAGGTAAATGGATGTCAAATTTTCAAGAATATGACATAAAAATGAAAATGGAAAAATTGGTAGTGTCAAGGCTTGATCTAAATGATTGATAATACTAGCCTTAAACTAAGTATTATGTAATTTGATCAACAAAAGTTTTAAGCTAGTGAGTGGTATAATTCCATCATTCATTTAATAATTAATGGTACCTATCCTGCATGACTAACAAGGGAGAAAAATAGGGCCCTAAGGATCAAGTCAACCCATTATATGATCAAATATGGGGTCTTAAATAGAAATAACTTTGAAGGGGTCTACCTGAGATGTGTCTCAAAACTAAAAGCTACTCAAATCATGAGGACCTTCCATGAGAAGTTCAGCCATGAGAATCCATCTGAAAAGATTAAAACCCACAAGATACTTAGAGTTGGCTATTACTAGACAACTATTTTCAAATATGCTCACAAGCACATGAGGGAATGTCACTCCTATCAGATATTTAGCACTAAAGAGCCTAAGACAATAATGCCTTTGTAACTAGTCATGTTTGATAAACCCTTTGCAAAATATGGGTTAGAATTTATAGGGGTAATCAACCCTAATTCATCAAATGATTATAATTATATCTTGACTACCAAAAATTATTCCATAAGGTGGACTGAAGTTATAGCCACCACAAATGTAGGACTGAGGAAGTGATCAGTTTCTTAGAGGAGAACATTTGTACCAAATTTGAAACTCTAGTCTCCTTGGTGTATGAAAATGGATCCACATTTATATCCATAAAGATGACAAAATGGGCATATGATATTGGAATTTATCTCAAGTTTTCATCTAACCATTATCCCCAAGGAAATGGAGTGTTTGAGTCTACCAATAAGAACTTAATGAAAGAATTCAAGGAGTTTGTTGTAGATAATAATAATGCTTGGAATAATCTTTTCAATTATTCACTATGGGTAAATAGGATAAGGATCAAATAAGACTTAAAGGAATCACAATTTTTGTTGGTGTATGGCCAATAACCTATCTTCCCTATCTCTCTCAAACTTCCTATATACAAATTCATGTAATAGTATATGAAAGAAGGTCAAGAAATTTCAAATTCAATATTGTCAGACATCATATAGATGGAAGATATACAAGAAGAAGCCTTTGATAATTTTATCAAACATTAGACCATGGTGAAGAAGTGGTTTGACAAAAGATCAAAGATTAATGCATTCAAATAAGGGGACTTAGTTCTCCTTTAAGACAAAGAATCTAAGAATAAAGGCAAACATGGAAAGTTCACACCTATGTAGATTGGCCCATATAAAATCATAGATGCAGTGGGAGATAACACCTTTAGACTCAAAGACTTACATGGAGTAGATTTCACACTACCCACCAATGGGCAGTACCTCAAGCATTACTTCTCTATTGCTCCTCCTAAGGTCTTTATGGAGTAACTTTGTAATATGGTTAGAATTAGTGTAGGTAGGTTATTTAGTCTCTTTCATTTCTTTCCTTCATGTCCCTTGTTTATACATAAGCATGTATATATCTATTGTTTTTCCTTTTTTTTTCTTGATTTCTTGTTTTCTATTATGTGTTTGCTTTTATTTCCTTGTTCCTTGTTTCTAATAAGTCCTTTTGGACCACCCTGATCTCAAAGTTTATTTAGCTTGCTTGAAACTCCAAAGTTAAAAATGAGGGTATGAAACTTATACATATGCTGACCATAGGTCTAAAATGTAAGTCTAATGTTATGATTTAAATAAACTAGTAAAGACTAATAAAAGAGGTCAACTATTCCATGAGAACTTAAATATTGTATTGACCTAAACTTGGTTTTAAGAAGATTTGAGCTTGTAGAATGAAAGCTTAATCTATTGAGACACAATCATGCTTTAAATTAATGAACATCCTTACCTAGGATAATGGTTAGATCTATAGGTGATTCTTTGAGGATTAAAAACTTAACCAAATATTTAAACGTGGATACTCTGGCTCCCAACCTTACTAAAAGCATAAAAGATCTAAAAAATACAAAAATAAGAATTCAATGCAAAATCAAAAGCTTTTCAAGCATAGGTGATTTTGGTATTCTCCATCGAGGCTATGGATGCCTAGCTAGAAGTGGATCAAGTTCATGAGTGGAGCCAAAGACATCTTTGGTAGGGCTATATATGCCTGGATGGTAGCAAAGCAATGCCCAAGCCTTCCTTGAACTAGAAGCATGGTTCTTAATGAATATCTAAACATGTTCCAAGTCAATGTTAATGCTTAAAGTATGAAACCTAGAAGTTGTCCCATGAATCCCATGGAAAATAGTAAGTGAAATCAAGGAACAGACATAACATGGATATGTCTAAATGTTTGATCCCAGTTCTTCAGTGTAAGGTTTGTATCAACCATAAAATGATCTGGATAATGGCATTGATCAAGTGTAGTGGATGAATTAGTTGTTTGTCTGAACCAAAGTTTATAAGTTATAACATATTACGATGTTTCCCTTCAAAGTCACCAAGTTTTGAGGTCAACATAACCCCTTTCTTTCAAAAATGAGACCCTTGACATAATTTAAACCTTAAATATTCAAAACTCAATGTGTTTTGAACATTATTAGAGTTTGAGGATCACCCACTTTGATAAATTTGGATTATTGATTTATGGTTTTGTTTTGATCTTGTCTAATGTCTCTAATAAATTGGTATTCATGTCTTATAGTTATAGGTTTCATGTATCCCGTATGAAGATATCATGATTAGAATTTATAGATTGACTCTATTCAAGTTTTCACTAGCCTTTGGTTTGTGAAAATTTTAATCTGAATTCATTTTCTAAAGGCTCCCCTTTAAAAAACCCTAGCTCAATCCCTTGGTTCAAATTTAAAATTGGTAGGAAATTTTCAAATTACTTTGGAATTAAGTTTAATTTTCATGTTAAGGCTTAGTCATATTTCTTAACATGACAAAACCTTAACTTGAAAGTCCTACTTGGTCCCTTTTATTTTCCCCCTTTGTTTCCTATATTTCTAAACAAGTCTAATGTTCATATTAGAAGGACCATTTTAATTTATAACATGGTCCCCTTTATTATTACCTATTTATCCTAAATCCTTAATGTTAAGGCCCCATTCATGTTTACTAACATGAATGAGAACTTAGTCTTAATAGTTTATCCTAAAGTCTTATTTCATCTTGGGTCCTCACTTAATTACATTATTTCTTTGTAAATTTGATGGTCTGTACTTCATTACACCTCTTGATCAAATGGATAAAATAAAACAATGAAAATTCAAAGGATCATGAAGCTCCATGGAGTCACCACGTGACACTCATGCATTTAATTTCTGATAATAAATGGTCTCATATATTAATTTGGACCAATGATGTGCAACTAACTAGATCATGATCAATGGATCTCACCTCATTAGGACCAAGGATCAGATAGAGGGAAGACAATATTGAAAATTCAAAAGGCCCAAGAATCCCTAAAAAGATACCATGTGGCACTCCCTTATTAAAATGTAGGAATTTTATGAGCTTAAGTTTGACATTTGTGTGACTAACATTTGACATTTGTGAGACTATATATGATGTCCACATGACCGTCAACTTTAAGCCCACCAAAGCTAGGAACTTCATGAGCTTAATTTTGACATTCATGTGACCATCATTTGATGTTCATGAGACCATATTTAATGTCCACAAATCCTTCAAATTCAATCTCTTTATACATTTTACTTTGACAAAAGGATCATGTGTTTGTATCATTTAAAGGGACCACTTTGATCTTATGATTTTAAAACCTAGCATAAAATGCTTTAACTTGAGTATTTTCATGTTTATTAATATGAAATATACTTAGATAAAATAATTTTAAACTAAGTCCTTTATATAGCTATGTAATAATTAAATATTTTTGATCTTGTAGGATCTAATGATCTGCACTTCATCACACAAGATGATCCAATAGCAAAAAATTGCCGATGACTTTTCAATAAAGCTCTAAGAGGCCATGGGCTCAACACATGGTGGATGCTCATTCAATGTATGACTGATATAAGATATAGAGTTCAAAAATCCCATAGATTTGCTAAGTGACATAACCATAGGGCTCGATGCAGAGGTGGCTAATGATATACAAGGGCCTAGATCATGATCAATAATGTGCACTGATCATTGGATATTGATAGAATAGTGCAAAGCAAAAGGAATTTTTTAAATGCCAACAACTAGTGATTCAAAGGCATTTTTCAAAAATTCCATGAAAAGAGATAGATAAATGCCAAATAAACACCATGTAAGCATAAAATGATAAAAATGAAGTTCTTGGGTGTTTGAGAATGTAAACATATAAAGGCAAAGGCTAAAATCAAAACTAAGGTATGTATGAGCCAAAATCCAAGTAATCCATCACCATTAAAGGTTCAAGAGAGCCCCAAACTTGCATAAAATCCCTAATTTAAACTTAGATTGATTACAATTAAGCTAAAAGAGAGTCTAATTCCAATTCAAGCACAAAAGAATTGACCCAGAGACCATTTGGAACATAATAGTAAGAAATTTGCAAAGTTTGGAAGCTATGGTAGCTTAGAGGCAACAATATAGGGACAAGATAGAGTTGTATTTTTTTATAGATAATGAAGGGAGGGTCTTCAAAGACACAAACCTAGACATTGATACATTAAACATAGGCAATATGAACTAGTTTGATCTCTTTCAGACCATTGAAGTGATGTAAAGCATCATGAAAGAAGAACAAAAGATTGCCACTATAACTAGTAGGTATTATGACATTATTTCAGTCCAAATGACCAAACTTTACCATGTTATAATAACTAATCTAGAGGTAATCTACTGTATCAACATCTTTATTCTCATTTTTAAAGACTATAAGATTAAGAAGGGTTGACTTATTCATGAAAGGACATTTAGAATAATTGCATTCATTTCCCCATTAGACTTTGAGAGTTATTACAAGCTTCCAAAACCCTAAGTAGATTTTCCCACTATTAAGGAGTGGATTGGAAAGAATGATCTAGACACCATCCTTAGGCCATGGTTACTCCAAGGGAACCATGATCTAAGACCCTACTGGAAACATCCCAGTTACCCAATTTAGAGAAGGGGTTAGGGTAATCATGACTCTATTGAATAGGATATCTAGAGCCCCTTCAACCATTTATGTCAATAAGAGTTGGGTGTCTTATATTTACTTTATGATAGAAAGAGGGATCACTCCTCTAATTGGAGAGATGATCAACATATATCTATAAATACAATTCACAATCATTAAAAAGAAGACTTGTACCCAATTATTCATGATGTCATATCTATTAGATGCCTTACTAATCTCCACCCAGATCCCTCATATAAAAAATTGGTCACTTGGGGGCAAATTTACAGTCTCTTATTATTATTCAAAGCTACACATATTCAAATATAGGCATAACATCTGATTCATCTTTGACTATGTGTATCCAACCCTAGTGGAAGCCATCATAGGGATCCTTATGCCTAGGGTAAGCCCTCTAATTAAGAAATATGTGAAGATAATGGGAGACATCTGGTTATATCTAGATTATGCAGTGATCATAACTAAGGGAATTTTGATCCAACCTTACAAGTTACCTATCTATGTTCCCATCAAGCTGGTAGAGCAAGAAATTAGATACCAAATTCTTAATAGTGTGGATAGAGTGTGAAAAGATAAGAGGAAAATATTGGCTGGGCTCAAGGGACATAAAATTAGACTTGAGCATAGACTGACTAGTGATGAGAAGCCCCTAGAGACATATGACAAATGGGACCTCTAAAATACCATTTTCTACCTAGACCTTTAAGGTCACCTCAAGATCAACCACAAGTGGAAGATAAATAACCCTAAGTACAAGTTACATAAGGTCTTGGTAAGGAAAAGTTAGAAGAGAGACCTAGTGAGGGCCCATCAACCTCAAACCCTCCTCAAAGACCAACATCTCTAGTAGAATAATTGGACATGATTGCCTTAGAGCCAAATTAAATAGTGGAGGATGCCCTCAAGGTATTTTTTGATGCATATGGATCTGATGAAGAGAGGGATCATGTTGAAGAAGCACAAGCCCAAGTATAGGAGTCTAAGAAAGAAAAGGGGAAAGAAGTTGCCATGGACCTAGTCTTAATGGCACCATTAAATAAGAGAAAGGTAGAATTAGCAATGGTCATAGTTAGATCAAAGAAGCTAAATTTGGATTTCACTCGCCCCATGAGTGAGGTCATCTTATTTAGTGATGAGTACCCCATCCATAGAACAATCATCCCTTATTGGTTTATCTATGGAAAAATAAAAAAAATCCCCACTTGACATCATTCATGGGCCCTAGCCAAAACTATTAACATTGATGTGAATGATAATATCAAGCCATGGATAAGGGATTTAATGAAGGAGGATGAAGAAAGAATAATAGTGACTACTAGAATGTCAGATAACAAGTAGATGGATGTTTTAAGAGTATCAAGTAGTACCTAGATGGAGGCTCCTAAACCTCTAAAGTACACTAAACCAACTACTACTATATAATTCAATCCAAAGACATTTAGATTATAGAGAGTGAAAACTAGAAAGGCCATGGTGGGGAATAAAGAGTTCACATTCCAAAAGGTTGAGCCATTTGTAGGCCTAACTCTAGTTAGGTGAAAAAACATAGTGAACTACCCATCTATGAAGAGGACATTGAAATCCTAGTTGAGGCTCATTTATCTTACATTAGATTAGGAATTATATGTATGAATCAAAGAATAGATGATTTGGAGAAGGAAAACTAGGATTTGAAGAAATAAACTATCTAATTAGTCCTTGAGGAAATAATTAAATTGTTAAATGAATCCTTTTATGATATGTTTGAGGCCTTAAAATCAATAAAACTGAGGCATAGTACATTGGCACATCAAAAAATAAAGTCCAAGGGTCTATATCTCAATGGGAAGCTTCATAAGATCATATAACAAGGTTGATAAACATCTAAGTTGAAAGGTAGATTCTTGGATTCAAAACAATAAGTTTAGGACATTTGAATGCAATTCTAAGAATTATTGTTGATAAGGTATAGTGTTTGAATGCATGGTCATAGGAATTAGAGAGGATATTGAAGGATGGTGAGGAGCTAATTGGGATGATTGAATAACTCTTTGGGACTATGATATTATCCCTACATAGTCCATTATCCTAGGCATCATCAAGGATGATGAATTCAAACATAGGGCTACCTTGGTGACCCAAAAAATAAAAATTAAAAGTCAAGGAAATTCTAAGGAAGATGATAGTAGGATCCTTGAAATGATCCTTAATGTATTATAAAGGATAGCTTAGGCCAAAAGCTTCAAGGAAGCTATGGCCAGAAATGACAAGGAATTGAATGCTTTGGCTAATAAAGAGGAAGAGTGTCTTTTAAAACCAACTATGGACTTAGAGCTAGTTAATGAACAACACTAGAGGGATATGGACATCCTCTAGCATCATCAAGAAAGTTATTAGGAGAAAATCCCACCATCTAAGTAGTTAAATGATATTCTATTTTGTAAATAACTTTGTAATATTTTGAAAATAGAATGCCTTTTGTAAAGGCATATGCTAGTTTGTTAGCATATTGCCTTTAGGTCAGTTTAGTTTGGAAAAATAAATGTATTCTAGAACTTTGTAGAAAAAGGACAATTATCCATAATTATTTTGCATTTGTATCTATAATTGACTAGTATACTATCTTGTCCTCCTATAATAGGTAGTACTACCATTTTATAAAGGGAGAGAATTTTGAGCAAAATTTGTATACTTTAAGCAGTTAATATAATCAAGGAATTGCAAAAGGATTGTCCAAGTTTATTTTTATTAATTGTTACATGGATTTTCTCTCAATTGCTAGTCATAATTATTAAATTTGAATAGGTTTTATGAATTTTGAGTTTCATCTTTAATTACAGGGTTGCTAATTTGTGCTTATGGTAGATTAGTTAAATGATCTTGAATTTGCTTCATTTGATTTTCTCTACATTAAAATGCACAAATGTTATTTGAGTGTGGTAGAAAATCTTTAAAGTAAATTCAGTTCTTAATTTTACTTCTTTATATCATCTTTGGAAGTTTGCCAGATGTGTAGTGAGAGTTGACCTAGTGTTATTTTGCACTATATACTAGTTAAATGCATACTCAGTTATAATTGAAACTTTGTCATAATGTTTGAGGCTAAGATCAATAATCACTTATTGTCTTTCTGCCTTACCCTTCTCTTTTGCTTCTTTTTTTTAAATAAATCACTTTAGTTTAGATTTAATTTTAATTTTAATTTAGATTAGTTTTTAGTTTAATCTTTGATCATAATTCACTAGTATTAGCTTAGATTCTTACACTTTGCAAAGATTTGATCCATGATGGCTCCTAATCATCAATTAATATAAATTTTGTGAAATAGTTAAACATTACTCTACTAATATTTAACCATAGGTAAAATAAATTTCCAAAACCTATTAATAATTTTTTGAATTCTCAACATTCTAAAATTATAAGTGTTTTTTGAACACTAAGGACACCTATGATACATTCAGAGGCATCAACATAATGCAAAAACTAGGCAAAGATGAGAATATTGATTTAAGGGTATGATCATATCAAATTGATTAAAAAAAGTACATAAGAGTTTTTTTATGAATTTTAAGTCATGTTAATTCTTTGAATAAGTATTGGATTTGAGTGAATATGGTGAAAATGTTGCTCTCAAAATGACCTTTTTGGTTTAGAATAGACTGTGTGATATATGGTCAAGAAATTGGTATGCAAGATCAAAATTTTAAATTAGAACATATGATATTTATATTTGAGGATGTTATGGATATATCATAGGATAATTTAAATGTATCAAGATTCATGAAAAGTGTCTACATATGTGTTGGAGGTCTAAGTCACCATGACTTGTTTTTGAGGTAAATTGGCAATTCTGAGTGAGCTACATAGATGTTCTTGAGCCTTTATCCCCTAAGTGAAAGTGTTAAAAGAATTTTTTAATGGCACTAAAGTAATGTATAACCTATATACATGTTTAATTTGTTATATTTTAGTATATTAAGAGTGTTTAATCTTCATTTTTGCAAGATAGACTTCTAAAGTACATAGGCCTAATAGGGCAGTTTGTCCTAAAGGAGCCTTTATGGTATGAATGAAATACACATGTCTAACCAAGAATAGAAGAGGTTAGCATAAGTAATTTTATATGTGATTTAATAGTTTTTAATTTTTTTTATAAATCCATATAGGCCCAAGAAGATCAAGTTTTGACATTAAGAGGATAGACCTAATGCAATTAGGTTTCCATGAGGCCTTAAAGAAGAATAAGGCCTAATTGGGTTGTTACACACCAAAAGACCCCCAAATTTTATTTCAATCATGTTTATAAAAATTTATAAGACCTATTATATGTCTTGAATAATAGGTTAAATGTGTATTTCCAACCAAGTAGTGTGTAACCATGAGAATAGTATATATATAAGGTAATTTAGGCCTATTTGTGTGTGAGTGATATAAGATAATAAATTTTGTCTTGGTAGAGTAGAATGAGGTCTTGAAATGAGACCATAATAATATAATAAAGGTGTGGTAATAAAAATTCATGAGGTGGTTGAGTTGTTATTGAGTCACTTAGGGATCTGGTGCTTCCTCACAAGTTGGTGCTTGTTAAATCCTAGTCAAGTGGGTGCTTGACTTTATCGGGGTTGGTGCTCCAAGTTGACTTGGTGATCAATATAATTTTATATTTTATATTAATATAGTAAATTTTAATGTATCATAATGTGTTTTATTATACTTTAAGGTTTCCTACTCATATGTGACTTTTCTTATGTTATGCTCATGTGAATAGTCTTTATGAATTGCTAGATCTCAATGTTGCTTTCATAGTTAATGAATTATTAGTTATAATTGAAATAAATTTTATGGTACACATATTCAACCCCCATCTCAATTAACATGCTTCCAATAATTGGTATTAGATCCAGGTCCTTTGAAGTAAGCTTAATAGCTTAAAGGATATCCTAGAAGCATAAACATGTCTAGTCATTAGTTGCAAGGAGGTTTCTCAATATTGGTTCCTCTTTTTATTGGTATTAAATATTAATTTTGGGGAATCAAAGTGAATACTTATATAATGTACTTAGGCTATGATATATGGCAATCTATCATTTATGGATTCACTCCACCTTCTACACCACTGTTTGACACAATAGGTAAGAAGGCAAGTGAGAACAACTCTAAAGCAATGAATACCATCATGTGTGGTATTTCAGAGATATAATTTGTAAAGGTCATGAATTATGATACATCTAAATGGATTTGGGAAAATTTGGTGATTATTTATGAAGGAGATGTCAAATTCAAGTTTGAAAAGTTGTGAACCCACTGAAGTCAATTTGAAAGTCTGAGAATGGAGGATGAAAACATTGCATCTTATATTTTAAGAGTAGATGAAGTGGTAAATGTCATCAAAGGTTTAAGAGATAAGTTAGAAGAATCAATCATAGTAAAAAAGGTTTTGAGATCCCTAACATCTAATTTTGATTCAAAGGTGTCTTTTATGGAAGAGATCAAAGACCATAACATACTATAGATGGATGAGCTTCATTAGATCTTGACCACCTATGAAATGAGAACAAGTGATAGAAGGCCTTCCAAGAAGGAAGTTATATTCAAATTTGATAAAAATTCACAAGGTATAAAGGTAAAGGATGATGTTAACACATACATTGATTATGACAAGATAGAAGCCATGTTTTCAAAAAACTAAGGAAAGGATTAGGTAAGTATAAGGGAAAGTTACCATTCAAGTGATTTAACTATGGTAAGATTGGTAATTTTGCATATAAATGTCTTAAAAGGATAATAAATAGCATGATAGAGAAAACATGATGAACATCATGCTGATGACAAGAAGGTCTATAAGTCTAATAAGAGAAAAAAAGGTTTTGAGAAGTATAAATGTAAGAAAGGTTCATTTAAGAATAAGAGAAGTTTCTATACAGAAGAATATAGTAGCTCATTTGACGTAAGTGATATAAGTACATCTGATAGTGATGATGATAGTAATGATCATGATAATAATGAAACCTTATTTAGGGATATATAAATAGATAATGAGGGTTATTCAAAAGAGAAAAGTCTTATGGATGATGAAGAACTAGATGAAGAAGAGGCTAAAGTGATCCTTGAGGTATAATTGGTGAGTTCTATAGAGGAGTTGAAGTTCTAAATAAGGAAGAATCAGAAACAAAGATCATTATCTAAGAGTTATGAGAAAAAATTAAATCTCTTTGAAGAGAGACGAAACAAAAACACTAATGAACATGAGGAGATCATCAAAAGTTGGAATCTTAGATTGAAATTGTCACTACAAGTTTTAAGACCAAGGAGGATGAATTCATCAATTTTGGGATAGAAATGGAGTCCTTGAAGGTATAATTGGATTAAGAAACAATCAAGTTAAAGACACATCATAAATTTGAAAAGAGTGATGAAGTCCTTGGTGATATTTTGAATAGTCAAAGGTCTCCACATGATAAGGTAGGTCTTGGGTTTAAATAAGACCAAAAGGAAAAAAAGGAGAGTTAGAAATCAAAGTCCTACGTAGAAAACCTCAAATATAAGACTCAAGTTGATCATCAAAAAGTCAAGAAGAACTTGACTCCATCAAAGATAGAAAAGGTAGAAGTGAATAATTCAACATCAAAAAATAAGGTATGTGAATCATTTCAATGGTTACTATTTATCATGGAATCAATATCGACATAGGGGGTTGACTGTAGACATCATGCTAGAATCAATTACTCATAGAGAAATAGGATGAATACACATTTATACAATAGAAGCAAAATTATATGTTATAATTATGATAAAAGAGGATGTATTACAAGGGATTGAAAGATAAAGAATATTATGATGATTATTCAAAACAAAAGGCTATATAGTCATACCACTGAGAAGTGGTTCAATAAATTAAACCCTATGGACAAGGTGAAGGAGGAGTTAAAGACTAAAGGAGGATAATATATGCTAGCTCAAACTACATTTTGCATTCAAAATGAAGACATGAAATGGTATATCGATAGTGCTTATTCAATCCACATGACAAGATTCAAGAGCAATTTCATCTCATTGAAGAATAATATTGTAGGAATGGTGAGATTTAGAGATAATATAACTACCAATATAGTTGGAAAGGGTATCTTGAGTTTGGATAATGGGAAGAACAAGACAAAAAATGTGTTGTATGTGAAAGGTTTGAAACATAAACTACTTATTTTGAGTAAAATGTGAAACCAAGGACACACACTAACCTTTCATGGCAAAGGGTGTGATAGAAGGAGATCCAAATCAGGAAGGCTAATAGCTAATGCTAAGAGGACTGAGAACAATCTATATGTCTTGAATGAGATCAAGAAGGAGAGATGATTTATGATAAATATGGATGAAATTTGGATATGATATAGAAGGTTAGGACACCTAAAATTTGACACTTTAGTCGAGATAATCTTTAATAAGTCTATGAAGAACATGCCTAAAATCACCAAAACTAAAAACACACTTTTTAAGGCATGTCAACATGATAAAAATAATATAAGAAGGTTCAAGTCCAAGGAGTAATCTACTAAAAAACATTTGAATTTAATACACATTGATATTTGTGGGCCTACAATAATCCAAAGTATTTAAGGAGATAGTTTCTTCATATTACTCATAGATAACTACACAAGAATGACTTGGGTAACAGTCTTGAAGGAAAAGTTAGAAGCCTTTTACAAGTTCAAGGGGATTCAAGGCTATTGTGGAGAATGAGAAGAATGGAAAGATAAAATAACTAAGATATAATAGAGGAGGAGATTTTTGGTCCAATTAATTTGATGACTTCTATGAGGTTCATGGGATAAGGAGATAATTCTTAGCAGCTATGACACCTCATCATAATAGGTTAGTGGAAAGAAAGAATAAGATAGTTCAAGATATGGAAAGAACTATTCTAAATGAGTCAAGGTTATCTAAAGGATACCAGAGAGAGGAAATGATAACTATAGTTTACATTTTGAATAGAGGACTAATGGTAATAAAATGCCTTACGAACTATGGAAAGGAAGACCTATTATTGAGGAACACTTTAGAGTGTTTGGAAGCAAATGCTTCATCAAAAGAGATGAGGAAGACTTAGGTAAGTTTGATTATAGGTTTTATGAAGTAATATTCTTGGGATACTCATCAGTGAGATCATGCTATAGATGTTATAATAATATATTGCAAAAGATAGTGGAAAGCACCAATGTGAAGATTGATGAGACAATTTCTAAAAAGTCACATTCATAGTCAAAGGATACATCAAAGAATTTGGAATTTAATAATGAAGAGGAAATAATAGATATTGATGAGGAGGAAGAAGAAGAATTTGAGAAAAGATAAGATTCAAAAGGCCCTTTAAGATAGATTCAAAAAGACCATCTTGAATCATAGATCATTAACAACAAAGATGCAAGTATGTAAACAAGAAGGTTGGTAAGTGACCTAAATCAAGAGAATATTTCTCTATTGTCTAAGATTTAACCTAAAAACCTTGTATAGGAAAGCAAATACAAGTTTTGGATAGGTTATATGAATGAGGAGTTAGACCAAATAGAGAATAATGAGACTTGGGAACTAGTTCCTAGGCCTAAATATAAGAATGTCATTATCACTAAATAGGTGTTTAGAAACAAGTTTAATGAAGATGGAGAAGTCACTAGGAATAAGGATAGATTGGTATGCAAGGGGTATGCACAAGTTTAAGGGGTAGATTTTGAGGAGACCTTTGATCCAGTAGCAAGATTGAAGGCTATTAGACTATTTCTAGCATATATAGGATTCAAAGGGTTAATGGAGTACCAAATGAATGTCAAATATATGTTTTTTAATGGGAACTTGGAAGAGTAGGTGTACATATAAAAACTTGAAGGTTTATCATTATCAAGTAATAAGGACTATGTGTGCAAATTGAAAGTTGATCTTTATGGTCTAAATCAAGCTCCTAGATCTTGGTATGCTTCATTAGATAGGTATTTATTAGACCAAGGATTCAAAATAGGAGTTAGATATAGTAATATGTATATAAAGATAGAAAATGATCATTAGTTGATAGTATTTTTATATGTGGATGACATCATATTTGGTGTAAACAGTGAGAATATGACTAAGGCCTTTACAAATGTGATGAATAAAGAGTTTGAGATGTCCATAATAGGATAAATATCATTATTTCCTAAGTTACAAATCATTTAATATGAAAAAATTCTATTCATTCCACAAGCTAAGAACAAATGAGAGATGTTGAAGAAATTTGATATGGAAGATTGAAAGGTTGTTAGCACACCTATGATCACAGGATGTAATTTAATCAAGGAAGATGAGTCTCCTATTGGCTAATAGATTTGTCCTTATCTAAAAATATTTTATTTTGACTCCATACCCTTCTTATTTCAAGAAAAAATAAGTTAAACAATAAATGGGTGAACTATCAAGACTAGTTCCCCTCTAAATTAAGGTACAACTCCCTTTAAGATTTTTAATGATTTCAAATATTTAGATACACTTTTAACTAGGAAGTGCTTAAAGGCAAACTAACATCCATACATCATCATGCTATGAATGAGGTATTTTATAACAATAATGAGTAATAGAATACATAGATTTTATTTTCAATAACAATCAAAAAGATAAACACACACACACACACACACACACACACACACACACACACACACACACACACACACACACACACACACACACACACACACACACACACACACACACACACACAAACACACACACACACACACACACACACACACACACACACACACACACACACACATTTTTGAACCAATAAATGATAACACACGTAAAATTAATTGTCTAATTGAAGAGTAATCACTATATGAAAGAAGATTTTACATAGAAAATCCAATTTCAAACACTCAAACACAAATATATAAGTATGTAGTAATTGATTCTAATTTTCATTCACAGATGAAAAATGTTTAAAAAAAATCATATATATTGTAGACAATAGTGGTCCAGCTCTAAAAAATCTTATCTCCTTGCTTTTTTCTATTCTCTCTCCCCCCCTTTTTAAACAAAAATATATATATAGTTTCCCTAATTAATCAATCTTTCAAACTAAACCAGAGTTAAAGTAACTCTAACCCATCCAAGATTTAGTTTTTTTACAAATTCATTTAAATATCAAGTTTTAAATAGAAAAACAATTAAATAACTAAATAAAAGAAACTATGTATATAAAATAATTGCTAAACTGATGGATTAGGATCTCCAGATTTATTGTGTTCAGTTGGGTATGTACACTGAGCTTTTCACTCCTAAAATGCTGTAATAAACTCCTAGACTTTTGAGAGGTTAGGAATATTGACATGCTTTATTCTTGCCTTCTAGATGTTTTCTTCCCTTCAAAATTTTCCCATCTTTTCCACGTGCTCCAAGAGTGTGTCGATGCAGTGACAAAGAAGTGACTCTACCTTTGAAATCTGAGAGAAATTTTCAGTTGATAAGTTGTCACTTTCTTTAATGGTGTTGATCTTTTCCCTAAAGGATTGAATCACAGTATTGATGTCATTTTCTAGTTTTTCATCATCCTTTATGTATTTCACATCAATACACTATATATTATGTTGTAATGACTAAATGAATTCATTTATTTCTTTGATCATTTTTGTGATTTCAATTCACCCTTATCAGGATACTAAATTCCTCCATTCAATGTTTTTCTTATTTACATATAATACATCTTCATTTAGTCCTATCAAATTCTTTTCTGACAAAAACTTTGTTATTCCATATTTTTGTACCTCATAAATTTGGTTCATCACACTCATCCATTTTCCTTCATCTTTTATCCACAAAGAATTTTATGTTTTTAAATATTCAATACTAATTATGGTTAGATTATATACATTCTTCAATTTGTGAATGTATTCCATACCTTTTTGGATGATGCCATCCAACCAATTATCAAATATCTTGGTAACTATTTTGCTTATATGTATCTGATCCAACATCTTTTGATTGATAGGCAATTTTAGATCAAAAGACAAGGGCAGTTGGGCAATTGGTTGTAGATATGGATTATGAATGGCACCGATGTATTTAGACATTGATTGCACGATCTATTTTAACTCCCTTTTATCTTTTTTATCCTTCCAAGTTTTGCTAACTATCTTTTTGGTGGATGTTTCAAGGTGATTCGTATTTGAAGCACATGATGTAGTCCCAATATTTATCTTTTTAATTGTAAAATCCTAAACTAAAGGATCTTGAACTTCATTGGTTCTTGGCCTAACTATTTCTACATTCTATTTCCCTATGTTAGGTTCAACATCTACCTTGGATGTTGTTTTTAAGTTATTAGATTTAGGATTTTTTCCTAAACATTTACTCACCATATCCTCCAAGGGCAAAAAAAAGGTACTATTGTTGATTGAGCTTTCCAACCACTTAGGTGCAGAGGCTGAGACTTCTTTATCAAGATTGGGATGATTAGAAGGCACATTTAAAGTAATCATTAGGTCAGTAGAATTAGAAACAATCTTTGTCTATTGATCTATACTAACCTCCTTTACCATTGGTGAATCAAATTCTTTATCACCTATTACTTCTCCTGAATCCTCTTCTAAATTTAAATCCATAATTACTTTTTCAGAAATCTAATTCTTTTTCTTGCTTTGAGTCCTTGATCTGGTGGCATAAGGAGGCAAAGTAGTTATAAAGGCCTTCTCAGATCCTTTGATGACAAGATCCCTTCCAATTTTTGACTTGGAAGTACCTGCATCATAGATAGCAATAAGTTGGTTAGAAGGTCTTATTGGGGATGGTGATTTAATTATTGATGTACATTACTGGGAATCTTTATTTTGAGCTCCCCTCATTTTTATCTCTCAACCATTTCTTAGTTCTTCTTATCACTAGGAGGGTCTTAACCTCAATTCTATCTTCATTTTTATCCCTTTCAATTTTTGGAATAGGTGATTGCTTTATCTATTCAAATTGTGAATCAGTCACCTATTCTTCATTATCAAAAAAATAGAAATGTCCATATTTAAATTAAGGGTGATTATTTTCCCTAGGGAGAACCTGGACCATAATCTTCTTCTGACCTCAAATTCATCTAAACAATCCTCCCAATAATCCTTTAATTAAGGAATATGTGACAAACCTATTCCAAGATCTAAGTTATCCTTGGCAAAACCTTTGCTATCAAATTGGGATCTAGCTATGAAGTACTAAAAATTGAATTTTTTAAGATCCAATTCTAAATTCAAAGCATCCGATCTTGACTAGCATGAATAATGTCTAAGTTTAATAGGAAAAGATATACCAAATTTCTTTTTTATTGGAATTTTTTTATCTACATGTGCTAATTGTCTATAGACTTCTATTAACACAAATCAATCAAAAACATACCTAGTTAACTTCAAAGGTTCATCATCAAAACCCATAACTCTGATATAAGTGAACTTGGAAAATTGAATAAAGAAACTACCATAAATGTTGATCAGTTGCATAGCTTCATCAAACAACCTCTTGTTGATGTTATTTGTTAATTCAAAAGTCAATCTCCCAGTAAAAACATCATTAACCCTCATGTAATCCTCATAACAATTATGCATTTATAATTTTGAGTAATATTCATAAATTTTGTTGTCTTCAGACAAGGGTGCATGAGGTAACCCTACCCATTATCTTGTAGAAGCCAGGAAATAGAAGAGGTATGAAGACATATAAAAATATTTATTTCCCAAACAATTACTTAAACCTAGATGTAAACATTTAGCTATAATTTCTACTCAATCTAAATATTGTTCTCCTTAGAGGATCACTTATATAAAAAAGTACATCCAGTCTTCCCAATAATATGCATGAGCATTGCCCTTTAACCTATGTAGTAACACTATAATATCTTATACTTCTAGAATCATGTGATTTCTTGCTAATGGTCTGGATAGTCTTTAACCCCCTTTTTAGAATTTCAAAAGCCGATTTCTTGCAATCATGCTCTTGTAAATTGATTTCTTTAGTGAAAAATAACCATAAAAAGAAGTAATATTGAGGTCAAAATATGGTTCCTTGGGAGGAATTCTCATCACAGACATCAAGGTTTGTCTATTGATATAAAGTAAAACATTACCATCGATAGTTTTGATACATCTATTCTAAGGTTTATAGATATGCATTCTAGAATGAATTCAGGGCATTATACAACTATGGGAAAGGTTACAGTTTCAACCAAGCCACTTTCTACTATCTTTTACATCATAAGATTTGACACAGGATTTATAACTCTTTCCTTAAAATCTTCCAAGTCATATTGGACTAGAGAGGTATTCCCAATTTTAGGAGGAGAAAATATGAGACCAAGACCGCATTCATAATCAAGACATGCAGATTTCATGACTACAAGTTAGAGGATATAATGAAAAGAAAATGTTTTGAATTTATTAAGTAATGCTGTAAACTTAAAAGGATTCTTCTTTCCAACCAAGTAATGTAAATGGCTTATAGTAAGAGTAAAACTTAGCTTAAATGTATCTGAAATCATTGCAAATTTGAGCAATCAAATATCTTATACCACTTATGTTGTTCTCCTTTGTATCACCTAGTATGCTTGTTTGATAAATTTGACTTGTTCTATCTTGATACAAATATTAACCAGATTGAATAATTAAACTAAAACAATACATGATAAACATGCTTGATAAGACACACACTCTAACATATACATTAATGGCAAGAATTTTTCACATGTGATTTTGATGAGTAATGATTATCTATAACCTCATGAAAATTTAAAATTTTCTGCTTTATAATGAGATTCAGATATATTCTCCTCTAAATCTCCCACTAATTTTAACTTAGAGAAAGCCTCGGGGTGAGATGAGAGTATAGTCATTGAACCATTGAACCTTTGAAATTTTGGAAATATGGTTCAACTTTGAGGTTCAAAGATAAGAGATGAACTACATAAACTGACCAATAGTCATATGACCTTTCCAAAAACTTTGAACTTTAAAATAGTGAACTATTGAACTCTTGAACACTGCTATGAGGTTCAAGCGGTAGGTTCAATGATATATTAATTTATATAAAGGAAATGAGTGAACAAAAATCTTTACAAAACATTGAGTATTGAATTATTTGAACCATTGAACTCTTGAACCATTGAACTCTTGAACTGATGAAAAAAGGTTCAAGTTCAATCAGAAGGATCAAAGTCATAATTGAAATACACAAAAGGACAAATAGTTCACTTTGAGAAACATTGAACCATTGAACCTATTGAACCATTAAACTCTTGAACTCTGAGAATGGTTCAAGTTCAAAGGTTTAATTTTATAGAAATTTCACACACAAAAGACGATAAGTGGGTGAACTTCGTGAATGGTAAAATTCATGAAAATTTGAATAAGGGACACTCAAAAGGTGACATTGGCTCTGATTGGGAATTGTATTTTATGGTAAAATGCAGAGAACTTAGAAACTCTAGCTACACAAACTAGAGACACAGAAATGGAAGAAAAGGAGAAAGACAAACCAAAAAAAAAGGAAAGAAAAACACAAAATGTGATAAGAGAAAGGTTATATACAAAATAAGGGACACCTATTTCACAGTCGATACAACTTAAGATCCTTTCCATTATAGGACAGGGGTAAAATAGATCCATTTAGATATTTCAACTTAAAAGAATTAGGGCCAAGTACCTGATGAATTTTGAAAGGCCCTTTCCAAAGTGAATCAAATTTGCCATGTGCTCCTTTAGGTTCTCTCCTTCCATCCCATAACAATACTTCATCTCCTTCCATGAACTTTCTAGGTCTAGTTTTTTGATAAAATATATTTTCAACCCTGGTTTGATGAGTAGTAATATGATCAACTAGTTTATTCCTCTCCTCCTCAATCTTATTAAGTACATAACTCTTTTCTCTAAAGAATCTTTAAAATACTGATCTTCAATAACATTTTATAATTTAGCTGTAGATAATTTTAGAGGTAATGATAACTATGCTCCTATCCCATAAACCAGATCAAAAGGTGCCATTCCTATTGCTCTTTTTTGGGTTACCCTATCAGCCTAAATTTTTTCATATAATTTCTTATGCCAATCTCTGGGATTATCACTCACCAAATTTTTCATGATGGCTATCAAATTTTTATTACTGGACTATGTTTGTCCATTCCCTTCAGGGTAATAATCTAATGAGTGAGAAAGAGAGATACTATGTTCATAGAAAAATGAAGTAAGTTCCATTGAAGAAAAAATAGTAGTGTTATCTACGACAATCTTTTAAGGAACACCAAAATGTACCAGTATATTTTCTTTGAGAAAATTACATACCACTTCTAAAGTAGTTCTCTTCATAGGGGCTACTTCAACCCATTTCATAAAATAATCAGTTGTTGTTAAAATGTGTATGACCAGCACTTGAAGGAGGTGAAAGAGGCCCAATTAAGTCTAATCCCCATTGTTTGAAAAGTTCTTCAATAATGACAGGCCTTAGAGGTAATGTTGCAAGTTGTGGTCTTCCTTAAAACAATTTGTATTTTTCACAGTTAGCTACCCATTTATATGCATCTTTGAACATACCTATCCAATAATAACAATTTCTAAGGATTTTGAATGATGTGACCAAAGAAGATAAATGTCTACCACAAGATTCATTATGAAAAACTTCTAACAAATTATATTGTTTTTTCTTATCTACACACCTCAGAAAGGTTCCATCTAGTCCCTTTTTGTATAAGACATCACCCCAAATTACATATTTTGCTGATTTTAACTTTATATTCCTTTTCTCCTTCAGGGATAAGTGACTGAGACAGTCTCCATAAGTAAGATAGTGTGCCATGTTTAGGAACCATAGATCTTGTAAGCTCACTAATAAGATAGTAGGAAGTTCTTCTTTTTCTTTACTTCCATCTATCAATTTACATAAACCTTGACCTCTAACTAATTTGGTTGGCCTAATCTCTAGGTCGTATTCTTAAATTTTAGCAATCCATGTTGATCTATTATTCATCCCAACATCTTGTTGAGTAAGAATACTTTTCACAGTTGAACTAGGAACAAATACAACTGAATGAGAATGAAGTATATAATATCTGAAATGTTTAACAGCCTTTACTAATCTTATTTCTCAACCAAAGAATATTTAAGTTCATGCTTCTTGAGAGGAACACACATAAAGGCTATTGGGGATTCTATATTTAATTAATTTTTCTATAACAAGATATCAAACATGGTATGTTTCGAAGCATAAAAATGAATAATAAAATCTTTTTGGAAATTAGGATTTACCAAAGTAGGTGTTTGTGCAATCACCTCTTTAATATCTTCAAATACTTTCTTAGCAGCTTCATTCCATCTGAATGCTTGTTTTTTACTCATTATCCCCATAATATCTTTTTTAATCTCAACAAAATCAAGGATGAACATTCTAAGAAAATTAATCTGGCCAAAGAAAGACTTAACTCCAGTCCTATTAGAAGGAAGACTTAACTATTGTATTGCTCTAACTCTTTTTGGGTCAATCTTGATTCCACCTTTTGAAACGAGGTGTCCCAATAACTTCCCTTCTGTAACACAAAAAACCAACTTCTTAGGGATAAGAGATATCCCATGACTCAGGCATCTTTGTAAAATGGTCACCAGATCTTTCAAATGATCCTTTCTTTTTCTACAAAAAATTATCAAATAATCAAGATAAATGACAATAATTCTATCTTTCAGATATTTAAAGGATGAATCTATCACCCATTCAAAATTTGTACCATCATTAGTCAAACCAAAGGGCATATGATTATAAGCAAAATTTCCTCGAGGTGTAGCAAAAGTAGTTTTATTTTGGTTAGCTCTAGCCACACTTATTTGATTATAACCTAAGAACCCATCTAACATAGAAATCATTTCTAACCCAGCTACAATTTTCAAGATGTGATCCATCATAGGCAAGGGATAATTATCTTATAAACTAGCTTGGTTTAAATTCTTGAAGTCCACACAAATTCTTATTTCTCCATTCTTTTTATGCACTGGAACAATGTTCACCACCTAGGTGGAGTAATGAATTGGATAAATAATCATGACCTTTAACATCTTGTCAATATATTTAAAGATACCCTCAATAACTTTTGGGTTATAATTTCTTAGCTTCTACCTAAATGGAATTGCATTTGCTTTCAAAGGAATATGATGTTGAAATTGCCCATGTCTAAAGTCTTTAAGATCATCATAACACAAGTAAAGACATCTTTATACTTAATCAATAGATTAATAAATTAATTTTTCTCCTCTGATGAACAACACCTACCAATGGAGATCCATTTGGGATCAACCTCACTCCTAATGTTGATTTTCTCATAATCCTCTATTTTGTTAGGATTCTGGACAAATTTTTTTTAGTATATTCATCTTGTCTAGTGAACAAATGTTTTAGAGAGATTAATCCTTTAGGGATTTTATTTCCTTTTAATTGAATTACATCATCTTTTGGATTGATCCTTGGGTCAAGACTGAATTCTTTACATTCTATTTCATATCCTTCAAAATAAGTCCCCAGGAACATATCAACATTCTCTAAAATTTTTCTAATCTATTTATTACTCTTAAATACTTGTCAATTTTCAGCATTATCTAGGACATTAGGATGATAGATTAATTCTATTCTATATGAATCCATTTTGAAATTGGGTGTGGGAGAAGAAGAAAAGCTAATACTACTAGAGAATCTACCTGAGTGTTTTGGTCTCTAAGAATTACTTCAATAGAAAAGGCATCAAAACATTCTGTCTCATCCCAAACTTATTTCTATAATGTCTTAATATGTCATTTTTAACTAAAAAAATACCTCTCACTTGTTTGAAAATTAATTCAACATCTCTTCTTGCCTTGAGTATTTTTAAAACCTTTCCTTTAGCTTCATTTAATCCAAGAAATAAAGCTTCATATTCTGTAGTGTTATTAGTATTTTTAAATTCTAACTTGAAAGAGTAAGGAAAAGTTTCACCTTTAGGTGAGATCAACACAACCCCCACTCTTGAACTAGTAGTAGCACAACTACCATCAAATTCCATGGTCCATAGATCATTTGAATAAATAGACTTTGGGACAAATAATTCCTTTAAATCTTTAGAGGAGATAAAATAGCTACCAAATTCACATTCTTCAAAAAAAATATGAGACTTAGGATCATTAGAAGGATATACTGTAAACTTTCATTTAGGTTCAGGTTCCATTTTAACTTTCTGCTTTCCCACTAAAATTATAGATTTTGACCAATCTAATTTAATCTACCCACCCAAATATTTTCAAAAAGTTCTGTTCAACAACATCCCATAACTAGCAAGGATATCCACTGCCAAGATAGTCAACTTCACCTTTTTATCAGGATAGGTTGCAAGAGCAACTTGTGCATCTTTAATTTGTCTAAGCAAATAATTCTATTTGCCATTCATGGAGTAACATCTACCAAATACTTTTGTAAGGGATAAGCCTAAGGCTTTGGCTATAGAAGCAGGCATTATATTATCATAAGCACTTGAGTCTATGATAGAATTGTTGAGTTTATGACCATTTATGAATAAAGAAACATAAAATGGGTTGGGTTTCATATTATTTATATAAGGAATATCATCAGATGAGTTGAGGGTCATTCTAGAAGTATGAGTGGGTGATTTAGGTGAAGTAAATAATTGGGCAATGGGAGACTCAGTATTAATGTTTAATTGACTTTTAGGTTCAACTTGTGTAGGGCCATTTTTGACATATTTAACCAATTTATCAAGTTCTTTGGGTTTCAACTTGAGATATTTGGTAGGAGATATTTGAATTTTTATAGACTTATAAAATTCTAAAATATCAAAAGAAGTCTCACAATCATTTCTATGTAACAATTTACTTTCTTGAGTCTTCAAATTAGCATCAGAGGTTTTAGTAAAAGGTTCTTTACCTTTAATGGGCATTTCTCGAGTATTATAAAATCTCATATTCTTTTGACTTTTGGTAAGCACATCACATGAAGTATATTTAAGAGTAACCAATATTTCACCTCCATTTTCTGAATTTGAATCATATTTTAAAAGTGTATTTCAGAGTTGCCACATCCTTGAAAGTTCCTTTCTTCTTCAGTAATCTCCCCTAAGACATCTTGAGTAGCAGTCATTTTAGTGTATCTAAGCATCTATGGACAAGAATTTCTATCAAGATCAATAGTCAAATGAAAGTCACACGTGTTACTTCGTCTAGGAGGGACTTCAATAGTCAATCTTGGTTGTGTTGATGTCAGTGGTAATGTCTTACCAATATTTGTTTGTTGATTTCCTCTGCCAATATCTTGATATGGTTGTTGGAATGAAGCACTATCCTTAGGTAATTATCTTTTTAGGGCAATCATATCATTTACTAGCCTTTAAACTATAGGATTTGTAGAGGATGAGGGATGAGCATTAGGTACTTGGACTTCTTTCTTCCATTTTTTAGCCATAATAAGATCATCCTCTAACTCAACTACCAATGATTATGCATCTATTAAATAAGAAATTACACCTCTTCTGAGATGAAAACTTATATCAGGAGGCATAGAATTAATAAAGAAACATTTTTGATTCTCAGCAGTCAACCTTTTAGCAGTAGGAATCTTATGCACAATTCTATTGAATTTGGCTATAAATTCTCTCATGGGTTCATGTATCTCCTTCTTGAGCTAAGTCAATTGAGCAAGAAGGGAATGTTCATCTTCTACACTTTTGAACCTAATTTCAAACACAATTTTCATATCATTCCAGTTTGTGATTGAGGAATTAGTTAGATTATAAAACCATTGTGCTACAATATTAGTTATGGTTTACACAAAAAGACTTATGGCTACATCTTGATTTTGCATGCCTAACACACCACATGCTACTGTAAAGGCACTCAGATGTTGCTCTAGTGATTGTCTTCCATCTCCATTAAATTTGGGTAAATTTTCCCTTGCAATTTTATGTAAAGGATTTAGGTTGGCCCCTAAATTTAGAGGTCCTATGGCTACTCCCCAAGGTTGGTCCATTAGAAGAAAAATTATGGCAGAAGAAAAGATAGTACTAGAAAGAGTTAAGGCTTGAGATATAGAGGATGTAGAGGGTTTAGGAGGGATAGGAGGTCTACTTCTATATTTTCTAACATGGGTATGAATGTAAGGAAAATTTAAGTTTTACAATGTTTGCAATGCAGAATCTTCAATTCCCTCTCTTCTAAAAAACCTTGTGTATCTTTTGGAATCTAGCTTATGATATTATAATTATTGACTTCTATATTTTTCTTAATCTATTCGCACTTTAGGGGATTTAATTCCTTGCTACATTTTTTGCTTGCCTCCTTCTTTGTCTGAGTAATAGCAATATTATATTATCAGCCAATTCTTCTTCTTTTTCTAATATTCTACTTGGTATCCTATAATCATCAATATTTTGATGAGAACACCAAGCAAGATTATTTAAAAAACTAATTATATCTTTCTATTCATCTTGGAAACCAAGATTAGGTTGAAAAATAGGAATTATATTTTCATGTGGAGGCACCATTGTTGCCTCATATTAAGGCGACTACTTTTTTTTTAACATTTCAATTTTGATTCCCCAATAGAGTCACCAAGAACTATTGGCTAGAAGATTTTTCCTTATCTAAAAATATTTTATTTTGACTCCATACCCTTCTTCTTTCAAGAACAAATAAGTTAAACAATAAATGGGTGAACTATCAAGACTAGTTCCCCTCTGAATTAAGGTATAACTCCCTTTAAGATTTTCAATGATTTCAAATATTTAGATACACTTTTAATCAGAAAGTGTTTAAAGACAAACTAACATCCATACATCATCATGCTATGAATGAGAGGTTTTATAATAGTAATGAGTAATAGAATACACAGATTATATTTTTAATAACAATCATATATATATATATATATATATATATATATATATATATATATATATATATATATATTAGGTCTCAAGACTAGAGAATCACTTTTAGGCATTCATTGCATGTGTAAACCCTACATGGTAACCTAATATATTAAATGGATATGGTAAATATCCTATATAATATCTCTAGGCATTGGTTTTGGATTTAAGAGGTAGTCCTTTATGAACAATCGTTAACACCAAAACCTATGTTAAACCCCCCTTAAACCCTAATAAGGACCCCATGTGAAAGATATTTTTCATATCATCTTATAATGGATTCAAATGACTATAAAATTTATTGTAACATGTAAAATCTCTTAGGTACCTCTAAGTGGTGGTGGTTAGTTAGATGAGAGAGAAAATGCACAAATACAAGCTTATTTGTCAAGAAGTTGATGTAGCTCTCAAAATTTGTATTGGTAAAGAAAATAAAATGGATGGGATAAGAATATAGAGACTCATTTTTAATTTACATGATGACTTATGGATAGTTTATATCCTTTAAATGTTCTAATTTGGTCATCTAATTTAGCTAGTCATAGATAGACCTAATAGTGAAAATAGTGCAAAACCCAAGCAAAGATGATAAGATTGATTTTAGGGTCTAAGAATATTAGATTGATGAAAAAATGTTCATGAATATTTTATTTATGAATTTTAATTAATTTTAATGCTTTGAATAATTTTTGGAGGTTAGTGAATATGGTGAAAACGTTGCTCACAAAATGCCCTGTCTGGTTCAGATAAGACTATGTGATATAAAGTCAATAAATTGGTCTACAAGACCAATATTTACCATTAAAACATATGATATTTATATTTGAGGATGGTATGTATATCTCATATTACCATTTACATGCATCAATATTCATGAAAATTTCCTACATAGGTGTTGCAGGTCTAAGTCACAATGACTGGTTTTTTAGGTAAATTGGCAATTATAAGTGAGTGAGTTGTAGAGATGTTCTTGAGCCTTTATATCTTGATGAAAGTGTTCCAATAATTTGGTGATTACCTTAAGGTTATGGAAAAAAAATCATTTTTTATTTTTTATATTTAATTATCTTAAGAGTGTTTTAGATTCAATTTTATAAGATAGACTTTTAAGGTACACAAGTCTAATAGGGTACTTTGTCCTAAAGGAGTCATCATGGTATGAATGAAAGATATAGGTCTAACCAAGCATGGATGAGGTTAGTAGAGGTAATTGGATATGTGATTTAATGGTTTTTATTTTCTTAAGAAATCCATTTGGGCCCAAGAAGATAATTTTTTGGTGTTGAGAGGATAGACCTAATGCAATTCAGTCTCCATGGTGCCTAAAAGAAGAATAAGGCCTAATTGAGTTGTTACAAACTAAAATGGGTCCAAAGTTAATTTTAATCATGTTCATAAAGTGTTTTAAGACCTATTCTATGGATAAAATAAGAGGTTGAAGGTGTGTGTCCAGCCAAGTAATGTATAACCATGAGAATAACACACACACACACACACACACACACACACACACACATTATTTGCTTATATCACTCACACACAAATAGGCCTAAACTTCCTTATTCTATATATATATATATATATATATATATATATATATATATATATATATATATATATATATATATATATATATATATATATATATATATATATATAAGGAAGTTTAGGCCTATTTGTGTGTGAGTGATATAAGCGAATAAAATATAGCTTGGTATATTATAAGGATGTATTGAAATGAGACCATAAATTAGAATAGAGCTATGGTGATCAAAATTCATGAGGTGGTTGAGTTGGTTGTGAGTCATTTAAGGAGTTGGTGTTTCCTTACAAGTAGGTTCTTATTAAATCCTAGTCAAGTGGGTGCTTGACTTCATTGGGGTTGGTGTTCAAAATAGTTTTATCTTTTGTTTTATAGGACTATAGTCTATTTTCAGGGATCATATTGAGTTTTCTTCCCCTCGATGGTTTCCCACTCATATGTGTCATTTTTTATGTTATACTCATATGAATAGTATTTATGAATTTCTAGATCTCAATGTTGCTTTCATAGTTCATGAATGATTAGTTATAATTGAAATAAAGTTTTGGTTACATTGAATCACCCCCTCCCTCTTAGTGATTTTGATTCTAATAGGAAGAATCATACTCATTTTTTGAAGCAACTAAAGAGGGTGAGCATATAAAATTTTAATTTTCAACACTATGAATTTTACGATGATTGTATCATGCATATTTTATAACTTTTTAAAGTCTTCATCATTGGAAATAAAAGGAATTGTATATGTGTAATTGTCAAGAGGGATGTCGTTGCTTTCAAACTCATAAGTAAAAATCTCATGATCACTACCTTACTCATTTATATTTGTATTTGTATCATTAATTCTTTCATTATCATAGTTATAAGAAAATGATGGGGTTTGATCCCATTTTTTATGTTACATAAGATCATCTATTAAATACATTGATCATCAAAAACATTAAACAAAATATTCAAAGGATGAGGCTTTTTTGGTAGAGGGTTATTTATATGGCCATAAAGTAGGAAATCCATAAGGAGTTGAGCCTTGAAGTAAATTATTAAATTATTATTATTTAAAAAAAAAACAAAGAAATAAGGAAATTTAAAATACCTAAACTAATATCACATAAGCACAAATTATATCTAAAAATAAAATATGAAAATATGAAATGAAATTCCTGAAGAAGGAGAAAACCCTACATGTAAACTAGGTTTTGGTTCAACAAATAAAGGACATGTTCACCAAATGTTTAACCCTTATTTGGTTTTGGATCCTCTTAAGTAGATAGGGTTAACAATATAAAAATGATAACGTAAAATGGTAAATATCATATCTACAATAGGTCAACTAAATGCTAACCTCAAATATACCATATACTAAATTTATGAAATTAAGATAAATTATTAATGTAAAGTAAAACTATGGTAGATATAGAAAATGACATAAAAAAGGTACTTATCCATATTTGATGTTAATGTAGATCTAGATATGGAATAGGCTGAAATCAGGTGGGAAGGTGGTTCAAGAACAATTTTTAGATTCTAGATCTAATGCCTCTGGCTCTTTGGGCATTAACATTGGCTTGGGATAGTTATGTCAACATTATTTTTTGGGTTCAATGCTAGTGTCCTGTATGGAATATTTAGTGAAATAGGATGTAACCACTTGTATGATTCTAGGTTTTACTTCACCTTTGTTCCAGTGAATTTATATTTAGGTTGTGGATTGTCACTCCTTTTGAAATGGTAAAACCTTAACTTTCCATCTTCAATGTGACCTTGGTGAAAAATAGGTTAGTGGGCATACAGTGTCAAGCTAAATCCAATGACCTCACTATTAAAAGATGTTTTCTACATATCCAATACTCTAGAAGGATGCCCCAAACTTTTTTAGTTCTCTTATACATGTTAGATTGTGTGTGAATCATGTAATATGTGTAAAATAAATAAAACAATGGCGTAACTTGTAACTTGGAAAATAAGATCTTATGACTACTCCTTTAGTGCTTCAGATCTACAGATGTGTTGTGCCAATAAATGGTATGTAAATATGGAATATTTGATCAATTAAATGTTTGATAGAGTGATTTTGATAAGTGCCTTGGCCTCTTTATTTTGATTTCTAGGTGGGGAATGAATGAGGGTTGATATTGTATTTATAGCAATCCTATCAAGAGATAAATCACATTAAAGAACTTATGATGACCATTAGAATACATTTCATTTGAAAATTAGATGAATTTATGGAATTTGACACTTACGTCAGGGTAAGATAGTAACATTGATGCTACTGTCTTTCCTAGACATTAGTGTCCAAGGAATAAAAAAATAGGTATAGGATCAAAACTTGTAGAGGTGTAAGATACATAAATTTTAAGCATTCTAAGAAAGATAAAATGTTTGTGTCATCAATATAAGACCATTCAAACAAAGATATAGGTGAAGGGGCACAAGATAGAGTAGATGTAAGGATTAAAACAAAGGCATGTGTATAACTAAGAGGAACAACCAAGGTCTAAGTTTTCCAAGTATATAAGACTAAAGTTTTACATAATCACAAAATATCATCTATAGTTAATTGTTTCAATTTATTTTCCTCATTTATTAATTTTGAAAGTAAATAAAATAAATATAGTAATAGGGTGTGTAGAAGAATACTTGGTATAATGTGCACTTGAATCTATATGACTGTGGGAACTCTTCTTTAGTTAGGAAGGAATAACTTGCAAATCACAAGAGACACTTAAAAGGGGGTCGTTAGATGGTTGGTTGAGTGGATTTCCTAGTAGTGTATATATCCAATAAGCGTAATGCTTTCTAGGAGGCTATTAATCCACCTTTTATGACAATTAATTTTAAAAGGATAAAAAAATGAAACTTGCATTCAATGATAGACATGTAAATATATGCAAGAAAGAAAAGATAAATTGCTTACTAAAATAAAATGATTAAACATTATGCTAAGGTGGCCAGGGTCTAGTCTAGAAAATTAGGGAAGGTTCTATAGTCAAAGAGAAATATAGAAAGTTTGGTTTTATCTAAGGTAAAGGGATAAAAATATCTTTCTGGAAAATTATGCCACAATCAACAATCGGTGGTTAGGACAAACAATCAATGGTTTGGAAATCATTGATGGTTGAGGTAAAATGTTAGTGCTTGAGAAATCATCAATGGCTACCTATGCAACTCTAGAAATGGGCAAAATAAACATTAAAGATTGGGTTTTTGTGTTGGTAAAGGTTTGGTTATGAGATAAGAAAGTAAAATTAAGATGTTGATAAATCTAATGGATTAGAGGGATTAGGAATATGATAGATTAATTCAAATGAACATAGAATACCTGAAACTTGGTAAGGGAATCTTAGAGTGATTTGGATAGAGTAATAGTATTTTGGGACTTCAAATGTGATTTTGATAGAGCTTCGAGTGACCAATGATATTGATTTATAAAAGGATTTTGGATAATTGCAAGAGACTTTGAATGCAAAGTGCTTGATTCCAGATCCCCTTTCACTTCATTCTCCTCTCTTTTATAAGAATAAATTGCTAAATAAAATAGAAGAAGTTACTAATTTGATGGAGTATAAAGCTACCTATTTTTATAGCTTTAAAATATTTGTTTTAAAGATAAGTTTCCATTTTGAGAGTTTATAAACTCACACAAAGAGTTGGAAATGCTTTTAAATTTTGAAAGCAAGTTTGGGGACCTAACCATCAATAGTTAGGCCAACTGTTGATGATTAGCCAAACCATCGACGGTCGAGGGGTCAAAGAGGTATGGTGAAAAAAGGGTGAGTTAAATGATGTGTTAGGTGAAGGGGTGGTTTAATAAGTTTAAATTACAAATGTGTATAATGAATTAGGTGGTTCACTATACATGAGGTTAGACAAGGGTCTAAAGTGGCATGACCTCAAAAATTATCATGTGTAGTTTTCATGTGTCTACATTTTGCCCCTTTTTATTGTGTAGCTTTAAGAAAGCTACATAATAAAAATAAGAAGTTAGTCAAGGTCTAGGTCTATTTGGCTCAAGTGTGGGAAGAGTTATTCCCAATCAAACTAGGATATAAATGAGGTGAAAGCAAAATTAGGTCAAGGTTTGATAAAAGGGTAAATGGGTGTTCATAAGGTAGGTTATATATAAAAAGCTTGGGGCAATCGATATGTGAACTTGCACACCAAATGTGACTAAGAGCGATATTTAAGATCACATAAAGACAAAAAGTGCTAATGTTGTTTAAAATATGTTTAGGATCTAGAAGGAAAAGAGGTGGTAACCAGTCCATAGTGTTGGTCATAGATGATGGTTATGCCTATCAAGCCATCTATATAGGGTCAGTCTAGGTTAGAGGTATCTAGGTTAAGAAGTGCTCCTATAAAACAACATAAGTGGTTGGATAGTGTATGAGGTAGTTCAAAGTTAAAATGGTTAACATTGGCAAAATTCATCAGAGTGGTCAAATGACCATGCAGAGGCATCATAAAACATGCAAAAAGTTTTTGTCAAGATCAACCAATACCAAGGTGGACATGGCATAATAGTTGGTGGGTTTGGGATTGGGTGAGGGGTGGTTAAGATGACTCCAACTACACTAGGTGAATGGGCACTACCTACATAGTTCCATAGATAGAGTATCCAGAAGGAACTTTAGGGAGAATGTAGTTCTAGATAGGAGTTAGTTAAGGAGGAAGGGTTATTTTTTTGAATTTTTTTAGAAAAAGGTAAGGGACCCACCCTAATTCTCTATGATTAGGTTTCCCCAAAAGTCAACCATTGATAGTTTCCCTAACCATTGAAGGTTAGGGTAAAACCCTAAAAAAATTGCATAGTAAAAAGTGAAAATAAGAAATCTTGTTACTCAATATTGACCTTGGTTAATAGTGTCTAGTGATTGAGAGATTTGGACTATTATATGGAGTGGAGTGTTTAAATTTCTAAGTTGGAGATTGGTGATTGGGTTAGTGTGTGTGTTTGAGTGTACACTAGATGGAGGGA
This sequence comes from Torreya grandis, assembly GCA_037957365.1. Lineage (NCBI taxonomy): Eukaryota > Viridiplantae > Streptophyta > Pinopsida > Cupressales > Taxaceae > Torreya > Torreya grandis. The sequence continues at coordinate 156,103 of JARHVA010000865.1, forward strand.
GTATGATGACATGATTGAGTAGTGGTGTGAGGGATTCATCCATGTTGTCGATCATAGAATGAGGTGGGTTCCATTTTAAAATTGATAAAATGGGTATAATTGAGGGATAGAAAAGTGATTGAGGAGATTATGGGTAGGGTAGTGGAGAAATAGGGTATCTAAAATAACAATCTAGGCCATGATGCCCTAAACTTTATGTTATGAAGAAAATGGGTAAACAGAGGGATAAAAATGAAAATAAGGGTTTGGGATAGGTTAAAAATGGTAAGTAGGATAAGTTTAATATAGTGGTTTTAAATTTTATAATAGATTTGGAATGGATTGGGGGAAAGAGACTGTAGGATTCCATTATCAACAATCACACATAGTGATCATTGATGGCTAGACCCAACTATCAATGGTTGGAACCAATCATCAATGGCTGATCCTAGGGGAAAAAGAAGTATAAGAACTATCGATGATTACCAGAATCATTGATGGTTGAGGAAAGGTTTAGGGTGAAGTTATATTTTTAAATGTTTTTGAGTGTTTTTATATAAAGTGGGTTTTATATTTGTAAATATGTCTTTTTGAAGGGTATATTAGGGGTGAGTTAAGAGAATATTAAAGTTAAGGATGTAGGATGTGTAGAAGTAAAGAGGAAAGGTGAAAGAGTGTAGATTAGGGTGAAGTTGGTGAAGATTCTAATGGAAAGTGACCAAGTGTAGGTAAAAGGTGTGTAGGTTGGAAATGAATAATATAAAAAGGAGATTATAAATAAGAGAAAGTGTAAAGTAGGTAGAAATACAAAAGAGTGTAGTATAGGAAGGGGTTGTGGGTTAGTATGGGTAAAAGAGCTTGAGATGTGAAAAATGTTTAAAAAAAGGTAAAGGGTGTTTGTTGGGTAGTAGAGGTCATAGTAGAAGGGTTAATATTGTTATGATTACTTTGTAAGCTTGGGAGTGGAATCAGATGAGGGACTGAGTCCCAAAGATATTTGTCAAGGTTTGGGATGGGATGATAGATTTATCATGGAGGAAAATAGAGGAGGTTGGCCTAGGGGCCATGAGGCACTACTGGTACCTATTATAGGATGTGGTGATGATTGTGGCACTCATCAAGAGATGGGATCCTACCACAAACACTCTCTTATTACTGACTAGGGAGATATCTATACTACTTAAGGATGTTCATAGGATCACTCAACTTCTAATTCAGCGGGAGTTGATATACCATATTGAGAGTGATGAGTAGGATCATTTCATGGATCTGATCTATGGAGCTAACCAAACCTAGGCTAGGTAACATATAGGTAGAGTATGTTATGGTTCTGACTCCTATACTTATATGATGCAGATTTTGGTACATATTTTGATACCAGCCTACGTGCTAATGAGGCAAGATGTATTTATGAGAGAAACACATATTGTAACATGTATTATTTATGTATTATGATGATGTTTATGCTCATGTTGATCATGTGGATTAGGATGTTGATATTGTTTATGATTATTCATATTATGATTATGATGATGTTTATGATAATGCTTGTGATTATGGTTACGATGATTATGATGTGATGCTGATTTTCATTAGAATCATGATTGTTTTTTATGATCTATTAGTTTAGGTATGATGATGATGATGATGTAATTATGGTTATAATTATGTTGATTAGGATGTTGATATATGATTATGATTATGTTATGAGTATTTTTGGTTATGATTATCTTTATGTTGATTGGCTAGTTGAGGCATGATGATGATAATGTGGTAACTGGTCTATTTTAATTTAAGTTAGTTTAAATAATGGATGTGATGATATTTTGGGTGATGCATTGAGACATATAAAAATGTTTTTATTACTATGATGTGATAGCATAGTGGACAATTTTGATGTGATAATATTTTTGGGATTGGTACTGGTATGCTGTGATTGTGTTGATGTGAGTGGGATTGGTTTGATGTGATTGTTTTGGGAGGAGAGGGTGAAAGATTGTTTTATTCATGAGAATGTTTGACTGCATGGAAAGAAAACAAGAAAAAACACACATGCTCATATGTCCCAAGAAATGGATAAAGAAGAGGCATGTTTCTTTGATTAGTAAGAACCTAAAAATAAAAAACCATATTTGGATCAACTTAATGAACACAAGACCATCAAATGATTTTTAAGAGCATGTTTTGATTGAAAATAAGGGTGTCTTGATCACTTCATATCAACTAAGCTCATACTCCCTTAAGTTCAGGGAGGAGTGAAGGAAATTTGGGTGATTGGTAGGAGGGTGAATAGTAAGTGGTAACCTAATGTGGGCTAGCTTGCCCCTTCTATAGGTGACTAAAGAGCTGTAGTAGACAAGTCCATGCCTTATTATGACATGTAGACTAATCAATTTAAGAAGTCTACCAATCACATTTATAGGAGTTAATTATGGATTATTTGGATTTTTATAGAGTTCTATTAATTGGTTTTTCTTTTTGATTGAGTTATTGAAGTTGATTGATGTGGTAAGATTCAAATGATTATGCTTAGCCATCCTTCAAGGGAGTGGTCTAAAATTTGATTTTTTTATAGCTGTGCTTTAAGGGAACAGTCTATTATTACGTAATTTTGAATTATTAGGTAGTTATCCTTTAAGGGGGTAGTCTACAATACTATAATTTTAAATTTGAATTTAGACATGGATAATTCTGCTCAGGCTTAAAGGTCTACCCATATGGAGGCAAGACTTTAGCACAAAATGTTATTTGGTAAATTAAAGGGATGGGTTAAGAAACAAGTGATTATGGGATTCCATTTGTAGAAAGTTGAAAATTATCTATGAGAACCATGCTATTGGTAGATCCAAGGTACCCATACTTAAGATCAGGTTTATATGTGATGTATGAATCACACGGTTCTAAGTTGTAGTTAATTTTTCTCAACAAGAAAAGGAAAATGTAGGTGAGAGGGGCAAAAAGGTCTCATGAACAAGGGGTGAGCATAAGTTAGACATAGAAGTGAATTCAATCCTATTTCAATAATAGAAAGGATGTAGATGGTAAGCATTGATAGGCTCAATTTTTGGTTTGCCTTCAAGAGAGGATAAATGGTAAGCATCAGATCCATACTCATGGGTTATAATATAGGGTCTTAACCAGTTAAAAGTGAAATTGCCTTTCTTGGCTTTCTCCATGTTAGTTTCATGTTGATTTTATTTGAGGATGAGGTCTTTGATGTTGAATTATTGATTTTTCAAATGTTTTTTATATGTGCACTTGAATCACTCTTAATAGGCATGAAAATTATTGAGTGTGACAAGGTAATGTTCATCAAGAAGCTCTAGGTATACAAGGCATTCTTGACGACAGTTGATTTTAGAGAGGATTTCATGAAAGGATCTAAAAAGTGATGGAATTTAGACTTCAAGAGCTAAGATTTACTTAGCTCCAAAGATGAGGGAGAAAGGTGTTTCACCCATAGCATTTTGGATATGAGTGTGATAAGCCCATAAATCAAAGGTGATATGGAGGTTTTAATCCTAACCAAAAGCACTTACCACTTTTGTGAGAATTTTGATGAGGGTTTTTTTGGAAGTTTATACTTATATATTATTTTATGGATTATAAGGTAAGGAGAAGCTTAAATTGATGCCAAAATGATCATAAAGCTCTTAGACTTTCCTATTTTTTAAGGACATATTGTTATTAGTGATGATTTTATGGGGGACACCAAAGCGATAGATGGTATGGTCATTGATGAAGTCAATGATATTTTTAGATTTAGTTGATATGATTGGGATGGATTCCACCCATTTGGTGAAATATTCCATGGTAGTGATGATATATTGATGTCATTGCAAAGAATGGGGGTTGATTTACCCAATAAGATCAAGGCCCCATTGCAAGAAGGGCCAATAATCTTGAGATACCTAAAGACCATAGGGAGGTGCATGATGAATATTACCATGCTATTGATACTTGACACACTTCTTGACATAGTCACAATAGTCTTGATTAATTATGGGCCAATAGTAGCCTAAGTGAAGAATTCATTTGGTGACAACTAGACCACTAAAGTGTCCCCCACAGATACCATCATGGACTTCCTTGATGGCATGAGAAGCCTCATGAATATAGAGACAATAGATAAAGATGCCATAAAAACCTCATTTTTAAATGATTCCTCATAGAATGGTGTAATGAGAGGTATGTTGGGTAAAATCTCTAAAGGCATTCTTTGAAAGATCAAAGGGGAGAATGTTGAAGTTAAGGTAATTAAAAATTTGATCATACCAAGATTCCAAAGATGATGTTTCCACTCTATAAATTTTAGGAATATCATAGATAATATAATATGGTGTGATGAAATGGTAGATGGTGACAAATAGTTTGGACTTGGTAGGTTGAGATGTAATTTGGGATGCAAGGGACATCATTATGTCTACAAATTTGTTGGTTGATCGAGGGAAAATTTGGATAATTTAATGATCAAATGATACCAAAAACACATATAAAAGTTGTTTATACTTCAAGATGACATTATTTTATCACTGATAAGATCCATTGACTTGGCTAATGAATAAATGGGAGTCACCAATGACATTGATTATTTTGACTCCCAAAGCTAAAGTAGTTTGAAGACCTATGACTAAGGCTTCATATTTAAATAAATTATTCATGTAATCTAAGTTAAGTTTAAAAGAAAGAGGAAGAGGTTATCCATTGAGAGGAATGAGTATTATCCTAGCACCTCTAACATTTTGGTACTTCGATCCATCAAAAAACATGGTCATTTGATGGGGGGATTCCTCTTGGGACAGAGTTAATAATAGACTCATCGAGAAAGGTAAGAGGTATTGGTTGATTATCAGGTAGAGGAGCTTCAGATAATTAGTCAGAAATGACCTATACTTTCATGGAACTTTATGGTAGGAAATCAAGATTGAACTCAGCTAAAAGCATGAGCCACTTATCCATACATTAGTTTTTATATGACCTAGTGTGCATATACTTGAGAGGGTCAATGTTAGTAATGGCATAGGTTTTGTGATTAAAAATATAATGATAGAGTTTAGAGGCTATGAATACTAAGGCAAGGAATATTTTTTTGGGATGGGTATACCAAGTTTCATATTTGATTAGGGTATGATTGATGTAATAGATAGCTTGCTCTTTGTTTTGTTCATCACGATGTGTGAAAATTACATTGAGAAAATGGTCTATGGTGGAGATATATAGGTAAAAGGATTGATCATCCATAGGATTGGTGAGGATAGGTGGAGATATAAGGTACTCTTTAACTGAGTCAAATGCTTTTTGGCATTCTTTGGTGTACTTAAAAGAAACATCCTTCTTGAGGAGATGGTGGAAAGGTTAGAATTTGTCTGATAGTTGGGATATAAAGCATCAAATTGATTAAAGTTTTCCTTGCAAGCTATAGAGTTGTGTAAGGTTGGTAGGATGTGGTATCTCTAAAACGTCTTTGACCTTGGTAGGGTCTATTTCAATTCTATGAAGAGAGAAAATGAAGCCAAGGAATTTTCCTTATAAGACTCTAAAGATACACTTATTGGGATTGAGTCAGACTTTGTAATGGATTAGTCATTAAAAGATGATAAAAAGAATAATGAGATGATCCTTTAAATGTTTTTATTTTTTGAGAATATCATCTATATAGTCCTCAATAATTTTATGAATGAGGTCATGAGAGATATAGGTCATAGCCTACTGATAGGTAGCCCCTATGTTCTATAATCCAAAGGGCATGACCTTATAGCAGAAGGTTCCCCATGGGGTGATAAAAGAAGTTTTATGCTAATATTTAGGGGTAATCAAGATCTAAATATATCCAAAGAAACTATCTATGAGAGATAACATTGCATTTCCAGTCATGAGATCAATAAGTTGGTCATTATTAGGTAAAAGAAAATTATCTTTAAGGAAAGCAAGATTGAGGTCACAAAAGTTAATGCAGAGGTAAATATCCTAATGGCTTTGGTGGTGGGAATGATATTAAAAACCCATTGTGGATAGTCAATGGGTTGGATGAAGTTAAAGGATAGAAGGTGTTGAAGTTCTTCTTTGATGAGACGAGCTATACAAGGATGCATAGGGTAAAGTATTTACCAAACTAGCTTAACCTCAGCACTGGTGATGATGTTATGGAGAGAAATAGAAGGATAAATTTTAGGAATGTCTTTTTAAGACCCAAAAAATGTTATGATATGGTCATAAAGGAAATAAGCGTAATCTTATTTCTCTTTAGGGGTTAAATATTGGTCAATTTTGATAATATGAGGGTCCTCTTGAGTTCCAAAGTTGAAATCAATGGTTGATTCATTTAACATTGTTTGGTTCTTAGGAGGGAGACATTTATGGGTAGATCAATCCCATACATTGAAGTAAGTGATAATAGAATTTTCATCTTGACATTAGATGGTGTTGATGGTGGGAAAATCATGTTCGATCATTTTTGGGTGAATAAGAGGAAGGGTTTTAGTTTGGCTATCCTTCTGATAAGTGAGGGGGCCTAGACTAATAGTTATTATACAAAAAAGTTAATTGGGATGATGTCAGAGTCCTCAAATTGGGAATATGGGGTTGGTGAGGATAGGATTTCTTCAGTAGTGGTAGTAATGGGTCTAGGTGATGTGGGATCTTCTGGTGGTTTAAACCCAAGACCAAAAAACTCATGAAGTTTCTAGGTTTTAATAATGGGAAACTCATGAGGTCTTTGTTCATAGAGGCCAAGGGAAAATACATTCCAAACACATTGATAAAGCTAGGTTTTAGTAATGGTTTGGTTACTTAGGTAAGAAAAGTTAGAGGTAAAGGGATGGATAGAAGTGGTGGTGGGAGATAGAAGTAGCTGATCAAGTCCCCCATTTAAAAATATAATTTCACCCTAATCCTTTCCTCAACCATCAATGGTTTAGAGAACCATCAATGGTCCCTATAATTATTTTTCCCCTAGAATCGATCATCAATGGTTGGTTCCAACTGTCGATGATCACTATGTGTGACCATTGGTGGTGCAACCCTACAACCTCATTCGCTAAATCCATTATAAATCTATTCCAAAATTAAAAACCACTAGACTAAACCTATCTTAATTGCCATTTTTAACCTACCCCAAATCCTCATTTTCATTTGTATCTCACTATTTACCCATTTTCCCCATGACCTAAAATTTAGGGCATCATGGCCTAGATTATTATTTCAAATACTCTATTTCTCCACTACCCTACCTATAATATCCTCAATAAATATTATATCCATCAATTACACTCATTTTATCACTTTTGAAATGGAACCTACCTCATTCTATGATTATTGGTGTTGATGAAGCCCACTGGATACTTCATAAAAAATGTGGGTTCTAATAAACTTTCAATAAAAAAAGAAGATAATTACTACTTTAACTGTCAGGGATGCGAAACACCGGAAGCATACAATTGATTACCAAACTTCAAGCAACTTAATATGCGGAAATAAACCAGATTCACCAAGTAACTAGAATTCAGAATAACACAGATATGAGAGACAATACACAACTTGTATTAACACTTTATACAAAAAAGAATACAATAAAGAAGATGCCACTTCTTCTCCACCACCTTACAGAGGTTTCCCACACCTCAAGTGAACAGTAAATCTTCTCCCCAAAGCTCTCCCTCTCACAGGTCCCAACACCCAACTCAAATATAGAGTTGGTGTTCACCTCCCATGCTCCACGCACACCACAAGTGCTCCACACACTCCACAAGCACTCCACGTGCTCCACAAGTACTCAAGGTACTTCAAGTAGATCTCCCATGAATCTGCAACAACTTGCAATTCAACAGACCATACTTATGGAAGGAACTCCCTTGCCTTCCTCTCTTGCTCTATCTGAGTACACACCTGTACTCCAAGTAGATCCTGCCTGATACTGTTCCCTGTTGTGTTGCTGTCTATATGACCTTGCACACCTACAAATCAAACAACGGTTCTGCTCACCTGTGAACCTTGACCTTGCACACACATACACCTGAAGATCAACGATCTTACTTACCATGTAGATCTCCTATATAGGCCATGCAACTGTGACCAAGATCCTACACTCCTGAAGAACCCAGCTGGCTCTCCAATCCAGCACCAACACACCTACTACTGAGGCACTAGGAGGAACGCACCATTGCTCTACCTCACACACAAAAGGAGCTTATAATTATGCTCTCTTACTCCCTAGCACACTTTTCCAATACAACCATGAGTCTATTATATAGATCTCATCTAAACAATAATTAGACATCTAATTACAATAATTAGATCCGCAACTCTCAGTCTAAAAATAGATCTCTTCATGCAAACACTTGGTTCGTTAGCTAACTGCCCATAAATAGCTCGCAGTCGAACCACACAGGCGACCGACGTTGGTCCCTGTCTGCCTGGAGGTGACCGACATCGGCCGATATATGACCGATGTTAGTTGCTTCCCTTTGTTATCCTACCAACGTCGACTGATTAGACCGACCCCAGCTTCTCTGCAACTCAGCAACCTTCAACAACCTCCTCTCCTGTTTGCATCAGTGAAGCTTTTAGCTCCACAATCCTAACAATCTCCCACTTGGAGATAAACAGCTGCACTGTACCTGTACATGTACTCCATCTAATCTGTTTCCTGGTTTGTATCCCTCTTCAAGCTCCCACCTGAAGACAACACACCACACACCCTGTGATGTACCTCCTGTCATCCGAGTACCCTGCCACATCCGAACCTACAGCCCCTGTAGTGAAGTCTTGACCCTGCATAGCAACACCTGCTGTCGGTCCCTCTCAGAAACCTGAGAACCCACTTCCCTGAATTGGCTCCTAACTCTGACAGCTCCCACTACATGGGAATATTTAGGTCTATACCAGACCTCATGTGATTTCAGACACTGTACCTGTCTAGCCCTTAGTGTGCTCCAGTTCTGCATCCCGAACCTCGCCAACACTTGATTCACATCAGCTCCCACTGGAGACAAAATCAACCTGTGATCTCCATGCCTCCCATGTCAAAGAATTCCACTACTCAAAACTCCTCCTGACATGCCACTGAACTAATCTTACCCTTAGCTCAGCAAAACCCTGTATGTACACCCCTGCTAGCTAGCATACTATCCACATATAGTAACAGAATGATGTTGTAATCATCATCCCCCTGGTAAGTCAAACCACAGTAGTTACCCTGACATTGACTAAAGCCATGCTTCGTCCTCCACCTGTCAAAACCTGTACCACTGTCCTGCAGCTACCTCAAGACCATATGACCTGGTCTTCCATCTCACGTATCCGTTCTCTCTATTCTTCTACTAAGGAATCCATTCATCTCTGTGCTTTCATCCAGCTGGCAAACCTACCAAAACTCCCATTTGGTTCTGCATTATAACCCTGCCTAGCTCCCACCTGTTTCCTGGATCCTTCCTGCTATACAATCAGCAATAAGTATGAAGAAGAGGAACACAAATTTGAGGGCCTAATTACACCTTCAGTCTTCCGTATGGGTGTTTGAGACTCCTTGACAACATGCTGTCCACCCAAAATTCATTATAATGACCGACCTCGATCACTCCATAGTCTGCATCCGACTGACATCAATTCCATGCGTCTGTACCTGACTACCAACCTGCCAGCGCTGGTGTCCCTGCTGTCGACATCGGTCCTCCTGACCGACATTGGTCTTACGTTCTGCTGACGTCAGTCTTATGACCGACGTCGGTCTTACCCTGCCCGACATTGCCGGCTTCGGTCTGCACATGACCGACATCGGCACCTGTCTGTTCGACACCGGTTTCTCCTGACCGACATCAGTGTCTGTGTTTGCCTGTGAGTGATGACTTTTTTTACCCACGAGCTTCTTGGATCAAAACCCATGTCCAAACTGCTCTGCTCAGAAGTGTCCAGCCTCATCCACTGAACTCTGTCCGCCATCTCCTCCAAGAACACCAAGGCTTTCCAGTTCTTAAGCCTGTCAAATATATCTGTCTTCTGCTTAAGAACATGCATCTCCTTCTTGCTCATGTGACCAAGCCTACGAAGCCACGTCTCCGCAACAGAAGAAGAATCAGTAATATAAACAAGTAGATAAAGAATACCTATTTTCTTACCACCAGCTAATTCAAGTGCTACTGCTGTGAGAGTTCTTGTGCATCTCTCATCACCCAATCTTTCTAAAGAAATTAGCCATATCTCCAAACCTGGGACCTGCATGACCTTCATCAACACCTGTGTGTTGGCCACCTGCAATTTCAGCTTCACTTCCCCTTTGCCAATTCTTTGGCAAGGCTTACCAGCTCCTCTACCTGGGGCTGCATGGAAAGAGGCAACCGAATCTTTTATCCAAGATTCAGCTTTATCCAAGAAACCTGCAAACACATCCTGTGCAACAACACCTGCAACATCTGTATCTTTAGTTTCTTCATGCTGATCTGTTACCAACCAACAATATTCTTTTACCTGCTCTTTCTTTCCATCGGACTGTGAGTAACCTTCTGTGCCTTTCAACTCCTCCATTCTTAGCTTACTTTGATCTATCGTTGCTTTACTCCCACTCAATCAGAAACCCCTGAGAGTGCCCTGTAACCAAAACACAACCTGCTTCCTGCAACCTTAGCTCTGATACCACTTGTTGGTATCAAGCTCAAGAACCTACAACCAAGGCTCTGATACCACTTGTCAGGGATGCGAAACACCGGAAGCATACAATTGATTACCAAACTTCAAGCAACGTAATATGCAGAAATAAACCAGATTCACCAAGTAACTAGAATTCAGAATAACACAGATATGAGAGATAATACACAACTTGTATTAACACTTTATACAGAAAAGAATACAATAAAGAAGATGCCACTTCTTTTCCACCACCTTACAGAGGTTTCCCACACCTCAAGTGAATAGTAAATCTTCTCCCCAAAGCTCTCCCTCTCACAGGTCCCAACACCCAACTCAAATACAGAGTTGGTGTTCACCTCCCGTGCTCCACGCACACCACAAGTGCTCCACACACTCCACAAGCACTCCACGTGCTCCACAAGTACTCAAAGTACTTCAAGTAGATCTCCCATGAATCTGCAACAACCTGCAATTCAACAGACCATACTTATGGAAGGAAATCCCTTGCCTTCCTCTCTTGCTCTATCCGAGTACACACCTGTACTCCAAGTAGATCTTGCCTGATACTGCTCCCTGTTGTGTTGCTGTCTATATGACCTTGCACACCTGCAAATCAAACAATGGTTCTGCTCACCTGTGAACCTCGACCTTGCACACACATACACCTGTAGATCAATGATCTTACTTACCATGTAGATCTCCTATATAGGCCATGCAACTGTGACCAAGATCCTACACTCTTGAAGAACCCAGTTGGCTCTCCAATCCAGCACCAACACACCTGGTACTGAGGCACTAGGAGGAACGCACCATTGCTCTACCTCACACACAGAAGGAGCTTATAATTATGCTCTCTTACTCCCTAGCACACTTTTCCAATACAACCATGAGTCTATTATATAGATCTCATCCAAACAATAATTAGACATCTAATTACAATAATTAGATCCGCAGCTCTCAGTCTAAAAATAGATCTCTTCATGTAAACACTTGGTTCATTAGCTAACTGCCCATAAATAGCTCACAGTCGAACCACACAGGTGACCGACGTCGGTCCCTGTCTGCCTGGAGGTGACCGACGTCGGCCGATATATGACCGACGTCGGTTGCTTCCCTTTGCTATCCTGCCGACGTCGGCTGATCAGATCGACCCCAGCTTCTCTACAACTCAGCAACCTTCAGTAACCTTCTCTCCTGTTTGCATCAGTGAAGCTTTTAGCTCCACAATCCTAACATTAACCATTGCCTCCACCCCTCCAATATATGTGGTAGAATTACCTACTTCTTTGGAATAACAAGAAAAATAAACAACCATACGTACTTCATAAAAAAAATGGGTTCTAATTAGAATGTTGTTTTGAAGCTCTTTCAAACCATCTAAACTCTAATAAGGTGATTATGGGTTTAAGTCCCACTAGGCATGCCAAAATGTTTTAGTTTATTTACCTCATTTCTCTTAGGTAAGGTTGAGGTAATAGGTGATTTTTTTATGGGTTATATAAGTAATGGAGTAGATTATGGGCTCAATGGTGGTTCTTCCAATAGATCATCTTCATCCAAAAGCCTATGAAAAAGTGTTTGGAGAGATTTATAGTTATTTGTATCATGTTTAGGAGTCCTATGGTAAATAAAAATAAAATTATAATTGAACCAAGTTATTTTAGAATGGTTAGGGTCAAAAGGTTTGATTGGGGGTAGGCTGATAGAAGAGGCTTACAATAACCCTTGATAAATATTTATGTAGGACTCTAGAAAGGGTATTGTAGGTAAGGGGTTTTGGAGTCAAGAGGTGAGAACTTTATCAGGCATAGGTTTATTTATGGAAGTAGTAGCTATGGGAATGAGTTTGGTTGGGGGTTTTGGTTGGGTTTACTTGGATATGATTAGCTTGGGGGTTGGTGACTTGGTTACAAAAGTTTTTGATGATGAAGGTTTGGTTATAGGTGGGAAGGTAGATGGGGATAGGTTGGTTAGTAATTATGAATAACTAGAAGGTTTGGTGGTTATAGGTAGAGAAAAATGAGATGGTTTCTTAGAAGAAGAATAGGTAATGATAATTATAGAAAGATGGGGTCCTAAAATGGAAGGTAGGCTAGAAGGAGGTGGTATGGATCTATTTTGTGGTGGAGGTTTGGGTAGTCCTTCCTTATTAAGGGAATTAATTAGATTTGTATTTAGTGGGTTTGATGGAGTTAATTCAAAGGAGGGTGAGTGTGACTAGGTGTGAGAAGAATCCCTAGGTTTTTGATTGGTTTGGTGAAATAAGTATAAGGTAACTTGGTAATTTTAGATGGGTGTGGTTGAGATGGTTTATTTATGGCTTTAGAAGAGGTATTTAGTAGGGTGGTAATAATGGGTTTAAGTGTGGTCTCTAATGAAGTTGAGGAGTCATTTTTGATTTGATAAGGAAGGCCAAGTCTATGCCAAAAGGTGGATCTTACAAAGTTAGGTTGGGATGTGAAATCTATACTTTGGACTAACCTATAGTAGGGATTATAAATGGGTTTAAGTCCTTGATCATTGGTCTATTAAGCCCTTGGGTGGAGAATAAGGAATGGTTAAATTATTGGTACCATTGGTGGAAGGTATGGTTTTGGTTTTGGTATTAGTGGGAGGCTCCAAAGGTGGCAATTGGGAAGATGAGGTAACAATATTTTGGGGAATGGATTCCAAAGAGGGCATAGATGGTTCCATAATGGGAGAGGTAGGTATGGTTGTTTATTTTTATTGGTCATCTAAAGAAGTAGGTAATTTCACCACTTAGATTGGAGGGGTGGAGGTAGTGGTTGAATCAATAGTTATCTTCTTGGGTATTTCCAACAAAGAAGGGGTAGACAAAGTTATGGTCACACCAAGTGTAGAGAGAGAGGTAGGTGATTCCTCCATTTGGGCCTCTAAGGAATAGATGGTGGGTTGGTTTCTTCTATTTAGGTGATAATAGTAATGATCTCAATGGGTATATTACTGATAACATTTGTTGTGTGTTCCTCATATGAGTTAGATGATTAAAGTTTGGTATCATTATGTTGGGTGGAAGGAGAGTGATTTGGGAAAGGCCTATAAAAATGTTGAGAGATTGATTAGGAGGTACATTGGGGTTATCAAATGAGAGCTATCCACTATCAATTAGGTTTTACACAAGACTTTTGAAGGTATTACATCTATTAATGTTGTTGTCCCCCAAAAATATCACTCATTTTTGGGACAACATTTGAACTTTTTTGCTTCTATAGACCAAAATTGTCTCTTACCTTTTCAAAATTTGTCCTGGGTATTCAAATTCCTCATTTTTCAAGCTTCTCATAAATCTACAGACTCTACACGCTTGAATCTATAGACTCTGTAGGCCAAGTTCAACAGGCTTCACAGGTTGAATCTACGAACTCTTTCAAGGTTAAATAAAACTATGGACTTGGTTTCTATGAACTCTTCAAGCAGGTTCATTTCTACTGGTTCAAAGGCTTTTGTAGGTAGGTTCAATCAAAAGAATCAGTTTCCAACACTTAGTCATTTTTGGGATTGGTTCAGCACCTTGGTTTAATCAAAAATGTCCATTGACAAGCATCAACAATAGGTTCAATGCATTTAGTTCAACACATTCAAAAGCACTCAACACAACTAAGAAGTTCAATTGATAGAGTTCATCGCTCTGGTTCAATCAAATGGTTCAGTGCTTTGGTTTAAGGGCTCATTTGAACTGTTGAAGCAAAGCTTGGTTCAACGGTTTGTTCAATGTCTTTTGGTTCAAAGGCGGGTTCAACCAAGCGGTTCAATGATTTGGTTCACTTAGTTGGTTCATCTACTCGGTTTAATGCTTTGGTTCATCTGATTAGTTTAAAGACTTGGTTTAATCAAAGGGTTCATTAGCTTGAACCATTTTTCTTGAACCAAGCGGTTCAACGTTTGCTTCAACCAAGTGGTTCAATGCTTTGGTTCAATCAAACGGTTCAACAGTTGGTTCATCACCTTGGTTCATTAGCTTAGTTCAAAGGAGCGGTTCAATGCAAAAATTCAAAGAATCCTCCTGAAGGACAAGTGCCCTTGCGGAGGGCACTTGGTCGACAAAATGACTCTTTGGAAGGGTCATTTTCAAGGAAATAGTGAAGGTAAATTCTTTCAAAATTTTGTTTAAAGCAATTGAAAAAGACTAAGGCATAATTCCTTCATAATTTTTGTTTGAAGGAATTCCTTTAGACAAAAAGTCTAAAGGATGTTGGGGGATCAATCCAACAATAGATTACAATTGTGAAAGCAATAAACATGGAATTAAATCAGATTGACAAGTAATTAGAATGATAATAGCAAGAACAAGAGATACAAAAAACCACCCTGAAAACTTGTATTAACAAACTCTTTACAAAAGGAATACAATTGAAGAAAGATTCTTTCTTCCACACCTATCCTAGATGTATAGATCTCTCAATAGATCTCTATTCCCTAAGAGCTCTCTCTCTCAAGAACAATCAACTCCAACAAGCCTGGATTGATTCAATTCTATACTGTTCTTCACACATAATGAATTACAATAATTCACAATAACTCCAACAACTACAATAATCTACTACAAAGCTAAGAAGATCTAATTCTACATATAGAATTAGGAGACTTGAGCATGTACACCCAACAAGCAGTTAAGCCACTTGAACAAGGGCTCTAAAAATAGTATTGCTAACAATAGAGACATGAGCTTGAGACTACAACTCAAACTCATCATGCAAACACTCGCTTCTGTCCAAGGAAATAGCTTTCTGGACACGCAAGTAACCGACGTCGGTTCCTACTGCTTGTCTGTGACCGCCATCGGCCAACATCGGTGCCTCTGTAACTACCTGTGACTGACGTCGATCGCTCCTAACCGATGCTGGTGTCTATGTAGACCCAAACCTGATAATGAATGCTCCTTGGTGAAGCTTTTAGCTCCACACCCTAACAATCTCCCACTTGGAGATAAATAGCTGCACCAGTACCTGTACAGCAACATCTTCTGGCTCCTCCATCTTCAACTCAATCATGAAGACCAACAGAAGTTGAATGAAGATTCAACTTCTCCTTTGTAACTAGCTTGGTTAACATATCAGTAGGATTCCTATCTGTATGGATTTTATCCAGCTTCAACTCACCATCTTCCAATACCTGTCGTATGAAATGGTACCTTAGCTGTATGTGCTTTGTTCTTGAATGAAAGGCTGAATTCTTAGCCAAATGGATTGCACTCTGACTGTCACTATACAATCTGCAACTCTCATGCTCCCTACCAAGCTCATTCATGAACCGTGTCATCCATATCATCTCCTTGCTAGCTTCTGTGGCTGGAATATACTCTGCTTCTGTAGTTGACAAGGCAACAACCTTCTATAACTTATATATCCAGCTAACCGCCGTTCCACCTACAGCAAAAACATAACTTGTAGTGCTCCTCCTGCCATCCAAATCACCTGCCATATCTGAATCTACATAACCATGTAGAGGAGTATCTGAACCTCCATAGCATAAGTGCCTACTGCTGGTTCCCATCAGATATCTAAGGATCCACTGAACTGCATTCCAATGTTCCTTACCTGGATTAGCCATATACTTAATTACCACTCCCACTGCTTGGGCAATATTCGATCTAGTACACACCATTGCACACATCAAACTCCCTACTATGGAAGAATATGGAACCTTACTCATGTACTCTATCTCATCATATGAATTAGGACATTGTTCTTTACTCAACTTAAAATGTCCAGCCAAAGGTGTGCTTACCGGTTTAGCATCCTGCATATTGAACCGTTTTAACACCTTGTCCACATAATCTTCTTGAGACAATATCAACCTATGATTTTTCCTGTCTCTCTTAATGCTTATTCCAAGGATTTTCTTTGCTGCTCCCAAATCCTTCATGGCAAACGTTTGAGCTAATTTCACCTTAAGCTCAGAGATATCCTGCATGTGAGATCCTGCAACCAGCATATCATCTACATACAACAATAGAATAATATATCTACCATTATCAAATCTCTTGAAATACACACAATGGTTTAATTGACACCTACTGTAGCCATGCTCAGTCATAAACCTGTCAAATTTTAAGTACCATTGCCTAGGAGCTTGCTTGAGGCCATACAAGCTTTTCTTCAATTTGCACACAAACTTCTCCTTACCCTTGACCTCAAATCCTTCTGGCTGTTCCATATAAATTTCCTCATCCAAATCTCCATGAAGAAACACTGTCTTAACATCTAGCTGCTCAAGATGCAAATCCTCAAAAGTAACCAAAGACAATACAACCCTTATTAAAGTCATTTTAACAATAAGAAAAAAAATCTCACCAAAGTCGATACCTGGCTTTTGTGCAAATCCTTTCACTACTAATCTAGCCTTATATCTCATCTATCCATTCTCGCCTTCCTTCAACCTGTAGGTCCATCTGTTCTTTAGTGTTCTCTTACCAGCTGGCAATTCAACTAAATCCCATGTTTGGTTCTCTCTTAAGGACTCCAACTCCTCAACCATGCCATGCTCCCACTGACTCTTGGACTCCACCTATATTGCTTCTTCAAAACTCTATGGTTCTCCACCATCAGTTAGCAATAAATAAAATAAAGAAGGAGAATATCTAATTGGAGGCTTACTCACCCTTTTTGACCACCTGATGGGTGTCTGAGACTCATCCACGACACGCTGTCCACCCAAATTATCTGACAGTGACCGACCTCGGTCAACTGCAGACTTATTACTGGCCGACATCGGTTCTTCCTGACTGACCTCGATACCTGTTCTGCTGACGTCAGTCTCTATACGGCCGACGCCGGTTTCTGTACTGTCGACACCGGTTCTTAACCTACCGATGTCGATCTCTGTGTTTTCCTGTAAGTGATTATTTATTTTTCCTGTGAGCTCATCTTGGACTTTCACCTCATCCAATTCACCATTGCTCTGCTCAGATTGATTTAGCTTCTTTAGCTGATCACAATACATCACTTTTTTGTTGAAAACAACATCACGGCTCCTGATTATCTTGTTAGTTTCTAGATTCCATAATATGTAACCAAAATCATCTGAGCCATAGCCAATAAACGTGCATCTCATAGACTTAGCATCAAGCTTCTTTCTATTTTCCTTATCTATGTGCACAAAGGCTTCACAACCAAAAACTTTGAGATATGAGAGATCAACCTTTTTACCTGTCCATGCCTCTTATGGAATACCACCATCCAGAGCTGTAGAGGGTCCTCTATTAATCAGGTATACTGTAGTTTCAATAGCTTGTGCCCAAAACTATAAGGGCAAATCGGCATGCAATCTCATACATCTTGCACGCTCCATTATTGTCCTGTTCATCCTTTCAGCAATTCCATTCTGCTGAGGTGTCCTTGGAATCATCCTTTGCCTATGGATTCCATGCATGTAACAATAATCTCTGAACTTATGACTATAGAACTCACCACCATTGTCTAATCTTAGGTACTTTAATCTTTTACCTATTTCATTCTCAACTATAGCTTTCCAAACTTTAAAAGTATCAAATACATCAGATCTCTTTCTAATACAGTAGATCCATACCTTCCTTGTAGCATCATCTATGAAAGATACATAGTACTGTGATATTCCAATAAAAGCAACCTGAGCTGGTCCCCACACGTCTGTGTGAACAAGCTCTAACTTATGCCTCTTCTTAGTAGACCTAGTCTTGAGAAAACTAACCCTTTTCTATTTTCCAAATACACAGTGCTCACAAAACTCTAGATCTATGCCTTTTAAATATGAAAGCATACCTTTGGACTTAAGAATTGACATCCCCTTCTCACTCATGTGGCCAAGCCTTGAGTGCCACAATTTAGCATCTACATCTGAAGTAGATAATACAGAAGGAGATTTGTTAGTAACACAATTACACAAATAGAGAGTACCTTCTCTCTTACCCTTGGCCATAACAAGTGCACCCTTGGTCACCTTCCAAGATTCTGCTATGAGAGTTACTGTATAACCCTCATCCCCTAACTTTTCTACAAAAATCAAATTTCTCTTCAAGCTAGGAACATGCATCACATCTCTCAACATCCATGTGTTGCTATTCTGCATCTTCAGCTGCACTTTACCTTTGCCAATTATTTTACAGGGCTCATCATCCCCTAGATACACTATTCCAAAATCTCCATGGATATAGTCACTGAAATATTCCCTGTTAGGGGTAGCATGAAAAGATGCACCAGAATCTAATACCCAAGATTCTATATTATTATGCAGAGAGAAAATTAAAGCATCTTGTGCAATACCTGCAACCTTGGCTTCTTCCTTTTCTTCGTGCTGATTGTCCTCCTTAGGCTTTGACCAACAATCTCTGCTTATGTGCCCCATCTTTCCACAATTCCAGCATTGTGGCCTTCTGCCATTTCTGGATTTAGATCTGCCTTTCCCCTTAGATTTGGATCTTGATCTACCTTTCTTGCTCTTCTCTTTTTGCCTTCCCCTACTCTCAAAACTTAAAGCATTTCCGGATGCCTCTTCTGTGCTTTTCTTGCGTATTTCCTCATTCAAGATAACACTAACAACATCCTCTACTTTCAAAATATTTGATGCAGATGCAGTATTACTTACTACCATTACTAAGCCATGCCAGCTTTTAGGCAAAGAACATAATATCAAAAGAGCTTTTATTTCATCATCAAACACTATATTCACTGAACTTAATTGATTCACAATTCCATTGAAATCATTCAGATGAGTAGAAACAGATCCACCTTCATTCATATGCAAATTAAATAACTGCTTCATAAGATATACCTTATTTAAAGCTGAGGGTTTTTCATACAAATTTGCTAACATAGTCATCAACTCTACCGTAGACTTTGCCTGTGATAAATTGGATATCACAGTGGATGCTAGACTCAGTCTTATAGACCCCAGAGTCTTTCTGTCAAGAACTTCCCATTCTTCATCCTCCATGTCTTTGGGCTTCTTTGCAACCCCACCTAACAATAAGTATAGATCTTTCTAATACAGATAATCCTCTATCTGCATTCTCCAGTGTTGGTAATTTTTGCCATTAAACTTTTCCATTCTCAATTTACTTTCATCTACCATTGCTTCTCCCACTCAAACAAAAATCCCTGCAGAAACTCCTATGAGAACCTATAATCAATACACACTACACAAATCTGAACCACCTGTTAGTGCACCTAAACTTTGATACCAATTATTGGATATCAATCTCTGAACCTGCAACCACGGCTCTGATACCACTTGTTGGGGGATCAATCCAACAATAGATTACAATTATGAAAGCAATAAATGTGGAATTAAATCAGATTGACAAGTAATTAGAATGATAATAGCAAGAACAAGAGATACAAGAAACCACCTTGAAAACTTGTATTAACAAACTCTTTACAAAAAGAATACAATTGAAGAAAGCTTCTTTCTTCCATACCTATCCTAGATGTGTAGATCTCTCAATAGATCTCTATTCCTCAAGAGCTCTCTCTCTCAAGAACAATCAACTCCAACAAGCCTGGATTGATTCAATTCTATACTGTTCTTCACACATAATGAATTACAATAATTCACAATAACTCCAACAACTACACTAATCTACTACAAAGCTAAGAATATTTAATTCTACATATAGAATTAAGAGACTTAAGCATGTACACCCAACAAGCAGTTAAGCCACTCAAAAAAGGGCTCTAAAAATAGTATTACTAACAATAGAGACACGAGCTTGAGACTACAACTCAAACTCATCATGCAAACACTCGCTTTTGTCCACGAAAATAGCTTTCTGGACACGCAGGTAACTGACGTCGGTTCCTGTTGCTTGTCTGTGACCACCGTCAGCTAACCCTCTACCGATGTCGGTGCCTCTATAACTACCTGTGACTGACGTCAGTTGCTCCTGACCAACGACGGTGTCTGTGTAGACCCAAACCTAATAATGAATGCTCCTTGGTGAATCTTTTAGCTCCACACCCTAACAAAGGAATTTGGGAAAGAAGACGTGGGAAGAAATCTTAAAGGAATTCGCAAATGGAACAAAATGGAACAATTCTGCAAACTTTTTATTCACAAGGAATTTCTACAAACTTTTTGTCCATGGGAAAATGCCCATAGAGAAAGCCCAGGGAAAATGCCTATGGAGAAAGCTCGAGGAAAATGCCCAGAGAAAAACTTGGGGAAAATGTCTGTGGAAATAGTCTGTAGGAAAGCTGTGAGAGACTGCCAAAGATAAAAGGCCACCGAAGGACCCTGAAGGGCAGGTGCCCTAGTGAGGGACTCTCAGCTACCAACTTAAAGGAAATTTCATCAAAGCCAAAGGTTCACCTTCCCTTTAAGAGGATGCAAAATAGGAAAGCTAAAGAATGACCAAGGGGTGATGCACCTAAAGATGTCAAATTCAAGACAACGAACTAGCCATTGAAAATGTAGTGACAGGTGCGCAAACATCAATTTCAAAGCTCATAAAATAGTCGTTGATCCTTTTAATCTATAGACCTAAATGCATTCATATAATTTAAGGACAAGACTAGAAGGAAGTGAATAAGGAGTAGAGCATCAAATTGAATCAAAGACTCGATTCACTTAACCAGAAAAAGAGGAATGATGAAGAAGGATCAGATCGCCAAGTGGACATTGAAAGATGCAAACTTTCAATAGCGTGACTTGTTTCTCTGCATTGAGAAAAGAAAATGGGTAAACACCCCTAAGTTCTAGCCTATCTTCTTAATATATTTCAATGGAACATGATGTGTTACTATTCTCGAGTCCTTCTTGAAGTGGCTATATAAGGGACTCTTTTATTATAAATACATCTCTTTCAGACAATAAGAAATGAAACTCTGCCCAAATTGAAAGGCATTACTGAGACTTTGACCTCAGATTGTTGATCATATTTTGTCATTAGAATAAGAAAGCAAGTGACTTTTAAGACTTTGTGTTGTAATATCTTTTTTGTTGAGGAAACTATTCTTATGTCTTTTTCCTTGATATATTTTATGTTCCTTTAATTCAACAAGCAAAATTAGTGAAAGTAGTCAAGAAGGTGTCTTGAAGAGTCAAATATGGAGAGACTTTGTGCCCACATAATTTCCTTTAGTGTGTTTTCTTTTCATTTTTATGTAAAGGACCTTGGGACAACTTTATGCCCTCATTGTCCTTCATATCTTACTCTTGAGCAATTTAGGTGGAGGCTTTATGTTGCATCTTGATTTGCTGGTTACTATGTCCTTGATTACACTTTGCATTTACTACTAGGAGTATTCTTGTGGTTTGTTGAATATTTTTTCTGAAAGAAGAGTGTTTTCCATCATTTCCCTTGAGATTTCTCCTTTGATCTGCATGCATCATCTCTAAAAAAAGAGAGATGGATGGTTTGTCCTACTCTTGAGTGTGTGTGTGTGTGTGTGTATATATATATATATCATATCTATAGGGAACCTCCCTTTGATGAGAGGAGAGATTAGTCTCCTTTTGATGTGGTAAACCTACACATTTGGATGACTAATCTTCCTACTTTGGCTGATTAGACCTATTTTGTTTATCAGTACGTTGATCGACAAAATATTCAACCAATAGTTTTTGGTGACTCCACTGGGGATATACATAATTTTGTGTAATTTGGAACCTCAAGTTTTAGATTGAAACATCACTTGTGTCTTAGCCATTATCATTATAACCCTTATCCATTACAGATTCTAGTGAATCCATTACTTATCTTACCCATTATCCATTTATAGCCTTACCATCTTCCTCCACCTCCATTATTCTATCTGGTTTGCAAAACTAGAGTTGCTAGGAAAGAGTGTGCAGTTTAAAGCCTCAAGCTTTAACTAAAGAAAGGTCAATTCTTTTCTATTTTCATTTCACAATCTGGTAGATTCAAGGTATATGCAAATCTAAAAGGCTAAAGGTATCATTGACCCTATATTCAAGTTGGTACAACAAAGTGATTTTGATCTATTTCCTTCACCATCTCGTCTCCAACGAACCAAGAGCTTTCCTCCTACTAAAGTCAGATCTCCATTGCTAGATGAAGTATCTACTTCTACTGTTGATAAAGCTTTGCCAATAATTATCCCTCTGAGATTTTTTATTCCTCCTTTTCATAATCCTACAATGGTAGTTCAAGGCCCTTAAAGTAATGCTTTTGGTCCTCTCAATCTTATTCTACCTTTACATGAGCTTCCATGCATTTCAAGGAAGAATTTCTTCAAATTCTATGGTGATGGGAAAGTTCATCCTGATGAACACATTACAGCCTTTAGCATAGCTTGTGGATTAATCAGAGTGGAATTTGAAGATGTAGCAGTCAACCTTTTTGTGGAGACACTACAAGGTGCTATTGTAGATTGGTTTTATCATCTATAGGCTCAGTTAGTAATTGATTAGAATACACTCAAAGCTAAGTTTGAAGCCAGATTCAAACTTGTAGAAGATGCACATGCACTTCTAGCTCAACTTACACAGATGAAGAAAGAGTCTCATGAACCAATGAGGGACTTCATAGCCAAATTTGAAAAACTAAGGAATAATATTCCTATAATTACATGATCTACAGCTAAGAATCTCAAATGCTTCTTCATTAATTCTCAATTACTTGAAGTAAGTTTTCTCTTGAGATGTGCTAGTCAAATAGATCTTACTACAGGTCAACATTTGGCCACTAAGGTAGAAGATGATCTCATCTTAGTAATGAAGATAAGAAGAAATATAAATATAAATAGAGCTTCATCATCTTCTAAATATTCATCTACAAGCACTATAGATCCAATGGTGCAGAAATTGGCAAATGAGTTGCTTGCTCTCAAAAAGCAAATGGCTCAAAGAATGTCGTTTGCTCTTTCATATAGAAGGATATTCTCAAATCAGTCATATTAGGGTAATGCTACCATGAATCAAGGGCAACAGAATCACCTTCCTCTCCCATAAGGATAACTTGCCCTAGAAGCTCCTCCAACTAATTTAGCAATGGGATATCTTGAAGTAGAATCAAAGTTCTCTTTCCAGCCTGAATTGAATCAAGAAAAATCAGCTGGCGACTCCCACATTGGTTTCTTGAACTACCAGGATGAACCCAAAAACCATGTCCAAGAACCAATTAGAATCTTTTGATGGATCATATGCAGTGTTTACCAAGTCCAAGAACCAATTAGTCTAGCAAGTTGATAAAGGGAAGATAGAAGAGCAACCTCAGCCAACAGTCATGATTACTAAGCATGGAACCACTCTGCCTTTTTAGTCAAAGGATCTAGTAATCACCCAAAAGGTAAATACATCAATTTCACCTTCACCTTCTATTTCAATTTCACAAACCAACCCTCCTCCCATCCCTCCTAAAACCCAAAAAGTTGAAATACCTTCCTCTGTACCTAGCTCAATTCAGCCATTTGACATAATCGATCATGTCAAAAAGATAAAAATACAAATGTATGAGTTTAAATATTTGTAGTCCAATCCTGATCAATTGGATAAATTGATCTAATGTGTCAAGAACCAAACTATCCCTGTAAGACAAAAAGCTAAAAAAGTAACTCTTGATTCTCCAAAGAACACACCTATTCTGAATAATCTTGTCATTACTCCCCCAGCTACTCTTAGAAAAATAGAACCTTTTTATTTTTTCCTATTAATTAATGGCTATAACCTGAGTAACTATATTATAAACTCAGGTGCATCTGACAATGTCATGCCTACTAAAGTAGCTGAGTCTCTTGGTCTCACACTAACTAAGACATTTGGGAGATATTTCTCCATAGAGAACAAGCAAGTACCATTGCTGGGGCAAGTCAAAGATGCCTAATTTGCATTTGTAGCCTTTCTAGACAAGAGAATCAAGATGACTATCTTGGTGGCTGATGTCCCAGCATCGTATGGCATTTTGCTTGGATGAAATTTCTACAAGGATGTGGGAGGAGAACTAAGCATGGATCTATCTGAGGCAAGGATCCCTGTCCAAGGTGTTATGAAGAGGTTGCTCCCTAAAAAAAAAGCAAAATATGTGGTCACCCAGACATCAGCCCCTGAAGCTCAAATCCTTTTTGAATCCATAAGTATGGGTAGCTATTTTCTATCTATAGATGAAGTAAATGAAACACCTGATAAAATTCTTGACAGTGTCAACTCAAAAATTTGTTCAACTAGGACAATAGAAGAACTAGTAGGCTGCAATATAGATGAAGAAGGATCCTCCATCTCTGATGAAGGAAAGTCTAAAGAAAAATTAGTATCAGACAAAATATGGATTTTGGAATTCGATGGTAGCTATTCCTTTACCGATTAGGGAGCTAGGATTGTGTTGATATCTCTTTAAAGAGATATGTTTCCTTCATCTTAGAAATTACAATTTAGCAACACTAACAATACAACTGAATACAAATCTCTACTGCTTGAAATGAAGGTTGCTCAAGACAAAGGCATCAAGTTTCTTCATGCCAAAGGGGATGCTGAATTAGTGGTTTGTCAAGTAAGAAATATTTACCAAACCAAGAATGAAAGATTACGCCACTACTGCAACCTATTTTGGGACCAAATTGAAAGCTTTGATGCTTTCAATATTTCTACCATATCTAGAGAGTCTAATGACAGAGCTGATGCACTTGCTATTTTAGGAACTCTCTTAGTTCTTCATTCAAATTTCAAAGAAGATAGGTATACTATTGAGCTAGTCTATAGACCAAGTGTTCTTGACAATGCTGATCATTGGCAAGTATTCAATGATGACCATCAAATCATTGCCTTCTTAGAAAGAAAAGACAATTTTGAACAACTACGTTTTGAAGGTAGTAAACCTTAAAAGTATGAATTAGCCTCTAAATCTAGTTTAGATATAAATGAAGAATTCTTACAATTGAAAGGAAAAAAAATCCTAAAGGCCTGGTTTCTCGTGAGAAGCTATTTGACAAGCATGATAGATTCATCAAATAACAACAAACAAACTCAAGTTTCTCTCAAGGATTCGATCAAGTAAATATAACCACTAAAGAAAATTCCAAGATGGTTAACATTAGTAAGTACTGCACCCTTGAAGAAAGATTCAATTTCACCACTTTGCTCCATCAATACATGGATGTCTTAGCATATTCTTATGAAGACCTGAAGTCTCTCAGACCTGATGAAATTTTCCATGACATTCCTCTCAAGGTTGATTCAATGCCCTATAAGCAAAAATCTAGGTAATACAATATGAAACTATCAAGTACTATTCTATCTAAGATACAAAAAATGTTAAATGCTAGAATCATCTTTCCAATTCATCATTCCACATGGATTGAAAACATAGTGCCTGTAAGGAAGAAGAATGGTGAAATTTACATTTGTGTAGATTTCAAGAATCTGAATCAAGCATCTTTGAAAGATAATTATCCTTTGCCAATTATGGATCAAGTGCTTCAAACAGTCATAGGTTCAGAGATGTTATCAATGCTAGATGGCTTCTCAGGATATAATCAAGTTGAAGTTGGTGAAGCAGACCAATAAAAGACTACATTCACCACACCTTAGGGTACATTTGCATATAAAAGAATGCCTTTTGGCTTGATAAATGCTGGTGCTACCTTTCAGAGAGTAATAGATTTGGCTTTCAAAGATGAGATTGGTAAATTCATAGTGGTATACCTTGATGACTTGACTATCTTTTCAAAGCATCGATCTGATCATGTATGCCACTTACAATAAGTGTTGGAGCACTACCGCTAGAATGGTATTTCCTTGAACCCCAAGAAGTCTATTTTTGGAGTAACAGAGGGGAAACTGCTTGGACACATTATGTTAAAAGAAGGCATAAAGATTGACTCGGATAGAGTCAAGTCTATTCAAGAGCTTAATTTGCTTACAAGCAAAAATGCTAATCATTTTTTCTTTGAAAAGGTGAATTTATTATAGAGGTTCATCCTCAAATTTGTTGAGAAGACTAGACACATTATGAACATGATGAAAGGGAAGACCATCTTCAGCTAGACTAAAGAAGGCAAGTCAGCATTTTAGGTTATCAAGACTACCATTGCTCATGCCCCTACCTTGGTTTGTCTAGATTACAACAAAGATTTCATCATATATAGCTATGCGTTTGAACACACTCTTTTAACAATTCTTGTTCAATAGGACAAGGGAGGTATGGAGTCTCTTATCTTTTTCATGAGTTTCCCTCTTAAAACCCATGAGATGAAGTATTCAAATGTAGAGAGGCATGCTTATGCATTGGTGAAAGTAGTCAAACATTTCTGCTTTTATATTCTAAATTCACACACTACTACCTTAGTTTCTGACACTATAGTCAAGTCTATATTAACTCAGCAGGAGTTTGGCATGAAAAGAGGTAATTGGATTGCAAAGATCTAAGAGTTTGATCTAGACATCAAGCTGACAAATTTGGTCAAGGGTAAAGGCCTATGCTAATTAATTATTGACAACAAGCCAGAAGATACATAACATGAAGAAGCTAAAGTGGAAGATACTCCAGTAGTCCTTTTTGTCTCCACTACCAATGGGTGGTATTCAGGTTTCACTCATTTCCTTACTTATGGTGAATGTCTTGCTCATTTGTCTTATAAATAAAGGAGGACTATCAAGTTGGAAGCTACCAATTTTTTCCTTTGGGACAATGGCTTGTACAAGAGAAGCATAGATGGAGTATTCCTTCGCTATGTAGACAAAGAGCAACAAAGCTAGCTTTTGAACTCTTTCCACAATCTAGCCTATAGAGGACATTTTTCTTCTCTTGTGACTGCTCACAAGATTTTATGAGCCAGGTATTACTGGCCAACTCTTTTCCAATATGCACATAAGTGGGTTAGGAAATGTGAACTTTGTCAACAATTTGTTGGAAGACCCAAGTTAGCTACTATGCCTCTTAGGCCAGTGATCATAGAATAAATTTTCTAGCAATGGGGGATTGATTTTATTGGGATTATAAACCCATCTTCAAGTGCTAGACATGATTATGTCCTTACAACAATTGACTATTTCACCAAGTGGGTAGAAGTAATCCCAACTAAGCATGTTACTTCAGAAATTGTATGCAACTTCCTCAAAGAGAATATCATTTCCAGGTTTGGAATTCCAATCAAAATTGTTACTGACAATGTAACTTATTTCACTTCCTAGGAGATTACACAATTCTATTTCCATTATGGAATTATACTCTCTCACTCTTCTGATTATTTTCCACAAGGGAATGGACAAGCTAAATCTAGCAATAAGAACCTGGTAACTATCATCAAGAAGCTAGCAGATGACAATCAAAGAACGTGGCAAAAAGCATTAGTTGATGCTATATGGGTAGACAAAATCACACTAAAGAGGGCAATTGGTATGTCTCCTTTTTAACTTCTTTATGGTATCAATGCTGAGATACCAATCACCTTAGAATTGCCAGCCTTGAAATTGGCAAAGGTATTTGAAGATCAGACATATGAAAGCTCTCTTGATAAAAGAATCATGTGCCTGATTGAGCTGGAGGAACAAAGAACCATGGTGGTGGATAGAATTGCTGCTCATCAAATTCTAGTAAAGAAACTCTTTGACCAAAAGGCCAAAAATCATGATTTTCAGATTGGGGATCAAGTCCTGCTATGGGACAAAAGGAGAGAACCAAAGGGGATGCATGGAAAGTTTGACTCCATTTGGAGAGGCCCATTTATAATTCATTAGCACATTGGTGAAAACAACTTTATCAATATGGCACACTCTTTTCTCTACCTCACAATGGGTAACATCTGAAACACTTCAACTCTTGAAGTATCAGATCATTGCATCTATATATATGTATATTTGTATAGATTTTAATTCTATTTTATTTTGTTTGTTTTCTTTTTTGATGCCTATAGCATGAATCCATAGCCCAATGGTACACATGAAGACACTGGAGATTCTAAATTCTACTCCCTTTAATTCTTTTTGCAATTGACAGAAGTTCCCCAACTGGAGCTAGCTTTTGTCCCCCAAAAATATCACTCATTTTTGGGACAACATTTTAACTTCTTTGCTCCTATAGACCAAAATTGTCCCTTCCCTTTTCAAAATTTATCCTGGGCATTCAAATTCCTCATTTTTCAAGATTCTCAAAAATCTACGGATTCTACAGGCTTGAATCTATGGACTCTGCAGGCCAAGTTCAACGGGCTGCACAGGTTGAATCTACAAATTCTTTCAAGGTTAAAGAAAACTACAAACGTGGTTTCTATGAACTCTTCAAGCAAGTTCATCTCTACTAGTTCAAAGGCTTCTACAGGTGGTTTCAATCAAAAGAATTAGTTTCCAACACTAATCATTTTTGGGATTGGTTTAGCACCTTGGTTCAATAAAAAATATCCATCGGCAAGCATTAGCAGCAGGTTCAATGCATTTGGTTCAATAGGTTCAAAAGCTCTCAGCACAACTGTGAAGTTCAATTGGAAAAGTTCATCACTTTGGTTCAATCAAATGGTTTAGTGTTTCGATTTAAGGCTTAATTTGAACCATTGAACCAAAGCTTGGTTCAGCGATTGGTTCAACATCTTTTGGTTCAAAGGTGGGTTCAATCAAATGGTTCAAAGGTGGGTTCAACCAAGTAGTTCAATGCTTTGGTTCACTCATTTGGTTCATCTACTCGGTTCAATGCTTTGGTTCTTCTACTTGGTTCTTCTACTTGGTTCAATCAAAGGGTTCATTGGCTTGAACCATTTTGGTTCAACCAAGCGGTTTAACGTTTGGTTCAACCAAGCGGTTCAATGCTTTGGTTTAATAAAATGGTTCAATAGTTGGTTCATCACCTTGGTTCATTAGCTCGATTCAAAAGACCGGTTCAACACAAAAATTCAAAGAAGCCTCTCGAAGGACAAGTGCCCTTGTGGAGAAGCACATGATTGACAAAAACACCCTTCGAAAGGGTCATTTTCAAGGAAACAGTTAAGGTAAATTCTTTTAGAATTTTGTTTAAGGCAATTGAAAAAGACTAAGGCATAATTCCTTCAAAAATTTTGTTCAAGGGAATTACTTTGAACAAAAATTTTGAAGGAATTCAGGAAAGAAGCTGTGGGAAGAAATCCTGAAGGAATTTGCAAATGGAACAAAACAGAACAATTCTGTGGACTTTTTGTCTACGGGGAATTTCTGTAGAGTTTTTGTCTGTGGGAAAATGGCTGAGGAGAAAGCCCAGGGAAAATTCCAATAGACAAATCTTGAGTAAAATAACCAAGGAAAAGCCTGAGGAAAATGTCTGTAGAAATAGTCTGCAGGAAAGCCACGAGAGACTACCAAAGATAAAAGGCCGTTGAAGGACCCCGAAGGGTAGGTGCCCTTGCAGGGGACTCTCAGCTACCAACTTAAAGGAAATTTCCTCAAAGCCAAAGGGTCACCTTCTCTTTGGGAGGATGCAAAATATGAAATTCAAAGAATGACCAAGGGGTGACACCCCTGAAGATTTCAAATTCAAGACAGTGAACTAGCCATTGAAAATGTAGTGACAGGTGTGCAAATATTAATTTCAAAGCTCATAAAATAGCTATTGATCCTTGTAATCTATAGACCCAAATGCATTCATAGGATTTAAGGCCAAGACTAGTAGGAAGTGACTAAGGAGTAGAGCATCAAATTGAATCAAGGACCTGATTCACTTAACCAAAAAAAGAGGAACGATGAAGAAGGATCAAATCACCAAGTGGACATTGAAAGATGCAAACTTTCAATAGTGTGACTTGTTTCTCTGCATTGAGAAAAGCAAATGGGTAAACAACCCTAAGTTCCAACCTATCTTCTTAATAGATTTCAATGCAACATGATGTTTTACTATTTTTGAGTCCTTGAAGTGGCTATATAAGGGACTCTCTTTTATTGTAAATACAACTCTTTTAGAAAATCAAAAATGAAACTCTGCCCAAATTGAAAGGCATTACTGAGACTTTGAGCTCAAATTGTTGATCATATTTTTTTATTGGAATAAGAACGAAAGTGACTTTTTAGACTTTGTGTTGTAATATCTTTGTTGTTGAGGAAACTGTTCTTATGTCTTTTTCCTTGATATATTATATGTTCCTTTAATTCAACAAGTAGAATTAGTGAAAGTAGTTAGGAGGTTGTCCTGAAGAGTCAACTGTGGAGAGACTTTGTGCCCTCATAATTGCCTTTAGTGTGTTTTCTTTTCATTTCTATGTAAAGGACCTTGGGATGACTTTGTGCCCTCATTATCTTTCGTATCTTACTCTTGAGCAATTCAGGTGGAGACTTTGTGTTGCATCTCAATTTGCTAGTCACTATGTCCTTGGTTACACTTTGCATTTACTACCAAGAGTATTATTGTGGTTTGTTGAATAGTTCTTCTAAAAGAAGAGTGCTTTCTGTCATTTCCCTTGATATTTCTCCTTTGATCTGCACACATCATCTCTGAAAAAAGAGAGATGGATGGTTTGTCCTACCCTTGAGTATTATTTTCTACATACATACATACATACATACATACATATATATATATATATATATATAGGGAACCTCCCCTTGATGAGAGGAGAGATTAGTCTCCTTTTGATGCTGTAAACCTACACATTTGAATGACCAATCTTCCTACTTTGGCTGATCAAACCTATTTTGTTTATCAGTATGCTGATCGACAAAATATTCAATCAACAAATGTCATGTCTAATAGTTTTATGAAAGGCACAATGATCATTTTAATTATACCACCCAAGTATGGGGAAAGAAGAATCAAATTATTGGGGTGGTCTAATTGGTGGAAGTTAGATAAGGTTAGATTTGAGTAGATTATCCAAAAAAAATGTATATGACTCCCCAATGGGAGTATATTATTATTGAGGGGATCAGTTTTGAGTTTGATTTTATGGCTAAGAAGATTTGGAAGAATTATTTTGATGTGATTGGTCAATAGTTAGAGGTGGAGCAGTTTTTAGAACTACCATATTTGTGGGTATTTTTGATTTGGTATTGTATTAACTGGTGATTTTGGTAGAGGGAGGGTCATTAGGTTTAAAAGTAGTATTGTTATTCTATAATTTCAATTTTCCTTCATCAATGGCATGGTTTTCAAGTTTTCATGTCATGGTGAATGCCTCATCAAATGTTCAAAAAGTTTGAATTTTAAGAGTAGGTGCAATATGCTTAGCACAACCTCTAGAGAAATGTTCAATTAATTTGGGTTGGGGTAGGGTGAAGGAGAGTTTATTGATGAGGCCTGTCCATCTAGCCATAAAATCAACAATTGAGTCATCATCAAATTGTTTGATAGAGTAGAGGTCAGTTATGGAAACCTTTATAGTTATGTTTATCGAGAAATATTCTAAAAAGATTTGGGCTAGTTGGGAGAAGGAGAAGATGGAATGTGTAGGGAGAGATCTATACCAATCAAGGGCAAGTCTTGATAAAGACATTGGGAAGGTTCAAAGGAGGATAACATCATCATATGTGATCAAGTAAACAAGAGTGAAAAAATGCTCTCAAATGTTGTTGGGGATCCTCCTTACCTTAGAATTTGGAAAATTTAGGAAATTCCCATTGAGGAGGATAAGAGTGTATGGGAATAGATGGATGGATAGGTTTATTACAAATTTGGCCATAGGATAAAAGTTTATAAGATCCAGAAATAGATGATACCAAGTTAGTATTTTTATCCATTAGCATCTTAATTAAATTTGACTGAGGTTAGGAAGATGCATCATTAAGGGGTACATTATGTTGGGGTTGAGTGGTAGCTATATAAGGATAGGTAATAGAATGCATTAAAGAGGATGTATATTGATAAGTAATAATAAAAGGTTGAGATGGTGCCACATACAAGCTGATTAGCACAAATGGTTGGGTGGAGGGAGTTATGTACCCATATTGGTAGGTTGTAATAGGTAATTATTGGTGGATGGATGTAGGTTGACTCAAAGGTATGGTTGAGGTGGTAGGTAGGGGTAGGGTAGGTTAAGGTTGGGTGGTAACTCTAATGCTGATAAGTGGAAGTGTTTGAGGTATAGAAAGCACTAGATTCAAAAATGGGGTAGAAATTAGTGGATTGGTCAAGATAAAGGGAAGGGAAGAAGCAAGGCTAGAAGATAACCCTATGGTAGGGGGAGTATAGGTAACTAGAGGTATATTTGAACCTACATGTGAATTATGGGGTGTCATAGGAGGTGTTTGGTTGGAGGTTGGAATATTTAATTAGGTTTGGGTAGTGGTAGTAGATGGGATGTTGAAATAAGAAGGGGCTTGGATTAGTGAGGGTTGGGTTGAGGTAAGGCCCATCATAAGATGGGGAGGCATACCATAATGAGGATCTATTGGATGGACTGAAGAAATAGAGGTATAGTCGGGTAAGATGTTAAGATAATGTTGAAGGGAAAATAGATTATTGTCAAGGAAGGCAAGGAAGTCAAAATCACCCTAAAAAATAACTAGATTCTAGGTAAGAAGGGGAGAAGAAAGAGGGGAACTCTCAACATCAAAAGTGTACTCCATGGAAGAATAAGAGGATGGTGGTGGTTGGTTGGTTTGATTTCTCAGTTGTTTTCTAGTAAAGACCATATGAGAAGTTGGGGGATATTATGAGGAAACTCACACCTCAAACAAAGAGCAACCAAAAATAATTTAAAGCAATTAATGCATACACTAAAAGTTTATTTATCTTAAGATTACTTTTAAATTGCTTTTGGCTTATGCCTTAGAGAGTGTGAAGAGGGATTGTGGATTGTAAATCAAGTACTAAAGAGGCAATCTATGATTGGTTTCATGTTGCTCAAGAACTCAAGAGAGAAAAATCTATGTTGAAATTTGATATGTGGCTTGATAATGGGGCCTACCCCCTCACTTCATTGTCCTATAGTGATAAGAGTGTCATGTGCTTAACCAAAATATATTGAGTTCAAAATTTATACTCAACTAGAGAGTTGAGTTGGTTCTCCCCTTGGTGGTGAAATCCAAGTAGGATAGGTGAAAAGGGGTAAGGTTAACATTAGGTTATAGAATCCTAGTTGGGCCTTATCTTAGGTATGTTTATATGTTTTTTTTGTGAATGTGATTTGGTTTGTGTAACATAAGTGAACTATGATTCAATTATGATTCCTTTAATTAAGCTAGGTGAGCTAAAACATGCAAGTAGTAGATGTATGTAGATGGTTTATTTTAAGCCCAAAAAAGAAATTTTTAGATTTCATTTGATGAGAAAACAACAAAGGAAGAAAAGGGAACTAAGGTCCCACCGAGAATTCAAAAATGTTTCAATTTATTTTCCTCATTTCTTAATTTTGAAATTAAATAAAAGAAAGCTAGTAATAGGGTGTGTATAAGAATACATGGTAGAATACACATGTTAATCTAGATGAATGTGGGAACTCCTATTTGTCTAGAAAGGAATAACCTAAAAATCACAAGAGACACTTGAAAGGGGGTTGTTAGATGCTTGGTTGAGTGGATTTCCTAGTGGGGGCTAGATCCAAGAAGCGTAATGCTTTTTAGGAGGCTGCCAATCCACCTTTTATGATAATTAAGTTTGAAAGGATAAAAAGAAATGAAATTTGCATTAAATGATATAAATGTAAATATATGCAAGAAAGAAAAGATAAATTACTTACTAAAATAAAATGATTAAATGTTATGCTACTGTGCTCAAGGTTTGGTTTAGAAAATCAGGGAAAGTTATTTGGTTAGAGGGAAACTTATAAAGTGGGGTTTTATCTAGGGCAATGGGCTGAAAATAACTTTATGGAAAATTATGCCACAGTGAACCATCGGTGGTTAAGGGAACCATTGGTAGTTAGGGAAAACCATCAATGGTTAGGAAACCATCGATGGTTGAGGTAAATTGGCAGTGGTTGAAAAACCATCAATGGTTATCTATACAATTTTGGAAATGGGTAGAATAAAAATTACATACTAGGTTTTTGGGTTGATAGAGGTTTGGTTATGAGATAAGAAGGTAAAAGTAGGATGTTGATATCTTTGATGGATCAGAGGGATTATGAATAAGATAGATTAAATCAAATGAGCATAGAATACCTAAAACTTGGTGAGGGAATCCCAAAGTGATTCAGCTAGAGTAATGGTACTTTTGGGCTTTGAATGTGATTCTAATAGAGCTTTGAGTCGCTAATGATATTACTTGATAAAAGGATGTTGGATACCTGCAAGAGAACTTGAATGCAAAGTTCTTGATTCTAGATCCCATTTCACTTCCTTCTCTTCCGATAAAATAATAAGTTAAATAAAATTGAGGAAGTTGCCAATTTGATGGAGGATAAAGTTTCCTATTTGTGTAGCTTCAAAATATTGTTTTTTAAGGTAATTTTTCATTTTGGGAGTTGCTAATCTTGTAGAAAGACCTAGAAATGCTTTAAAGTTTGAAAGCAAGTTTGGGGACCTAACCATTGATAGTTAGGCGAATCATCAATGGTCGAGGGGTCAAAGAGGTTTGGTAAAAAAAGGGTGAATTAAATGATGTTTTAGGTGGATTGGGGGTTTAATAAGGCTAAATTTCAAATGTTTCTAATGAACTAGGTGGTTACTAGACACGAGGTCAGACAAGGGTCTGAAGTAGCACGACCTCAAAAACTATCATGTGTAGTTTTTAGGTGTCTACATTACTTGATCACAAGATGATATATTTACCTCCTAATATATATAGGTCACAAAGTATATTAACACATATAAAAGGATACAAATATTAAAATTATCATATAATCATAGGTCATGATAGAGATCATTGTGAGGCATTGTAAAAACAAATCCAAAAGTAAAAAAAATGAAAGGTGTATATAGATTTTGCAATAATAAAAATAAATATCTTTGATCTTTAATAATTCCAAAGTACAAGGTGGAATAATCAAAATCACCCATAATAAGAGGATATTACCATTATTTTAAATATTAATGCGCCTATTATGATCATCTCAAGGTTAATAACAATAATTTGAATATAGTTTATAGTGTTTCATGTTTATGATAGCTAGTGTTGACCATTTTTTGCCCAAAAAGCCAAAAAGTGGTCCCCTTCTGTCCTCGTTGTTTTGGGCCATTTTAGTTGTGATTTTTCACAAGTATAGAAATTTCTACAGACTCTGCAAGTCTATTTCTATGGACTATGTAGGTGTTTTCTACCATTTTTGCAGGCATAGATTTTTTCTACGAACTCTATAGGTGAGTCCTTTGGCACATGAAGAACCAGTTCAAAGAGTGCAAGGTTTTGCAAAGCTTCTTCAAACTCTTGTCAAATTTTCGCAAGGAAGGTTAACATCTTTGAACCGGTTCAATGCCTTGGTTCAATTGGCAAGTTCGTCACTTTAGTTCAATCAAATGGTTCATCAGCTTGGTTCAATGCCTTGGTTCAATGTTTCAGTTCAATTAGATGGTTTAATCACATAGTTCACTCAGTCGGTTTAATTCCTTGGTTTAATCAACAAGTTTTTCACTTTGGTTCAATCAAATGGTTCATCAGCTTGGTTCAACACGTTGGTTCAATGTTTCAATTCAATCAAATGGTTCAATCACTCAGTTCACTCAGTCAATTCATCAACTTGGTTCAATGTATTGGTTCAACATTTTTGGTTCAATGTTAAATTTCATCGATAAGGTTCAATGCAAAGTTCATCAGTAGGCTCAATCAAATAGTTTGAAGCCTTGGTTCAACAACTGTTTGAACCGTTGAACCGGTTTAATCAATTGGTTCAACAGTTGGTTCAAAGGAGCAGTTCAAATGAAAGTTCAAGCCTCCCAAAGGACAAGTGCCCTTGTAGAGGGAATTTCTAAGTTCAAGAGCCCTTGCGGAGGGTAGGGAGCACTTCAAAGAAGCCAAAAAAAGCCGAAAGGGTAAGTCCCTTTGAAATTTTGTTAAGGTAAAGGAAGAATTCCTTCAGACTTTTTGTCTAAAGGAATTCCTTCGAACAAAAAGATTGAAGGAATTTAGAAAGCCACGACCTCAAAAGGACCTGGGGAAACTTTTGGAGAAATCAAAATGGCCAAGACAATTCTCATGAACTTTTGTCTGTAGGAAAATTGTCCGCGAAAAAGCCCACAGAAGAGGCCAAAGGGACAAAGGCCATCGAAGGACCCTGAAGGGTAGGTACCCTTGTGGGGGGCTGCTAACTACCAAATGAGGGGCATTTCTCTAGACCCAAAGGGATACTTCCCCTCCAAGAGGGTTTGAAACAAATGACGAGTCAAAAGAAAAGGCACAAAGGAATTTGCCAAAGATGGTGATGTCCCAAAAGCCATCAACTTTAAGAAAAAAGATTAGCCATTGTTTTTCAAATGGTGGCAGGTCTATGAACATCATTTTTATGAAAAAGAGGTAGCTATTTGGGTGCCAACAAAGAGCCCAAATAACAAAGAGAGAAAAGTACCAAGTTTAGGAATAGGTAGATAGTCCAAGTGCCGAAGAGAGGCACCGATTCAAGAAGTTACTCCAACAGGTGATACAGTGTCTATGAATTGATCATTACGAGGCACAAATGGCTAACAGTGCAACCTATTTTTCTTCATTTTGCATTAATGAGAAGACAAGCCTTGTAATCACTTTGAAGGAGCGGTCTTGTAAGCAGACAAATGGTGTAGCCCATAATTTCTCATATATGTTTAAGTGGCTTGCTCTTCCCAATGATTGGAATGCACATGGGTCATTTGTAAAAAAGGTGCCGAAAGACCTCCTTCCTTCCTCTATATATTGTAGACTTCTCATTTGGAAAAGGATCTTTTCACATTTTGTAAGGCAAAGCCCTGGCAAATTTTTGCTTAAAATCAATAAATGCATTTTTTTACCTCTATTCTAATTAGACATCTCTATGTGTGTTTGAGTGTTAGTTTTGTGTTTAGTCATTGCTTCATAATGCTTTCATAGGGTTAACACCAATGCATCTAGTGTCTACAAGGTGCCATTCTTGTAGGTCACAAGGAGAGTTGTACTTACAAGTGTAGAGATAGAAAGAAGCTACTATACAGTGTGCCCTTTCCATAGCACCTATGGTGAGTCCCTATTTTCTATGTGTTCCACTAAAGCCTCCCTGTTAAGCTTCCTATAACTTGGTCCTTTTTATAGTTTTAAAGTGTACGTATGTGTTTGTATGGTTTCAAGTGTGAGTGTGAGTAGGTTGAATCATTTGGTGCATCACCCCTTTTAGAGTAGGTTCTATTTTTCTGTAATCCTTCTTCCTTTTCAACCCCCCATTATATATCTATATATATGTATTAGCACTTATTGGAACAACTCAGATGTATTAAAGGGAGCTAGCCCTTACCTAGAGACTCTCTCCTCTAGCTTTTCTAGTCCCATAGGTGAGAGGGGAGTTTCTATTTTGACGTGTGGAAGGTAGGAGCTAGGCATCCTACCTTGGGTGTAATCCACTACGTCAACAATTTTTGGCACACTCATTGGGACCAAGTTTTTACACTCAATAAAGTTTTAGGATTGATGATAGTCCTGTTACAAAAAACCAATCATTTTTAGCATCTAACAACTCCATTGGTAAGAGCTTCTTTTTTTTCTGATCAAAGACCAGTCTGACCTCCTATGCCTAAAATCACCACACGGTCTGCTACCAAGGGTGTCACTTTCAAATTCATTAAGTTGCCTTTGAACTCAATAAAGTGAATGAGGTTTGAGAGGACCCATCCTTATTCAACAAACCACTTTCTAAACCTACTATAAAGAACACATACATAGCAAGGCCACAGTTACATCCTGTCATAGCTATGGCACTACCCTTTATGACTTTTTGTGGTCACAGCCCTTTGAATCTCTAGCACTATGACCCAATTCTAAGAGCAATCCTACAAAGTGTGCCTCCCTTTGATGGAGAGGGGCCCATTACAGTCATCAAACACATCAGAAATATCACTAACCTCTACAATATTTATAATGTCACTGAGGAGAATATTGCAATCAGATTGTTGGCATTGTCTCTCAAGGGCAAAGCTCTGGACTGGTATAGGACTTTGACTATAAATTCAATCAATTCCTAGAATGAATTGAGCACTCACTTGATAGACCATTTTGGAGAAAAGAGTGACCACCTCTCACTTGTTGAGCAACTGACTACCATGAAAAGAGCCCCACATGAATACATGCAAGATTTCAACACTCAGTTTTAGAAGATATGGGATAGAATCTCAATTCTGGTAAGACCTACTCCTAGTTATGCTTTCCTGTATTACTTAAAAGCATTAAATAGTGATATCGCTATTATGATAAAATCCATGGGAGGACATGTGCTACTTGTCACCTATGACATAACTATAGTAGCTGAAAATTGCTTAGTGCAGGCTAGGAAGATAGCTCCTAGACCCCATATGCCACTTTTCCCTAAAATGCTACCTCTAATCTAGACCGCTGCTCCCACCTTAGCTCTTCTACCTAGCATATAAAATCTAGCTACTACTCCATCTAATGAAATTCATGAAGTTAAGAGTCTACTGCAAAGTATGTCAAATGAACTTGTGGCTCTTAAAAGGTAGCAAGCTCAAAGCAACTGACCAAACCAAGGATACTAGCAGTATGGTGAAGCTCCTAAACTCCCTTTCCAAAATTACAATTAAGGACAGGGTCATCTTACTCAGACCAGACCCTTTCAAGGATATAACCCAGATGCCCCTTCATAATCTAAGGTTATAGTGTCCATTCAAAACAATTTGGTACAAGATTAGCCAAGTTGTTCAACCATGGGTTATGGTCAGGAGCCAGCTATTTATACAAATGAAATGATGGGTTATTGCCCAAATGTGAAAGAAAATTAGGTAGCCACCCATTCCCAAGGTTTTGAGGCTCTAATACAACCCAACACATGCAACAATCAGACCCAACCTAATTCTACTCTCATGAATCACCTAGAAGGTGAATTCTATTAAGTCAATTATGTGGGTGTTGTAAACAATTAGGCTAACTATGTTGCAACCAACATAAGATTCGAAAGGAGAGCAATGGAAGAATCTTAGGCTAATTCCCAAACATCAGTAGCTCCTTCTTCATCACACATAAATCAAAAGGTCCCAAGTTTTAGACCATCGATTGTACCTTTAGCTCCTTGACATGCACCTTAAGATGTAAATAATTCCAAAGAAAATTTGAAGCAAGGTAACCCTTGAGTTAGTGTGGTTGACCAGATGAAGAAATTGCACATGAATATCTCCTTGTGGGATTCACTATCAATACTAGGGCAAAAGGACATGTTGCAAAAGGAATTGCATGAGCTAGATGAACAAGTTGTCCTAGCAAAAGCTGATAATGTTCTAATGATGAAGGGATAGCCTTCCACCTCAAGTCAGGCCTAAAAATAAGAAAAAGTTCCTCCTTTTTATGTGTCCTTGGTCATAGAAATTTTTTTGGTGCACAATTACATCATTGATAGCAGAAAAAGCACCTCAGTGATGCCCAAATGTATAGCTAATAAGTTAGGCTTGAAATATGAAGGAATGACCAAGGGAGTCCTATAGCTAGATGGAACCCCAGCAAAGACAGTTGGGGTGGTAAAAGGTTTGAGCTTGACACTGCATGTTTGCCTAACTTTCTCAGTTCTTCATGATGTGGTAGTGGTAGATGTCCCCCTTACTTTGCAATCTACTTATCCAAGGATTTTACATCTAAGATAGGTGGCTACTTAGTAGCAAATTGGTCTTATCTAGTTTTTAGAACCAAGTATGGGGCTAAAGTCAAGATTGAATCGGAGCCACTCCATAGAGATCATTTGGAACCTTACTCGCACAAGGTAGCAAATGTCAGCTACACCATCATTGACTAAGAAGAGTTCCAAATAGAGCAATCTCCATCCTTTGCCCTTGAAGGAGTTGCAGACTTACTCTTAGATGAATGGGGAAGTGACAACTTTGAGCATGATCCTTAAAAATTCATAGAGGAGGTGGGCCTTGTAATTTATTGCATGCATGAAGAGGGTAATTTTGTACCAAATTTGATGAAAGCCAGCTAAAAAAGCTCAGGTCTATGGCAACTCTTCTTTGACGATTCAAAAAGTAAGTTGGGAGCTAATGGTGGAGTAATGTTGGTCTCTCCTTCAAAAGAGAGGTAATTTTTAGCCTTCTGGTTCTAATTTTCCTGCACATGCAATGTTGTAGAATATGAATCCATCATCCATGATTTGGAATGGGTGAGAAAAGGAGGAGTCAAAGAGCTGCAAGTCTTTGGTGATAGTGAGTTGATTGTCAATTAGGTAAGAGGCCAAAATTTG
Source organism: Torreya grandis (assembly GCA_037957365.1). Classification (NCBI taxonomy): domain Eukaryota; kingdom Viridiplantae; phylum Streptophyta; class Pinopsida; order Cupressales; family Taxaceae; genus Torreya; species Torreya grandis. Next base: position 196,815 of record JARHVA010000865.1, read on the forward strand.
ATGAAGAATTCTCTACTAAAGTCCTATAAACATAGGGTATGGGACTTAGTGGAAAATTTATTTACTTTCAATATTTCCTCCATTCCTAGAGAGTGAAACAAGAAATCATATAGGCTGGTAGCAGTTGGTGCCCAATTTGATATTACTCAAGAAATAGGTTGAGACCACAACTCACGTCACTTGAAGGTAGTGATCTGGCCCTCTGTACCTGAAAACATCACCAACTGGCAGGTCTTCCATAATGACCAACAAATAACACTTTTCTTGCAAGAAGAAGTTGAGTTTGCTATAGAAAACTAGGTTAAGCTGCAACAACAATATGGCAGCCAAGTTGTTCAGCTGAAGAATAATAAGATCCCCAAAGGTTTGGTCACTCTAGAAAATATCTTCAATGGAGATGACTAGTTGAAAAGCAACAAGGCATGCATCGCAACAAATGAAGAGCACCATGAGAAGGTGGAAATATTCAAGGATAAGATGCTTGCACTTGGGAAAGTGTGCATGGACCATGAAAGGTAGGCCTTCATCTTGTTGTGCCAAGAATTTGTTGATATCTTTGCTTAGGAGTATAGTGATTTGAAGGGTTTTGACCCAAGTTTGGCCCAACATACCATTGAGCTCAAAGAAGGCACCAGGCCAATCAAGCAAAAATAGAGGCCCATCAATCTAATGATTGAACCTCTCATGTAGAAGGAGCTCACTATGTTGATTGAGTCCAAGATAATATTTCCAATCAAACATTCTTCCTGGCTGGTCAACCTTGTTCCTATTTAGAAAAAGAATGGGGAGATCAAACTATGCATTGATTTTAGAGATCTCAATAGAGTCTCTTTGAAATACCATTATCCCCTCCTAAGCATGGAGTAGATCCTTCAAATGGTAATGGGCAGCGAGCATTTTTCCCTCTTGGATGGATATTTAGGATACAACCAAATTTTGGTGTTAAACTATGACCAACATAAGACAGCCTTCACTACCAAGTGGGGAATGTTTGCTTACAAGAAAATTCCTTTTGGACTATCTAATGCTGGTGCCACCTTCCAATGAGATATGGACATGGCCTTTTAAGTCTTGATAAATAACACTATGCTAGTGTATCTTGATGATGTGACAGTTTTCTCAAAGGAAGTGAGCCAACACATGAAACACCTCAGACAAATCTTTAAGAGGTGTAGAGAGTTTAGTATCTCTCTCAATTTGAGGAAATGTGTATTCACTGTCCATGAGGGAAAGCTCCTTGGTCAAATTATTTCTTTAGAGGGCTTGACTATTGATCTAGAGAGAGTTCACTCCATCTTGGAGCTATCCTTGCCTAAGCACAAGAAAGGCCTGTAAAGCCTCTTTGGCAAGATAAATTTCATATGGAGATTTATCTTGAATTTTTTAGAGATGGTCAAGCCTTTAACCTCTATGCTAAGGAAGGGTGAAGAGTTCACATGGATAGCATGAAGAAAGGACAATTTTGAAGAAATCAAGCAGGCCATAGCCTAGGCTCCCACTTTGATCAGCCCTGACATCACCAAAGATTTCATCCTCTACACCTTCAACAATGAAGAGGTAATCTCTACCATGCTTACCCAAGCAAGTGATGATAACCTTGAGCAACCAATTGCATTTTTTAGCTAAGGTCTAGAACATTTTGAAGTCAGATACACATATGTGGAAAAGTAAGTCCTAGCGATCATACAAAGTTTGAAGAAATTTAGACATATGCTGTCCAATAGTAGAATCCACCTCATGGTTCCACATCCTAGCATCAAAGATTTATTGATAAATTGAGACCCAAATAAGAAGAGAGCAGGGTGGATCACTAAGGTGATGGAATATAATGTAGATATCAAGATCACCAAACTGGTAAGAGGGAGAGGCTTGTGTGAATAGCTCACTATAGACTTTAAGTAGCAAACAGAGGATAGTCTGCTAATCCATGATGTAGCTAAAATAGAAGAACCAACTATCATGAAGGATTGGACATTAGATGTGAGGCATTTCCTTCTCATTAGTGAGTGCCCACATTCACTTGACAGGACCAAGAGAAGGTATTTCAAACTCCAGTGTCTCTCTTATGCCCTGATTGATAGAGTGTTATTCAAAAAGGATCTCTCAAGAGTCTTTTTAAGATGTTTAGATTCAAGTCAGGCAGACAGGGTGCTATTTAAGTTCTATGATGGGCTAGCCAGTGGTCATTTTGTTGCTAGGGCTATAGTAGCAAGAATAATGAGAGCTGGCTATTTCTAGCCTACTCTTTTTAGGGACACCCATGCCTGGGTATGAAAGTGCTAGAAGTGCACACTTTTTGATGGGAAATAATGATTGGCTATCATGCCTTTATAGCCTATTTAGCTAGAACAACCATTCATGCAATGGGGCCTTGACTTCATAAGGATGATTAATCCTCCCTCTAGTGTTGGGCACAAGTAGGTCCTAACCACCATGGATTACTTCACAAGATGGGTAGAGGTTGTTGCCCTGAAGGAGGCCAATGAAAGTGCAGTCCTAGATTTTTATGAGGACCTGGTGGCAAGGTTTGAGGTACTAACAACCATAATCTTAGATAATGTGTTAGCTTTTTTGGGAACTAAAACAAGTGAATGGGCACTGAGATATTGTATTTATCTTAGCACTTCATCCAATTACTACCCATAGGGGAATGGGCTAGCTAAATCTACAAATAAGAACCTGATCAAGATCATCAAGTGAACCATGGAAGAAAATTAGAGGACTTGGCATGCCAAGTTGAAAATAGCCTTGTGGGCATATAGGGTCACCCCAAAGAGGGCAATTGGCAACTCTCCATACATGCTCATCTATGGAAGGTAAGCTAGGCTCCCCATTTCACTTGAGTTGCTAGCCTTGGACCTCACTCACTAGCTGCAATTAAAAGAAGGAAATAACATGTAGGTTAGGATATGCGAGTTGATGGAACTCTAAGAGACAAGGGACCAGGCTATGGCTTCTATGACCAGTCGCCAATAGCAAATGAAGAGACACTTCAACAAGAAATCTTCATCAAAAGGTTTCTCTGAAGGAGACATTGTCTTGAAATGGGATGAGGACCAAGCTAAGCCTAGAAAGCATGCAAATTTTTATGCCCTATGGAGTGGCCCATACGTAATCACTCAGTGCAAGCAACATAATGCATTCCAGCTCTCTAGGTTGGATGGTGAAGGACTATATATCCTAGTTAATGGGATACATCTTAAGCACTACCACTAAGTCCCTTTTCCATCATGTATATATTCCCCTTGCTTTTCTCCTATTTTTCCCTAAGCGCTTTTTTGCACATGTTAGTAGTTTTCTTAGCTTTGTGTGTGTTTTCATTTCCTTTTGGGGTAAATCTTCGTGTTTAGTTCTTGAATTTATCGGGGCTATTGCTGATCTTTAAGTTACTTTCTAACTTTTTGCCCAATGGATTTTGAGGCAACTGGCTTCTAAGCATAACAAGCATGCTTCCCCTGGGAGTCACCAATTTATTGACCTTTTTTTGCCCAAAAGGCCAAAAAATGGTCCCCTTCTATCCCTACTATTCTAGGCCATTTCATTTGTGATTTTGCACAAGTCTAGAAATTTATATGGACTTTGTAGGTCTATTTATATGGACTTTGTAGGTGTTTTCTACCATTTCTATAGGCATAGATTTTTTCTATAAACTTTGTAGATGAGTCCTTCGGCACATGAGGAACAAGTTCAAAGAGTGCAAGGTTTTGCAAAGCTTCTTCAGACTCTTGTCAAATTTTCACAAGGAAGGTTAACATGTTCGAACCATTGAACCATTGAATTGGTTTAATGCCTTGGTTCAACTCCTTAGTTCAATCAGTCAATTCAATGCCTTAGTTCAATGCCTTGGTTCAATCAGCAAGTTCATCACTTTGGTTCAATCAAATGGTTCATCAACTTGGTTTAACACATTGGTTCAATGCCTTGGTTCAATTTTTTAGTTCAATCGGATGGTTCAATCACTTAGTTCACTTAGTCAGTTCAATGCCTTGGTTTAATCAACAAGTTCATCACTTTGGTTCAATCAAACGGTTCATCAGCTTGGTTCAATGCATTGGTTCAATGTTTCATTTCAATCAGATGGTTCAATCACTCAGTTCACTTAGTCAGTTCATCAGCTTGGTTCAATGTGTTGGTTCAACATTTTTGGTTCAATGTTAAATTTTATTGGCAAAGTTCAACGTAAAGTTCATCAGTAGGTTCAATCAAATGGTTCGATGCCTTGGCTCAACAACTTTTTAAACTGTTGAACTAGTTTAATCAATTGGTTCAATGGTTGGTTCAAAGGAGTAGTTCAAATGAAAGTTCAAGCCTCCTAAAGGACAAGTGCCCTTACGAAGGGTAGTTCTAGGTTCAAGAGCCCTTGCGGAGGGTAGGGAGCACTTTAAAGAAGCTATAGAAAGCCACAAGGGTAAGTCCCTTCAAAATTTTGTTAAGGCAAAGGTAGAATTCCTTCAGAATTTTTGTCTAAAGGAATTCCTTCAGACAAAAAGCCTAAAGGAATTCAAAAATCCGTGAGCTCAAAAGGACATGGGGAAACTTTTGAAGAAATCAAAATGGCTGAGACAATTCTTGTGAACTTCCTGCAGAAGAGGCCAAAGGGACAAAGGTCATCGAAGGACCCTGAAGGGTAGGTACCCTTGTGGGGGGCTCCCAGCTACCAAATGAGGGGGATTTATCTAGACCCGAAGGGAATTTACCCTCTGGGAGGGTCTGAAATAAAGGAAGAGTCAAAGGAAAAGGCCCGAAGGAATTTGCCAAGGATGGTGACGTCTCGAAAGCTATCAACTTTAAGAAGATAGATTAGCCATTATTTTTCAAATGGTGATAGGTCCAAAAACATTTATGACAGAGAGGTATCCATTTGAGCACCAACAAAGAGCCCAAAGAACAAAAAGAGAAAATTTCCAAGTGTAGGAACAGGTAGATAGTCCAAGTGGCGAAGAGAGGCACCGATTCAAGAAGTTACTCCAGTAGGCAATACAGTGTCTGCAAATTGATCATTAGGAGATGAAAATAGCTAATGGTGTGACCCATTTTTCTTCATTTTGCATTAATGAGTAGACAAGCTGCATAATCACCTTGAAGGAGCGGTCTTGTAAGTAGACAAATGACACGGCCCATAATTTCTCATATATGTTTAAGCGGATTGCTCTTCCCAATGATCAGAATGCACATGGGTCATTTTTAAAAAGGGTGCCAAAAGACCTCCTTCCTTCCTCTATATATTGCAAACTTCTCATTTGGAAAAGGATATTTTCACATTTTTTAAGGCGAAGCCCTGGCAAATTTTTGCCTAAAATCAATAAATTCATTTTTTTACCTTTATTCTGGTTAGACATCTCTATGTGTGTCTGAGTGTTAGTTTTGTGTCTAGTCATTGCTTCCTAATGCTTTCATAAGGTTAACACCAACACACCTAGTGTCTACAAGGTGCCATTCCTATAGGTGATAAGGAGATTTATACCTTGAAGCGCAGAGATAGAAAGAATCTACTATACAGTGTGCCCTTTCCACAACACATATGTTGAGTCCCTATTTTCTATGTGTTCCATTAAAGCCTCCCTTTTAAGCTTCCTATAGCTTGGTCCTTTTACTAGTTTTAAAGTGTACGTATGTGTTTATATGGTTTCAAGTGTGAGTGTGAGTAGGTCAAATCATTTGGTGCATTACCCCTTTTAGAGTAGGTTTTGTTTTCCTATAATCCTTCTCCCTTTTCACCCTCCCCATTATATATCTATATATATATGTATTATCCCTTATTGGAACAACTCAGATGCATTAAAGGGAGCTAGCCCTTACCTAGAGACTCTCCCCTTCAGCTTCACCAGTCCCACAGGTGAGAGGGGAGTTTCCATTTTGACATGTGGAAGGTAGGAGCTAGGTGTCCTACCCTGGGCGTAATCCACTGCATCAACAACTAGGACATACTATAAAGGATTTACAACACTATTCACTCTTTCTAAAATAGCTTGGGTACATAATGTTACCCATTATGTGTGGACCAAAAGTGGTCCATATATTCATAGGGGTAATGGGCCAAGAACCACATTTAGCATTAATGGTTAGACGATATGAATGTGAAAATAGATCCTAGAAATATGTGTCTTGCCTTTCCTTTTTATAATTAGGAGGTTCACATTCAATGTGATGGATATGGTCATAAACTAATAAAAATAACTACCAACAACTATGGAAGAATATTGAAGAAGTGGAAATGATTTAGTATAAATAATGATATTAATAAAATAAGTTGATAGGGACACTACGCAGTCCTATACCTATCAATTGTGTTAAATTTTTGAATTATCTATTTCAAAAAAAATTCAAAAATACAAAAAATATAAAAATTAGAAACTAAAAAACATTCAAATTATAAAAAATACGTACCATTCACATTTTTATTATCTTTTGCATATGTTGTTTACTTTATGTTAAAAGATAACATATCATTTTATAGACACATATGTTTCATAGGTACTTAAGTGTGATACATGAATATACTATATCCATGATACATGCACTTATAGATGTTGGACCTTTCCTCTACCCACATGACACACTATGTAGATGCTAGTTTTACACACCATTGTGTATTAACTTGGCACGTCATCACATTATTATGTTATTTCTAACATAATGGCCCCCCATTCATAATTATTTAAAATAATGGCATTCACCTCACCCATCTACCCTTACCACATAGGTTAACTAGACTTAATTACTATAATTAAATAGTAATTAACCCCCTTTTTACCATTTTTAACCATAAAATCCTAAAAACAAATAAAAACAAAACCTATTTAATATCCCAACAACCCTTCAATAACTTACCCTCATAAAAAAAACATGAAAATAATTTAGTGTTACATTCACTTAGTTTGGCACATGGTTTAAAATAACCCAAGCCAACTTTTAACCAAATTAGGTTGATTGACATTTATCCTCAACAATCGATATTGATTCTTCAGGATTGACACTGATCCATAAATACACAACAAACTCCATGGCTCGAGAGCAATGGTGATTGTGCTTGTAGACTTTGAAACTCTGTCAAAATCTTATTTTAACCTACATACGGATGTTGTCAACATCTTGCTATCTTGTGGAACCTCTACTTGAGAGATTATCAAAGGATTTTTGAAAGTTCTTTAACTCATCTTGTTAAGTTTATTTTTAGCCATAAAGGTTAGTATTGTAATTCAATTCATTCACATTTTAATATTACTATCTTTTATGTCTATCTTTCATTATTTTATATTTAATTTTAATTATTTTACTAAAAATACAAGTCATTATTATACTCTATTTTTTAAGTTTAACTTTTTACATAAAATTGACATCAATCCATCTGAATTGACATCGATCCTATACGATCATTATCGGTCCCTACTAAATTTGCTAAACATTCTTGTAATCTATTTTCATAACATTTTTAGTCTTAAAAACCTATCCAAACTTGCATTTTGTTTTCTAAAAACCTATCTTTTACATATAGATGACTCTACCTACATTAACTCATGATATTTTTAGCATATTTGATCTTCCCATTGTTTAAAAACTATTTTTCATTGATCAAATTGATATTGCATTCAAATTAGGTCTTTGTATTGTGGTTTTCACACCTAATCAAGAAAGCATTAATAAATAATTGGCTATAATTCAAGAAGACATTGATATTGCTACTAAATTCTAGGATAATTAATTTAATCATATTAATATTTTTATAGATTATATATCTTTGGCATTGTCTATTTATATATTATCCATATATATCTATGTAATTTTATGTTTATTTATAAACTTGAATGTTAAACGTGAGATGACATCCATCTAAGGAAGTGTATTGCTTCTTGGGACTGTTTTCTTACCAGGAAACCCACTCATTTTTCTATTAATCCATTTTTTGTGAGCTAGTGTGATTTGTAGGTCATTCCTCCCTAGCCAAAGAAGAGTTTCCACAAATGTCGATCAATAGTGTGCAACTCCATCCATATCTCCAAGTAATCTTAAAAACCCTACTTTTACTTTATTTTTAGTAGCTAATTAGTCCACATCAAAAAAATTTAAAAAAAATACTAAAACATTTTGGTACACCCATTGGGACCCTTAAGGTCTTATTTTTTCTTGTTACAAATTCAAAAATTGAATTTTAGTCTCTTTCCCTTTCTTCATTTGATGCATTCATCCAAAAAAAATTAAATTTGCATTTTTTTCCTTTTAAGGTTAAAATACATTGCATCCATATTTATTGCTTAGTTCTTTCACATAGAATAATCTAGGTAGTAATCTATCATAGTCATCACTTTATCCACACACAAGCCTAATCACTATCATAAATTAACACATCTAAACACCTAACATAAGGAAATCAATGGGGATTTCATCAACTTGTAGCAACATTTTTTTTGGTGATCCCATTTGGATTTCACCACTAAGGGGAGGGCCAACTCAGTTCTATAACTGAGTATAATCTATGGACCATCAATATATATTAGCTAAGCACCTGCATTTGCTATGGGATTGTGACGTGAGGGGAACAAGATCCAAGTATCAAGCCATGTACTAGTACCAATATAGATTTCCTTTGAGTGCCCAAAAAAAACACCTAAAACCATCATTAGATTACCATTTATTAGGACCTTCATTATCTTTTTTATTTATTTATTCTCACATCTTAAAGTTAAAAAAGATAAAAAAGATTGGAATGACTTTAGTTTGTGCATCTTTCATTCAAACCTTAAAGTGAGATAATTCAAAAAAAGAAATTATTGTTTTATTTTTGTTTTTACTTTTCTATCTCATCATTTTAACTAGACAATAGTCAAAGAAAGAATCTAAGGAGGGTGTTACATCCTCTCCTATGGATCATACACCTAGATCCTCCTCTACCCCTGAGTCCTTTGATAATCCTATGTTCCCACACTTTTATCCTCAAGGAGATCCTTCTTTTATGGAAATATTGGATAATAACCCCATTTTTATTAATTACTATCTTAATAGTTGAGTAATACATATTTCTCCTTCCCCCCATGCCCAAGATTCTTAATATAAATATATGATGCCTTTCGAGAGAACCAATAAAACCAAAGAGTTTACCATGGTCATGGTGACCTTTTCCACTAAATTTCTCCCATCTGGTTCTAATACCTAGTGACACAACCTTTATAAAACCAACCACCTATAATATATACCGATTCTCCAACCTCCATTACTTAGACTCAAAATAATTATACAACTCAGCCTATATCCACTATTACTACTCAAACATTAGTAGTATCAATTCCTACAAGTCTCCCACCTATTAGAATAACTCTAGCATAAAGTTCTCAAGCTTTGCCACACACATAAAATTACACACACACAACAAATCCTCACACAACAGTCCCCTTTAACACATCCTCCTCAATAGTATGCCTCCTTAGCTACCCAGTACATGGCCTCATCACAATCATTACTAACCACTTACTTCCAATTTTCTATGCAATAGAATTTTTTGCTACAGATCCCATAATATGTGGTGGAATTCTAACCCATTATGTCTACTGCAGCTGGATAATCTTCTTCATAAACCCTATCTGCTCCCTTGCTAAATTTTCAAACTCTTTAGCAAGGTATCTTAGGGAATGTGCTTCATAATAAAACCCAAGTAAACCTCATAAACATCCTTATGAATAGGATGGATAATTTGGAAGTTTCCACCTCTAGACACAAAAATATGCTCACATATGAGAAAATTTGTAATGAGCCTATCCACCCATCTATTCCTATCTGATCATATCCCCCACAATGGGAACTTCTCAAGTTTACTAAGTTTTAGAACAAGGAAGATCCCCAAAAACATCTTAGAGCCTTTTGACATGCATGTTACCTTATAACACATGATGATGCATTATTACTTTGGAAATTTCCCATGTCACTAGTAAGGGTGGCATTAGATTGGTACAGCTCCATTCCTCATCATTCACTCTTTTCCTTTGGGAAATTGGCCCAAATTTTCTTAGACCACTTCTCAATCAACAATACTTAGAAAGTGATTATCATGGATTTATATGCCATTCAACAATTTGAAGATGAATCCATATTAGACTGTGTGGCTCATTGGCATAGCCTAATCAACTAGTTAACCTTTTCCTTTCCACAACCTAAATTAATTAAATTTGTTTCATGCTCTTATGAAAAAAATATCTCATCTATGTTACAATTTAAAAATTTTAAGGCTTTCGACAAAGCTTTTACCATGGTACAAAAAATCAAAATTCATGGCATTGAAGAGGGCAAAGTTAAGTTACAAAATAAAAAATTCAAACCTAACCCATCAAAAATCAATAACAATAATCCTAAACCAAAAGGGGTAGTAAATGTTGTTATTTTAAACAATTCTACCCCTCCAACACCCAATCAATTAGGACCATCCACTTCACAAACACAACCACCTAGGGGACTTACTCATTTTCCCGTAGAAAATATACCCCTTTAGGAGAACCTTACACTTATGTATTAGATAAACTCCTAAAATCAAACATTATTAAGATCCCTCTAATTAAACTAGTCAATGATATACGTCCTAAACCCACTTGGTATAAAGAGGATGAGTTTTGTGCTTATCATAGGGTAATAAGACATGACATAGAATGATGTCAATCCTTTAAACGATTGGTACAAAACCTCATTGACAAGGGAGACCTCCATTTAGACAATCCAAATACTCCTCCTAATCAATCTTTTGATTTTTTTAGATAGATATTTCTAAACCATCCATCCACATCAAACACAGTCCAAGATAAACCTAGAAAAATAAAAAATCAAGCTACACATATGATTGATATAATCTATGATCAGCTATTGTCTAAAGAAGTTCTAGAGAAATCTCTAGTCTTGGATCTCCTCAGAGGAGATGATTTTGATATAAGTCAATCAAAAACTATCAAAACAACTACCAAAAATTCTATAGAGCTACCTGATCTCATTACATGGGATCATTCATGTGAACCATCACCTTCTTGCACTAAATCCCCTAAAGTGGAAAATGAAACAACTCTCAGGATATCATAGATAAACATCTTGATACTTCTAGAGTTAAACAGTCTACCCCTTTAATCCCTGACAAACCTCTTTGTGGTATGCACCTAGATCATAATATAGTAAGATACTATCATTTTACCCAAAACTAAGACCCTCAAAACCATCCTCTATCATAACACCTCCTTATCCTAAAAATACTATGGGAAAGGGTAAATCTCTTATGATCAATAGTTGGGATAATTGTCTTGGTATTCCACCAAAGAAAGCCTTAGCTCATCCTCAAGTTAAAATTGGTCTTTTTCAAGGGTCAAAAGACAAAAAACTTAGTCTAAATACTCCCTATTTTCTCAACACATGAAATAACAAAGGGCATATCCCTTTAGTATGATCTCCATCATCTATTTTAGGTCCCCATCCATCTTTTGTACCTATCATAGGTTAGTATATTCAAACACGTGGGAAAATGTAAAATCTCCCCCCATTATTAGCCACACCTCCATCCTGATACCCCCCATCTTGTGCTAAAATCCCATTTAAGGAAAAGGTGCCTAAGGTCATCCCTATTGTAAAAGCCAAATTTCAAAACCAAACAATCAATACTTTTCCAATAGAGATTATATAGTCTACTATAAAGCCACAACATGAACTTTTGAAAGGAACTTATGTTGTAATATTAAAATAATTATTGGATAGATCCCTTATTACTTCTACCACCTATACAGTCTATTAACCTTCACCCATAAAGACCTACTTGGCATAGAAATCATGAAATATGTGCATATCATAGAGTACCTAGACATGATATAAAAAATTGTAAAGCCTTTAAGGCCATAATACAATAATTAGTCCAGGATGATGATCTATTAATTGATGATCTAAATGATAATAATCCTAAGCAAAAGGTCACTATCCCAAACATTCCACCTACCCATAATCTTGCTAGTCTTATAAGCAATAAAAAGTTAGCAGCTTCTTCAAACCCTCCATTATTACACATCGATGTTGTCCATGTAACCACCCATTCTCAAAATCAAAATACCAATAAAGCTAAGGTTTCAATTATAGAATTCTCTACCCATAATATGCCTAAACCATCTATACAAAATCTTAAATTCTCTATTACAAGAAATACTCCAGCCAAAGCCAAGGAGTTGGTATAAATCTCCACGTTAAACTAACTCCACTAAATGCCTATAAAAATGTCATTGTATGAACTTATAAAAAAATCTCCACACCATCGACAAGAAATTATAGAAGCTCTCAAAGCTATTAATGTCCAACCAGATGAGCCTCAACCATTATCAACATTTGTAGGGGCCCTTCAAATGGTGTCAACTATTATTTTCACTAATTTTGAGGTCATTCCCTTATCACCTGAAGATCAAGATCCCCCACTTTTCATCATAGCTCAAATAAATCAAGTAATAATTAAAAGAGTTATGATTGAAAATGGGACTAGTATCAATATTATTTCTTCACATACCTTCCAATAGTTACAAATACAATAAACTATTATTTTCCAATCCTTAGCAATTTTTGGCATGTTTATTGACATGGTAGCAACCACATTAGGAACAATTATCCTCCCCATTTACATAGGTTCTCACACCATCCATGAATTATTTTATGTAATATAAGGGACTTTAAAATATAATATTTTATTAAGATGTCTATGTATTTATGTGATGTGATGTGTCCCCTCTATAGTCCATCAATGCCTTAAGTATGAAGCAAACCAAGCCACATATGGTAGCCACCTCTATACAATCCTCTCATAATAAGCCATCTCTACAAGTAAATCCTTATACCTCTAGATTGGTACCATATCTATAGGCATAGTGCTAAATCTTGTAATGTCTAAAGTGGGTCTCTCTACAAAAGTAGATCTCATCTGCTCTAGCTCTACTCTGTATCTATCTCACTCCTATATGTCTTAGTCATGCTTACCTCTCATGCTCTCTAGTTCACTTTGTAATGTGGAAATATGATCTTGTAGTGTAACATGGAATGTTCATGCCTCCTATAGCTTGACCTTTATACTATCCCTCTCTACAATAACTAAAGTCATATCTATAAGATCATATGCAGGGGCCTCGTGTATCAATGGCCTCTTACTCCTCCATGTGTGCATCTAGGGCCTCTTGCTTAGCCTCCCTAACCTCTTCAAAAACTACCCCATGTTTTGGTCTAACTACTCTCTCTTTCCTCCTCACCATCTCAACTATAAACCACACTATGTAATCATTAGTATACATGATGTAATCTAGGTCACTCATCGTAGGCTACTCCTATGGCCCTATCAAAATAATTGTTGTGTCAGGTGTAGGTCAATCCAGCTCTATATCCTCCTACCTATACACTCATGGGGCTAATGGAACATCCTATAGCAATCTAGATTAATGATGGACCCTATCAAAATAAAATAGCTCAAGGTGCTCTATCCATCATCCTTGTACCCATATCTCTCAGGCAACATCACTTTTCTCTACCACTAAACCAAGCCATGTCAATAAGTCTACATAAGGCCTCCTAATAACATCTCTTATCTGTAAGCCATTAAATACCTATATATAGTGTGATAGATCCCACACTACCCTATCTATATGTGGAGTAATAAGGTATTCCTTCCACTTAAGGAAGCCTATGATTTATACTTTCTCTCTAAATCTGATCCACAGGGTCTGTATGGGGTGAATCATGGGGATATGCTCATATTCCCAAAAATGTAATATAAATGTAATGTCAAGCCTTGATCGGTGCCCAATACACAAGCTCCATAACTCCCTATATATCTACCCATATAGTGTGGGCACCCATGTAAAAAGGTTCAAAACTCCACCATGTCCTCTATAACACCAATAAAAATCCATGTTAGTCATCCTCTCCTAGAATTAGGTAGCACATAGCAGGTCAATGCTAATATCATCATCATCATCGATATTAGTCTCTCCATAGGATCCTCATCATATAATGTCTAGAAGGAGAACCCCCTAGTAAAGAATCTAATGTCTAGTGTATCCTCATCATATAATTATTCTATCACCACCACTTGCCCTACCTCATCCATAGTATATACAAGAGCACCTAGAATCAATACTCAAAGAATATGGTGGATGTCCTTTATAGTGATCTTCATCTCATCCATTAGTAACCAAAAAGTGATGGTGGTATAATCCCACCACTCTAATAATGCCACTATCATACCAATATCCTGATGGAAATGGTGATTATGGCAAATCCCTTTGAATTTAACCTTCTTTAGATGATCTCATTCCTTATCATTTATAAACTCTCATAACTATGCCAATAGTGGAGAGACCTTATCCCTCATTGTCAATAGCTCTCATGATTATCAAAAACATCTTTTTAGTTAATCAAAATCTTGATTTTTTTGCTTTCTATCAATCCTCTTAGGATTGTTGTTGATTTGACCCTAATCGATAATGATCATTATGGATCATGGCTGATCTATTTGATCATGCATCAATCCTCATGGATCGACACTGAATCTATTAAACCAATTTGTTTTCCTAGGTCATACATTCCTAAAATACAAAAAATAATGTAAAATATACCTACCCTCCCTTTCTCCCCACAATTTTCCTAAAAACCCAAATTTATTATGCCAAAGTGAAAAACTAAAAAATAAATTACTAAATTTAGCCAAAAATTCATAATGCCTACCTCATACTATAGTCATCATCTATTCTTACTTGCCTCCATCATCTCTCACACCCACTTACAAGTTTATCACACATCAAATTTTTCTCTCAAATTCTTGTTCACATTGATAGATAAATGAATCTTATGCCATGTCATATGGTTATATATAGCCTTTATCATGATCGATATTGATCACCTCAATAGATGTCAATCCCCTAAATCAACATCAATCCATTACAAATCAATGTCAATTATCTTGGCTTATTGAAATTTTTGTACTTATGGACCATTTCACATGTTTCTAGTTTAGCTCCCAAGCCCCATCTTATTACCTTTGCTTAAGCTATCCCATTTTTGTCTCTTATTACACTTTTGATTTAAGGATTTTGACCCCATATCAATTCCCCAATCTCCTTAAAGATGTATCCCTTTTTTTCAGCATATTCCCTTTATAAGATTTTGAGGGTATATTTTGTCTTGTGAACATTCATCTATAGGTAATGCATACACCATACACACACTAGATGTTATGGTCCACCATTCCTATCTTTTGTTCTCTTGCTATCCTTTACTTGCACCCACCTATTTTAGCTATGTCATTTTATTACTCAATTTGGTCTTTGAGTCATAAAAACTTGTATTACTTTTTATACTATTAAGTGCAATTTTGGAGCTTCCTTGCATCATCTACCCTTTTGATTATCTTTTGCTATCACCCATTTGTCTATTCCCACTCACCCCATTGTGTTTACACCTTTCATCTTTTTCAAACCCATCATCTATTTTGTATCACTTCTCAATGCTTGGTTTGTGGGGGGATACCTTCTCATAATAAACTTGGGTCATTAGATACCTTATAGTTTTTGTCTCATAGCCCATTATTGCATACCACTCCACAAAAAGGGGCAAATGTAGATGCTAGTTTTATACACCCTTGTGTATTAACTTGGTGCATCATCACATTATTATGTTATTTATAACATAATGGCCCTCCATTTTTAATTATTTAAAATAATTACATTCACCTCACCCATTTACCTTTACCACATAGGTTAATTAGACTTAATTACTAAAGTTAAATAGTAATTAAACCCCCTTTTTACCATTTTTAACCATAAAATCCTAAAAATAAATAAAAACAAAACCTATTTAATTTCTCATAAACCCTTCCAACAACATACCCTCATTAAAAACCATTGCAAACAACTTAGTGTTATGTTCACTTAGTTTGGCATGTATTTTGAAACAACCCAGACCAACTTTTAACAAAATTAGGTTGATCGACATCAATCCTCCACAATCAATGTTGATTATTTAGGATCGATGTTGATCCATAAATACAAAACAAACCTATGGCTTGGGAGGAATGGTTAATGTGCTTTTGGACTTCAAAACTCTACCAAAATCTCATTGTAACCTTCATACAGATGTTGTCAACATCTTGTTATCTTATGAAACCTCTGCCTGAGAGATTATCAAAGGATTTTTTAAGGTTCTTTAATTCATCTTGTCAAGTTTGTTTTTATACATAAATTTTATTATTATACTTTAATTCATTCACATGTTAAAATTATAATCTTTTGCATCTATTTGTCACTATTTTATATTCAATTTTAATTATTTTATTAAAAATACAAGTCATTATTATAGTCTATTTTTAAAGTTTAGCATTTTACATAGAATTGATGTCAATCCATCTGAATCAACTTTGATTATTAGGATTGTCATTGATCCCTACCAAATTTTCAAAACATTCTTGTAATCTATTTTCATAACATTTTTAGTCTTAAAAACCTGTCAAAACTTGCATTTAGTTTTTTGAAAACCTATCTTTTATATGTATATGACTCTACCTAGATTAGCACATGATATTTTTAGCATATTTGATCTTCCCATTATTCAAAAACCATTATTCATTGATCGAAGTGACATTGCATTAGAATTAGGTCTTTGTATTGTGTTTTTCACACCTAATCAAGAAATCATTAATGAATAATTATCTATAATTCAAGAAGACATTGATATTGCTACTAAATTCTAGGATAGTTACTTTGATCATATTAATCTTGCTATAGATTAGATATCTTTGGCATTGTCTATTTGTATCTTATCCATATATATATTTGTAATTTCATGTTTATTTATAAACTTGAATGTTAAATGTGGGTTGAAATTCATCTAAGGAAGTGTATTGCTTCTTAAGACTAGATTATTACCAAGCAACCCACTCATTTATATATTAATCCATTTTTTATGATTTAGTGTGATTTGCAGGTCATTCCTCCCTAGCCAAAGAGGAGTTCCCACAAATCTTGATCAATAGTACGTAACCCCATCCATATCTCTAGGTAATCTTCAAAACCCTTCTTTTACTTTGGTTTTAGTAGCTAATTAGTCCACATCAAAAAAATAAACAAAATACTAAAACACACTACATTAGGTCATATTCTTCTATTGATCATAGTTTATACATGTTTTATTATTTTATGATCACATTACATTTTCATGTTAAGGTTATATACTAACGCTTACACATGCCTATATTCATGCTTACATCTTACATAGTGTGATACATATGCTATGCTATAGAACATTTTACTAACACATGTATGTTGAGACTAGTATGATATTCTTATGGTAGTTTCTTATAATTCACTTATTCACCTTATCGCATGGATTACTAGATTGTAATTTATTTATTTTTATTGTGGAAGATTTAAACAAGTTCCTTATTTATTGTCCACAGTGCCCCAAGTGTTGATTGTTTCTTTGGTATGCATATATTTAAACGTGCTATCTCCTTTGAGTGTGTGAAATTTGAATATGTCCCTTTTTTATGATATCCTTAGACCCTTTTTGTGTGATATTGAGTGCTTTTATGTGTGTGATTGATTATGTGTTAAGATTGTGTTTATTACTTATAGACATTACCATGATCCATATCATGCATATTAGGGCTTGTTATGTTAGGATACTATGAGCTCCATTGATACATCTACTTTGACATGATTTATTTATATGTTTATCTACTACATGGTTGATCTAAATATAACATGGTTATGTTATCCTTTTGAGATAAGGTGACCATCAATTAAAATTCCCCTCACCTCAAAGTGGGGAATATCATGGGGGTATGTCATAGAGAAATGATTCCACATACACATATTGGGTGTAATTAGCATAATTTAATAAAATTTAAATGATTTAGATATACACTTGAGATATAATCTTATACATTTGACATTGATTTTCATAGGTTTGGGATAACATTTATATATTTGTGATAGATATTATACAAATTTTACATATCATAGGGTAAATTTTCATAGATAATTACGATTGAGACACATTATAGGTGCATATTCCCTAGAAATGAACTAAATCACATATACATATTCATATTATATACAAGTTTATGCACTAACCTTACCAAGAATACTGATTGATCTTTTATCTATCTACAACAATTATCTCCCTTTAGTGTGATTAGGAATCAACACCTTTGATGGACTTGGACCTAATCTAATTTTTAAGGTTGATATGGTATATCATTTGAATTAGGTGAGATTGGATATATTATGTATACACTTGAGTTGTGTGATTGAGATTCAACGATATTAATGGCCTTGGCACAAATCAACCTTGCATTAAATTGGGTGCATGATAATCCTCTAATTCCCTTCTTCACATCTATGAGGTTCAATTTTTAACCTCTCTCCAATATTACAATTATGAATCATCATTACCAAATCAAAATACTAAGGGTAAATATGGTTTTATCAACACAATGGTTTACTCATTCCTTGCTCTCTTTACTTTCAAGTATAATTATTTCAATTTTATATTGTATGGACTAATTACACTATAACATGGTATTCATTGTAGGTAATACAAAAACATCAAATTCAAATAGGGCTCAAGTCAAATCAAGGTGTGTTTTACACACTAAGGTATGCATTTATTTTCATTTAACCAAGTAATTTAATCTTTATGCATTATTAAATTAAAGTGGGGTAAATGTAGATGATAAATCTAGGTTTTATATGATAAACTAGTCTTTTAGACATGAAACATATTACTCATGGATCAACCCTTCATTTTAAGACCTTTTTTTCTTCCACAAGGTTCATGTTCACCATTTTATTATTCCTAAATGCTTATCTTATATTCCAACCCCAATATTCTAATTATCCAAATCACATATAGCCCATAATAACTTAAAACCTACTTTATAAGTTACAATAATTAAAAATATTTGGTAACTTTCTATCTTCTAGGACACTACCATCTAGACTAGAACACTAACATTGATGCTAAGGTCCCAAATCTGATGCTAGTGTTCATATCTTACAATCACTCAAATTTTTAAATATTTAAATGTGTATGGTTAAGCCTATATTATTAATTTAAACCTCTCTTGAGATAATTTAAAAATGTGTGGTATAAATAAAAAAACAAATCCCACTCATTATACATCTAGCAATTTACCAAGTTAAACACCTATCAAGCTCACTTAATTAGTTATAGGGGTAGTTATCTTATAGGTCTGAACCATTTAAACAAAATCCCATGGGGAATATTTTCTAAGTTATAAATTATATCACTACATACACTTTTATTTATCATATTTAAAAATTATTCACATACAACCCCAAATAAGGGGGAGAACTACATCAGTCTGAAGCCTGTTGTGACCAACACATCCATTTTTATAGAAGAAAAGGGGATCCCTTTAAGAATTAAATCTTGAAATTTAATTCCTTTATTAAACCCCCTTAAACTTAAAGATCTCAAGCACCTAATGTAACCAAATATTTAATATTCTCTTTGATCTATGACAAAGCCCATTATTTTGTAGTTGAATATCTTTTATGAGCTGTTTATTTTAAAAAGGCAGTCATGCTACTTTTTTCATATGTTTTTATGCTTAATTAATTTTTGGGAGATAATATTTTTCCTCTTATAAATATTTTAAGTATTCTTAGTCTTTGAGTCTCAGTCTTAGAGTCTAACTAGTGCCCCCTTAGAATTTCTCTTTTGACCAATAAGTTTCCCTTTATTTGCTAATTTTTTAAAAATGACTTACTATTTTGTATGTTTTTAAGGTCTTGGAATTGTTAGAACTATCATAGGTATATAAGGCCTGATCCAATTAAGCATCACCACATGTACCCATTCACCTAGATTTGTCAGAGTTATCAAAGGCTCAAGAGACTTGATCTAATTAGACATCACCACATGTAACCATACACTTGGAGTTATTTTAAATCTAGATAATCCTCATTATGTTTAACCCATAGAAACCCCCATTTGAGCTATAGTATATGTGAAACTTGGTAGGATCTGAATGTATCTAGTGTACCATAAGGACTAAAGTTATAAAAGTTCCCACCACACTCTCTATATTTATTAACCTATTTGGGTAGTTTACAATTTGACACCAATAAATGTCCATCACTAAATCAAATCAAATTAAGGTTGATTCTACATAAAATCAAATCTTAGAAAATGGAAAAAATGATACTCCAAAATTGGGACATCAAATTAAAGATTAATTCACATACCATAAGCCACCAACACCATTATCGTGTAAACATCCTAGAGCCCTATTATGTCCCAATTGAATTGGGCTCACTATTATTTATTCTACATAATTTGAATCATTTAGAGCCCTTTGTTGAGTTTCTCTCAAACCTTGAAATATATATTTGTAAAATTACTAATTAAACAAAATCATGACACTCAACAATGGTGACATCCACTTCTAATCCTAAGATAGAATAGTATTTCATAAATACTATGTTATTTTATGGGGTCACACACTTAAAAAACTTTAATGAAATATTCAATACAATTGGAGACATTCAAAAGTATAACTATGACAATGAGTTAAAAGAGGATGAAATCAAGGTAAAAAATGACCTAATATCTCTTATAGCCTTAGGATCACACAAAGCTATGGCCAATGCCAAATCATTCCCATATGGTGATATGTTTTATAATCTACCATGGACATCTAAGTGAACCAATGACATTATTCATTCACTAGATCAAGGGCCCTAAATTGTAGATATTTATGGGTCTACTTTAAAGAATTATTATAACTGCTCAATTATGATATATTATATGACAATAAAGTCACCAATAAGTGGATGGAGACCCATGACATCTATCATATTCTATAGGATTGGTATAAAGACATTGACTATTGGGTTAATAAAGAGGACATTAACTCCTTTACTATCAAGACCTTTAGAGAGGGAGTGAAAAAAGTATATTGTTACTCAATCACCTATATGGGGAAATCAATATCATGCATGTAAAAAAATATGTTTTCCCCTTGTTCAACATAATCCTCAAGGGAAATTAGGTCCTAGATCTTAGAAACATCATCACTTTAAATATATCACAAAAGGTCCCTAGAGTTCACACCAGGGGAGATTTTACATGAATTTTTATCTAGTTAATCACATATAGCACCCTCAACTTCAAGATCACTATTTCCCCCCATGGATACCTTTAGGTTCATTTGTACACATTTTATTTTCCAATTATATGTTCACCACTTTAGACACCACATTAGGGACATATTTAACTACTTCTACCCCTAGTTGACCTAGAAATTAATGAAAAACCCATGCCAACGTTATCAATAGAGATAAGAGCTTCCATACTATCCATTGGTACCTAATGATACTACCAATACTGCATGGTCATAATGATATAATTCATCTAGGAACCTATTTACAAGATGACCTACATCATCCTATAATGGTTAGTATAGTAGGAGATCACTTACCAAATCATGAATGAAATAGTTAGTTTATACCTTAATAGGAGACAAAAGTCATATCATATACTCCCCATCATCATAGGTCACCATGGGTATAATAAACTCCCTACCCTCTATGAAATTTCTACACATAAATGCTCCTTTAATCTCCCCAAAGATTATGATAGGTAGTGGGATCCTTAACGTAAGGTAAACACTCATGGAAATATATCAATCCAAGCTAAACATAAATTACCATCATGAAATCTACCCATATTATGCCATCCACCTCAAACATACCAATTATGTTGAGGTAATTAAAATAATTTAAGTGGCACACTATGTAAAGCCCATCAATCATAATTTGGGTCCATACTAGAGGAAAGGTTCATCCCCCCATAACCTATTTGGTAATTCCCAGCCACTACAAGGAAGATTTATGAAATAGTCTTACAAGGGATCCCAATAGTGATTCTAATGAATTTGGATTACACTTCACCTACAAGGGCTTTTTAGGTATGCCAATACCATTTTTTCATGTGTTATTCACCTTTATAACACCTTTAAGTCTTAGGATAACAACTTGCATCCCCTCTTAGATTTCAAACCTAGATACAACCTTCTCCTATGGTGACTCCCCTTGTAGTTTACCCTATTAGTTCTCCCCAAGGTTCCCCTAATTTATTGATACATATAACCCTTAGTATTCTAAGCCTTCATGCCCCTCAAATTTACACTCCACTAGCTTGGCCCAATCCTACAATTATCCCTATCCTAGCCCATGTGATCAGCTTAATTTATGTCATCACTCCAACTCCTAGTCTTATAATCATAGTGGTATTTTTATTTTATGTCCCCATATTGATCCAACTTCCCCTATAGTTATTTTGACCCTGAGTGTTTAGGAATCCCCTATTATTTCAACCTTCAGTGCCCCAATAGGTCTAAGTGTGGTGATCATTGCCAACCCACTAACTTTAGGCATTAGTATAGTGTACACTAGGCACCTATTTATACCTTAAGTCCTTATTTAACCCTAAATTAGATATGGATCCTATTGGGATAGATAAGGGTTAAAAATATAGAAATTAATAATCATAAGGTGATAAACATATCTATAATAGGTCAATTAATTATAAAACTTAGATATAACAAAACTAAATTTATTATGCTGAGATATGATAAAACTAGGGAAACATAACTATGATACATATTATAATGATGATGAAAATAGAGTTCTTATCTAGTACTAATTCTAAAATATTTATATCTAGAACATGCAAGAAGTAGCCTAGAATAATATTTTGGAATAATCACCAAATTATAGATTAACTCTATGGACTTAGACACATGTGTCATCCTAGGATGGTTATGTTGACACTACTATCTAGATAAGATGTAGTTGTCTAATAAAAAATACCTATTAAAACTAGATGCAACCATTTAGATGCTTCCTTTTGGGGCATTCACTCTGGTATATTTAGGTCATGGACTATCACTCCTTATTAAATGATCGAACCATAGTTCTTTATATTCATAGTGACCTTGGGAAAAATAGGTTAGTGGGATCATAATGTCGAGCTAACTGAAAGAATATTTTGTCAATGAGTGTTGCCTACATATCCACTACTTTGAAGATGGTCTCAAATTGATGTAGTTCTCCCCTAATGTGTTGGTTTGTGTGTGCAAAAGGCTGAAATATGTGGAAAGCAAGTACAATAGTGACCTATCTTATAACTTGGAAAATGGGACTCTTGGATAACTAAGACTTATATATGTGTTATCCCTATGACTAGTATGTAAATAGGATAAAATATGGAAGCTTTGCTCACTTCAGTACTTGATTGAGTGATTTTGGTAAGTTGCGTTATGAGAGGTAAGAATTTTGTAGGTGAGGAATGAATGAGGGTTGATCTTATATTTATACAAATCCTATTTTAAAATATTTCTCATTAGATCACTTATGTCAGCCTTTTGGATACATTTCATTTGTAAATTAGAATGACTTTAGCACACTAAACACTTACATTAGGGTAGGACACTTGAATCTATGTAAGCGTCTCACTAAGACACAAGTATTAATGTAGTTATAAAACTAGTTCATGTCTAAAAATTTAATATATGGAAGATAAGTAGGTTTATAACATTTTGGAAAAGATAGAAAGATTGAATCATCATAATACATAAGTCAGAATAGGATATTAATAATTAGCCACAAAGAGATAGTGTATGTGAGACTTGTGGAAGCGAGAAAAGTATATAACTAAGAGGAATAACCAAAGTTTGTATTTATCAAGTTTATAATAATAAGGTGTTATAAAGTTAATAAATATTATCTGCATCCCTCCTAATCTAGTATTGAAATTATAATTTTAAAGGAGAATTAATGCATACTTGGGTGTGTATAACACACCATATCTTTATTTGAGACCAACTTGAGTGTTTTGATGGTGACTGACATATAAAAAATATCATTTTATATTATATAATTAGTGAATATAATCTTAAATTAAAATTATTTTAATTATTTAAATTGAAAGAGAATAAGGTTTAGGAGTGCATGTGTATCAATGTAACTGTCTTCCCTCTTAGAAATTTGATTTTAAATATGTATCATTATAAATCACTAAAAATGAGATTATGACAAATATAAATACATATAGTGTATATATAATGATATAGAGATAGAGAGGAGGTCACATGCCCTAACCTTGGATAAAAGGTGGATTGTCTCCTGGCAGTTGAGACTAGCTAAACCATACAACCCTATCATACTTATAACTTGGTGAGTGTGAGTGAACCAAGTCAAACCACACTATCAAACTAGTGAGGTTGGATTATACAATCAATTAAAACTTGTAAACTTGGAAATATTGAGTGATTTGATCACTTAAACCATACCAAAAATAGAATCAACTACTACCGTATATTGGTTTAATATAGTCTATAAAAATATAACCTAGTGGGTGTTGCAATCTATATAAGTGTTTTAAATATGAATTTGATTTGTATTTTTCATTATTATGTGTGTATTGAATAAAATATGTACCTTATATATGTATCATGTTGAAGGTATGTATAAAGTTGGTACCAACATATAAAATTCTACCACAAATGTACATTTGAACTATACAACTATGCAATTTGGCTAATTTTACAATTTTGAACAAGTGGAAATGTTACCATAAAATACCCCAAATATATATGGATAAAATCTAAATTTTTTATAATTTCTAATGTGGAGTACATGTTTCCAAAACATACCCCCATTGTAGTTTGGAGATGCTAAATACTGAGTAAGTTTGGAGAACATGTTTCCAAAACATACCCCCACTAAATCTACAACTATGAAAATATATAAGACATGCCTCTATGACTTTTCCTCACTTATATTCCCCATTTGAGGTGAGGGAAGATATAAATTTTTAGTTACCTCACCTCAAAAGGATAAGATAACCATATAACTATGATTAACAATGTAGCATATAAAAGGAACATGTATAGGTAAATGTAATAATGAAGCACCATAATGTGATCACATCAAGGCCTAAGATGCATGATAAATATCATGTAAATGTATAAATAATAATAGTACAAGGTCAAAAATAAACCAAGAACACACATAATATCACTCAAAATTAAGGTAATAAACAATGGTCCAAAGAGACCACAAACAAGGGGCATGTTCAAATTATGCAAATTAAATGGACATGACTTACTCAAATTTCCAAAAAACCAAGAATTACATATTTAAATGTCCACACATTAAGAAATGACATATTCAATTTCAAAGAGGAAAATAAAGGTATGGGGGATGTAAACAATGGAACATATTTAAATTCTCAAACACACAAGAAAATAGCAATGTAAGGCACTTAAGTAAGTACATGAATTAAAACATAAAAAACTAGCATAAACATAACATACTAGCCCATGGATCATATGTTTTATAAAAAAATGTCAAGTAGATAGCATATCAAGTATGTTGTGAAAGGTGTAAGCATGGACAAAGGCCTATGTAATTACATAAGCTCAAACATGTTAATGTAAATTGACCATCAAATTATATAACATGGATGTATCATGATCAAATAAGGTGGATTCCCCAAAAATCTTGGTGATGTGAGAAGAAAGAAGGCCCAACATCCATTAGTACACAAATCATGTATTTGTATATGCCTATATCACGCTTAAATAGTATAATGAAGCACATGTGTATGTAGAAATAA